>VXBW01002684.1:528834-539312 GCA_013400375.1 Thinocorus orbignyianus
AGTCTAGCAGATGCTGCTAAACACCTCACGAAGTGTTGCTTGTGCCATCTGAGGATGAGACACTTGATGAGACATTTATAAAAGATATGAAATGCTGGCAACAGCTCAGTGAAAAAGGAGTAACATTTGTCTGTTGTGCTCTTGAGAGAAGTACAGGTTTATGTCCTCCACCAATACAAATGCCTCTGATCCCTCCCAGCTGAGAATCCACTCCCGAGTTGGTAACTGAAGACCTTCCCCCAAGTCTGAGCAGACTTGGTCATTATGTCCTCTCTAAAGAGCTGTCAACTGGAATTACATGTGGAAAACATGCTTTCCTACCACTAAACTCCTGCTGGCTTCCCTTCCCTTTCCTTTCTAAACTTAACCCACACAAAAAGTTCCCTCTGCAGGTCCACTCTTGGCAATTTTTACTCTCTGGCAAAGTTCAGCAGAGGAGCCCTTGTTCTTGCATTTTGTTCTCTGTGATTCCATTCTTTCGCATGTATTGTTGAAATTTACCTGTCACCAACTCCTCCAGGGCTTTTGGGACCCATATGTTCTGCTCACCACCCTTCTATATGTATGCCACAGATTTTTTTCTGCTTGCTAGAAAATGCTTTTGCCCTTGTGACACTGACTCTGAAGGGAGCCCACACAATTTCTGTGGACACACACTCTTCCAGACTTTGCACATCGTGATACTGACAGTGCCTTCTCTGCACTTCTGTGGAGTGCAAACAGGAAAGGCCCCACTGCTCTGCCACACCAGTCTATTGCTTTCTTGATTTCCTACGCCACAAGGCTTCTTTTCTTGGACCTTTTAAGGTGGATGGCACTCATTGCACCTTGCCTCATCATTGATTTCTACAACATTAGCGATCCAGAATTCTTTTATCAACTGAGTGAAACAAGTACTTATATAGAGAAAGCTATGTTAGCAAAATATGAAATACAAAATTGTCTAACTAGGTATATAGTTTTGTTACTTGTTACCATGTGAGCACAGCATATGTAAGTTATGTCACCTCCATCAGGCTCTCTTGTTATCTTTCCTTCCTCACACTCTTCTGTTTGCTATTTTCTTTTCTGTTCATCCTTTCAATGTTGGATTATTTTCTTTGCCCACGACTCTCTATTCCTCAAATACTTCTCTCCTGTCTCTCTTGGCTCATAGTGATTTGCACGCATCGACATGCCACCACTTTTTGCTCAGCACTATGTTCATCCACACCCTTGCTACTATGCTCCCTGGTACAGGCAGAAAGCAAGGACAATGGAGGAGTCAACGGTGAAGGAAGATGCTGAGGAGCACAGAAGACAGACAGGGAGAGAAGAGGGAAATTCCTCTGCCAAACTGCAACCATGCTGCACCCCACTGCAACTGGTACTTTCCCTCTTTTGCCATCCTGAAGTCTTCAGCAAGCTTGCTTTTCTCCCTTGCATCTCACTCATGATGTTCAGTGCAAAAATTTCTCACTCCATTTCCTCTCCAAGTCCTTCCTGGAGAAGCAATACCTTTCCACACCAGTGGTCCAGGTTCAGGATTTATTCCAGCTAGTCTTTTTGGCTGTCTACAGGCAGCCTTCCTGGCACATCCAGGATCCTATCCACCAGTCCAGTGCATTACTATATGCTAAAACATACACTGATCCTGTTAATTTGTTGTGACCTTAGCCAAATATGCCTAATGTTTAGTACTTCACCAGTTTCAGAGGCAGACTCCTATTTTTTTTATGTTCTGGCCTTGCTTGTGTTTCTACCTGGATCCAGACTTAACTTGAAATCTTTTTCACAGCCATCCTTTGCTCTTCTGTCCTTTTTTTTTTTTTTTTCTGAAACGTTATTTATTGAGCAGCACCCCACAATGAGTTTTGGTTATTATGGAATGATCTTTGCCTCATCTTCTTGAGTCCCCAGAACGTATGATTCTACTTCCATGGCTGCTCTTGACCTAACCATATAGGGGACATCACCGTTGTTGGCAGCCCTTTCACTTCTAATTCACTATGCAGCAGCTCAATGAACTCCTGAATTCTGTTCCAGCATCCTTGGTCAATCTACACCTGGACCAGCTTCCCCTGCCACTGTGCAGAGGAGCAATCCAGCCTTTTGCACCATGATGAACACCCTGCACAACTTCCTCCAAAGGGACTGTGCTGGTCATGGTCTCAGTAAACCAAGACCAGGGCTTTAGCAGATGCTCCCAGTCTTGGGATCTTCCTCTTGACAGATTCCCCACAGATGAAGGCAGGCAGGTAGGGAGCTAATGGTAGTGGTAGTTCCACGACATTTTCCAGGCTCTCTAGATTCTTCTCTCTGAAGTCTTTACTAGCAGCAGGCACACTTTCTGTCCCTCTGCTTTCCTCCGTTAATGAGCTTGGCTGATTAGCCCCCTTGCTGCTTTAGTTTCTCCAAGCCACAGTAAACCAAGTGCTGCTCCCGCACTCTTTCTTGATACCTAGAGGATGATCGACCTTTTCTCTGTCTTGACCTTTTCCCTGTCCTCCTTCAACTGTCTTTTATCAGTACACCACAACAGGATCTGACTGCTTTTATTTCAAAGCATGGTAGTTGTTTGGATCCTTCCAATTAATTCACATTTAGAGAACCAACCTGCAGGATCCTCTCAGCAGACAGCATAGCAGCCAGACAAACTCCAAATCCCCTCTGCAGATATCTTTTGCCACCTAAACAAGAGCAGAAGATCTTTTAGTGCTTTGTACTTTAACCCTCTAGTAAGCCAATGGGACCAAAGAGTGGCATTAAAGGCTATCTAAGGCATGGGTCTCAACAAATTGCAAACGTGCCAGGGAAACTGAAGACAGCACTCTTGAGCTTTGAAATCTTCAGATTCACTTTGTGGGGTTTAAATACAGCAGTCTGAGTGGTGTAACCATACTTGCTACTTATGCCAGGCCCACTTTTATTATTGGTACTGTTCGCAAAGGTGATGAGAGCCTTGTTGAAGGCCACAGAAAAGGTCTGTCACATCCTACTGTCCCTGCCTGACTCATAGCTTAACACCTCTCTTTGCCCCCACACCGTATTCACAAGTCTTAAGAAACAGAAAGAACTTTGAGCTTGTTTGGGACCCTGATGGAGCATAAGCTTGATTTTCTACCAATATTTCTTTTCTGACTGAACAGCTGTAGTTACATTTTTCTTTGTGCAGATGTTGTCTGTTCTGTCAGTTCTTTGGCAGTTTTGTTTTGGGGTTTTTTGCCAATCTGTTTCTTGTTTGTCTGTCCTAAATTTCATTATCCATATTCGACATCCTACTTGCTCAATATGAACCAAAATATTATGTTGTCTGTTGTTGAACTTGTTACCACTTTGAGTGAAATGGGAACAGGCATTGGAGTTCTCATTGGGTCATTGCTGAGAGCAGAAACCCAGAAAGGTAGAAAGCAATCCTTTGGCTATAACATTAATATCTCTGCTATTCCCGCTGTCTCTTCATGTCTGCAAAACACAGAAGAAAAATTTCTAAGATCTCTGGGAGGTCTCATTTGCTAGTATAGTGACAGTAAACAAGAGCAATGTGACTGGTTAGAGAAAGGGGAGCCAGTTCAGCAGGGACACACGTCATGCATCTTATGTCTTATGGAACAAGATGAATAAGGGGAACCAATCAAGAAAGCAACATCATGCAAGCAAAGCCTGAAACTAAGAACTAGAAAATGCCTCCCTGAACACAACTGTACTGTTATTCTAATTTTTTACAGGTTAAAGGTGTATTGAAAGCTTTTAAAACAAAAGTGTGTGTAACTTCTGAAACCAGAAATGCAATTATGTGCATTAAAAAGAATGGGTAGATTTGAATAGAGAATGGTTTAGAGAGATGTCAACTTCTGACACATTCTCCACTTTATGGAACTCATCCTCCCCAGGAACATTTGATTTCTGCTGGCTTTAGTTATTTATGATTTAAAATAATGACTTGGGGATTGAGAAATGTGACCCTGATTCAGGAAAACCTTAAAAATGTACTTCAGCAAGATTCCAGTGTTTTTTCAGTATTGATGTGAATGACCTCAACAAATTATACAAGACTATATTCTGTGGCATTATCTGAAATGCCACATCCTTCTAATAAGTCAAACAATTCTTTGGTCCTTGTAGGGACAGGTGTGAGATTGATGTGTCATGAAAATCTTTAATAATGCGCAGGATGTGAAAAAAATTGATGAGCAAGAGATATTGAGATGAGAGAAACAGGACACTATGAAGTCATGAATAGGGGAATCTGGCATGGGCAGGATAATACAAAATTATAAATGCATTTATTTAATAGAACTAGATTGTTCCTTGGCATGCAGGGCTGCCTTCCTGCCTCTGTGACAAGCATATTGACTGGGAATGCTATCTTTCTGGAGAAACTGTGAGATTTTTAACTTGTTGGAGTAGCAAAGGGACTCAAAAATTGCCAAAAGGGTGGCAATCTAAACTGTACATGATGTGACTATTGCAAAGGCTTACTTATTCTGTTTAGCAGTGAGCCAGGAGATTGGGTGCCGCTGGAGGAGCTGAGAATCCCTTATTGTGTTGATTCTGTCTTCATTCAGGATGATCTCTCTGAAGTTTGAAAAAGTGCAGCTTTACATTCTGAGCTTTAAAGAGAGTTTGGAGATACAACTTCAGATCTGGGAATAAACCTATTCCTCTTGCCTGCTGAACTCACTGAACCATGCAGCTGACTTTGCAAAGTCCACAAAGCAGGCCACTTTGATCCTCATCAATTCTGCCCTTGCTGCCAAACGTTTTCAGTTTGCCTGTTCACTGAGTTTGCTGATCTTTCCTTCTTCTGCTCCATGCCCTTGCCCCCACTTTGCTCCAGTGCTCAGGCTCCACAGCCTCCAACAGGGTATCAGTCCCCTTTCAAACTGAGGCCCCTATTTGTAAACTAGGCACCATTTATTTCCACGTATTTCAACCTGTAACTCTGTCCCTTAATATTTCACTGAGTGCCAGCACAACAGTCTCTAGAGGTTACTTGTTTACTGAATTTGAAGTCCCATTACTGACTTCCAGAGTAACGAGGCAGTCAAGACTATATTAAACTTTTTCATTCAACCCATTTCTCTCTCATTACCACCCTCATCCCTCATTTTCTCCTCACTCCATCAACAATTCAAAAGATGTCTCTCTGCAGGTGCTTCTTTTATTCTCTGACACTGAATCTATGCATTATTCTAATCCTAAATCTTATTATATTTTTGATGATTAATTTCCAGCTTGTCAGATACCTCTGATCTTTAGTGCTGGGAAAACCTGGAAGAATATTTTGATGTGAAGTCTGTTGAGTCTTTTCCTATGAACATCAGTTTGAGAATAACTCTCCTCTCACAACCTGTAATGTCTGTGTCTGAGTTAGTCACCCCAAATTGCCATTGTAGCCATCATCAGCATTTTAAAGGTGGAATTTCTCATCCTATCTTTAGTAGGATGATGTGATTGGCAGCCTAAATTGATCTACTTCTTTCTCACTAGTTACAACAAAACTTTAGAGTGGCTACTCCATGTGGGTCCTACCATTAGAAACAGAAATGTTGGGCAAGTTTATTATAGTACCAGCAAGTCCTTACATCAAAGACCTTATACACTCAAATGTGGATTTTCCAACTCTTGCTTAATTTACAATATGTAAAAACATTCTGTAAAAACATGATTCCTTCACTGGTGGCAAAGTTGGACCTCAGAAAGGTGTACTGCCTTCCTGAAGTTTGCCGAGCAGCCTTTATTCAGCACTGAATTATTATAATGGTAGTCACTCAGATAGGGAGAGCTGGCACCAAAGCACCCCAACCATGTATCTGTTACCTATTCCTTTGAATGGCAGAGTCTGCAGAGAGATCACAAAGAGGACGGTCCAAATTTTCTTTTCCTTTGCACCCCAATTTGTCCAAACACCATAGCTACAGAGATGTTTGGGAGACTTATATGGCTGGTAACATTATTACCCTGTGCTTCACATGATAAGAGAAAAAAACACTTGGACTTACAACTAATATTTCAATCTGTAGATGCAAAACCGTGTGTGTAATTTACTATTGCGAAAACTGGGCACTAGGATTTTGGGCCCTCTAAAACATTTTCTCCTTGACAGTTCCTGTATCTCCAATTTCCCTCTATAGAGAAAAAAAAATGCTCCGTTTTCCTGTAGGCATGTCCATGCAATAGATGAAGATCAAATTCTGGCATTATCATTCAAGCACAAGTTCTAGTGTTATGGCTGCCCCTCATGCCTTCCAGAAACTGGAGCTGTTCATTTTTTGCAACACCTGGTAGAGCTGGACAACTTTCACACGACAGCTGTAAGAAGATAAAGTAGATATAGTTTGACAAAGGAGGCAAATTCCCTATTGCCTACAAAAAAAAGAAGGAGGAGAAGGACAAAGAAATCCTGAAGTGCTTCATCCTGAGTCCTAAATCAGACACTGCATAAAATACAAAAGCTCAGTCTTGAAAAGGAAGCCAGCAACAAGAAGCGGTATGTATTTTGCCCCATATGATTTGGTGGTGCTGTCAGGTAAGATTTGTATGAAATTAACTGACATCAGGCCTTGCAGCCTGACAGATTCTAAATGTACATTGCATTTCCTTCATTTTATCTTTTGCTTCTTCTCGTGCTTCTATGGACTATTTTTCATATGCTTATGTGGCAGATAAAGGAACATCTTTCTCAATACCAACAAGAAAACACTTGTTAAATCTCCAGGTGCTTGTATTTGGAAACTGTTTCTGACTTCCCCACAGAAGATAACTCTGGAGTGTGCCAGAGGCTTTTTTCTAGGATACTTAACCCATTGGTGCCTGTGGACACTCATTCAAGTCTAACTGCTATTAAACAATTTTAAAATTCAAATGTCATCTGGACAAATTGTGTTTTAGACACCTTAGCTGGCTGGGCTGAGCTCTAGATCTAGACTTGCTACCTTGATCAGATATGGTCATTACGCTGAATTTGCCCTATAATCATTAAAAGCTTAAATGTCACAGCAAATATTTTTTTTTCCCTCTTAACGACCAGCTGCAGATTTAGAGAAGTCTGGGTAGACTTTCAAAC
Source organism: Thinocorus orbignyianus (assembly GCA_013400375.1). Classification (NCBI taxonomy): domain Eukaryota; kingdom Metazoa; phylum Chordata; class Aves; order Ciconiiformes; family Thinocoridae; genus Thinocorus; species Thinocorus orbignyianus. The sequence goes on from VXBW01002684.1 coordinate 535,883, forward strand.
CACATACTCCAAAAGGAGTTGCTCCTTTTTCTTCATTTTTGTGTTCAGAGCCAACAAAGGACTTGATAAAAGACATCACACAGGCATCTGTCTTAATAGCTTTCCCCAGATTCTTCTCATCTGACCTTTGTTACTGTCTGAATCATCTTCTGTTACAGTGAAGTGTAACTTCCTTCCTTGTCATTGCGTATTTTGCATCACATTAAAAATAATAGTCCCACAAACATCTCCTCCAGCTCTGTTTGCTCCAGTTCACGTACCTCACTCGGTCATAGCGCAGCTAATATCTCTGCAACTATCATTTTGCCCCTTTAGCTTAGCTCTTTGTGTGCCCCATTATTTCATGGCTCAGCTGCCTTTTGTCACTGGGATAGCAACATATTTCTACAGTCACTGAGGAAGCAACCTCATTTACTGTCATGCTGGATAACTGGCAATTTCTTTTAAATATCCACTTTAAAAATAATTTTTTAAAAAGTATTAAAAATGTCTAATAACTAAGAACATGTATCAACTTACTTGTCTGTGCTTATTCCCTTTTTCATGTTCCCCTGAGGACATAAACCTCTTTCTGGTGAAGGCGGTGAGAGCCTTGCTGTGGGCTAAGGCCTAAATTTCACTCTGTTTTTTATTACTGTAAGTGATGTTCCGAAATCTCTTATTAGCCAAGAATGGAGCGACTCTGAGTTGTGAAGTGCTGATTTGCCTCTTTTAGCCCACAGATGCCACCAGTCCCCTGAACACTCAGGTTTCAGGCTCAGAGGAACAGTGACATGGGTTTAAGATTTTTCATTTGCATCAGAACGCTGCCTCCAGCGTAAGCTGCCTTTATGAGGGTTGTTTTGGGTCCCTTCACACCAAAGAAAGCAGCTGTCAGGCAGCACCACTGCTTCCTCTAGAAACGTAGAGAGGAGCAGCAGGCTGAGAAGGTCCTCAGCTTCTGCAAACAGCTCTCCCAGGTAAAATGAAGGTGAAGGGGAAGAACATGTCCTCACCAAAGGCAGGCTGTGACCCCATGCGGTACTGCAACGAGGGGTAGGAGGGAGCTTGCAAGCAAAATGATAATGGCAGCAAGTTCTGCTGAAAATGACTGGTTTAATTAGTGGGTGCACTGTCAGACTCCTGTCTGACAGCGTCTGCGAGGCTGATTGCCAAGCTTGGACCGATTTTATCAAGACGCTGAATGCAGCAGCTGAAGAAACTTTTAGCAATGGTTCTTTCTGCCTTGCCCAGCTTTAGGCACCACAGTACCCAGTCTTTGCTGGATGAGACCAAGCACTAGCTTACACAGATGCTTTTTCACATGACAGAAATGTAAAAATGCAGCATCTGGAAGTCCAAAAACTTTTCTTCTATGCTCCTATTCCTCTCCAAGCACTACTTGCTACTACCTGCAAACTTTCTTTGCTATTCATTATTTAACTAATTTTTATTTCCAGACCTGTGGTCATTTAGCTAAGTTTGTAGAGTCCTTCAATTAAGAGTCATTTCCGCTGAAGCAACAGCAGAAAACCATCTCTCTATCCCAGTGTGGCCCGGCAAAGAGAAGTCCCAGGCACAACAGCCTACAATTCTAGCTGCCCTTTCACCAACGACTGCATTGATCCAGCAACTTTCAATCTTGAGATATATTTCATATAGTTTTTTCTACAACACCAGGAAACTTTACTGTGTTACCAGTCTTCCCATAAGGTCATTTTTCCTGACGTTTTCAGCAAGGGTGAGAAAAAATGGATGAATTCTTCCGATGTGCACCCCTAGGCTTTCTGCATGTGTTCTTGTAGTAAAGAGCATCAGCAAATAATAACAGGTCAGAGTAAGGGAAAAGATACTGAGAAAGTCTTCAAAGGACTTGGAGGAGTCTGACAGGTATCTAAATGTTTCTGGGTTTGCCCATTTCACCAAACTATTGCACATTATTTAACATGTGCCACTAAAACCCCTAGATACTACTGGAATCTTTTGTCACAGCTACTATGCAGCACAACACCATTTGCCATTTTCTTACCAGTACCTTTAACTAGCTTTTCTCTCTTTTGAATTCCTTGCTTTTCATTACTGCTGCTGTATTTTATCATCTAGTCTTTTGTCAGCAAATTAAGTCTATTGCTCTCAGGAGATTCTGCTTATTTCATGTTATCAGCTTTCATTGTGGTATTCCCTGTGTTGGGTATATATCTCTCTGTACTCCGGCAGCATTCCTGCACAGGGATGAGCTAGTCAAGCCCTGAGCACTTAGAAATTCAGATCGCATCTCAGAGTAGCCAAGAGTAGCTTCACGGCTAGGCAATGTAGTTAGTTGCTTAGCGTGGGGGACATCTGGGGACAAAGGGTGGCATCCATTCTGCCGCTGCAGCCACAAAGTAGGCAGCTGGGCTTTGCAAAGTGAAGGACACTGCTGAGTGCAGAGCCATATTTTGGAAGGTGTAGTACTGTCTACTGCCACAGCAAAGGGCAGGAGGCTGTAACAGCATGTTACAGCAGCTGTAGTTAAACTTGTCTGGTTCAAGATGTTACAGATACAGCTGTCTGCTCTGCTTCTCCATGGACAGGCATTTCCTGCCAGCTGCAGTGGCAGAGGGAGCGGTGCACCTCTGATCCTCCACGTCCCCTCAGCCACCGCTGAAGATGGAGTCACTGCTGCATGGGCTGCTCTCTTTCACAGTCATGGGGCAGGGGAATAAACTTCGCAGCAGTCCAGACTGTGAGTTCCTCTGCACACTGGCAGCTGGCAAGCTTCCTTTTCGCTTGGCTTGAATAGAGCGGAGAGAAAAAGCCCACAAAATTAATGTGGTGACATTTCACTCCCCGTGGAAATCTGCAGGCATCAAAATAACCACTGTCTCTGTCAGTCCAACAGTTGCAGCATTTCCTACTCTGTTGTGGTATCAGTGAAAAAAACAGGCCCATCTGCAACCCAGCTGAAGTGTCAGCATCTAACTGTTACTGGAATTACAGACTACGAATCCAGTAGAAACATAATGACTAATATCAACTCCTCCTGCTCACCCCTCGCATGCTCACATCTGTGTATGTGATTTTTCCATGGGCTCAGTGTCATTAAAAGGTCACATCTGGAGATGATGCAAAACATCATTGCTCCATTGACCCACCTAGTTGTCCCCCATTCTGTATTAAGCATTTCTACCTGTATTGTATCTTACACCTTATCTGTCCTCATTAAATTGCATCCTTTTTTTTTTCACTGACCACTTTTCAATTTGTGAAGTTTATTTTGGAGTTTGAGCCTGTTTCCGTTTCTCACAACTTGTTTTATAGGCCAGCTTAATATCTTTATTCTCTTTTCTATCATCCAAGAAACAGGCCAAAACACCTAACAGAAACAACGCTGTGGTTATATCAGACTTCATGAAAGTCTTTGAGGAATCTATTCCTTTTTGACAATGAACTATCAAGAGTTTCTTCTTTT
>VXBW01002684.1:539413-595780 GCA_013400375.1 Thinocorus orbignyianus
TGGTTTCAAATAGTTTGTTCTTGACTAATACACACTGACAGTCTCTCAGTCTCTCCTTAGAGCTTAACAGTTTTATTTTTGCTTGGTTTGTTCCAGAGTTTTTCCAAGAAAGGAATTAAGCTAGCGGAGGGGGATTTTATTCTTCAGTTTCTTTGTCCTTCTTTTTCAAAATAGAATGATAGAAGATAGTTAGAGTTGGAAGGGATCATTGAGTTCCAACAGCCTTGCCATGGGCAGGGACACCTCTCACTAGACCAGGTTGCTCAAAACCCTGTCCAGCCTGGCCTTGAACACTTCCAGGGATGGGGCATCCACAACATCTCTGGGTAAACTCTTCCAGTGCCTCACCACCCTCACAGGAAAGAATTTCTTCCTGGTATCTAGTGTAAATCTCCCCTTTTCCAATTGAAAACTGTTACCCCTTGTCCTATCACTACACTTCCTGACAAAGAGTCCCCTTCCAGCTCTCCTGTAGACTCCCTTCAGATCCTGGAAGGATCTGAAGGATCTGAAGCCCCAGATATAGGCCCCACATACATCCTTTTCTGGTCTTCTGGACCCTTACACACTCTCCAGGAGCTGTCTCTGATAATGGACTCATTCAGGCCTGAACTTCAGCCTGTTTGCTAAACTAATCCAGAGACAATGTCCGTCAGACCTACCTCACCAGAAAACTTATTTCTCAGTTAGCCATATCCAGGATTGTTCCTTCCTTAGGTGAAGGCCACTGCGAAGATACCGTATTGCTAATCATGCTAGCTGCACACTCTGGCATCCTTCCTCTCCCAAACAGGGGTTCAGAGATACATGCTTAGAGAACAAAATGAGAAGTTCCAAAAAAGATTCATACTACTGAGGGAGACCACAACCATGTGTGACAGGATCCTGGATGCCCTGAAGAGGACAGGCAACTTGGCAGGGGAAGAGAAGTATTTCTCTACACTGAAAATGCAACTAGGGCAAAGGGACAAGGAGGGGCATAGCTGCTTGCACATAGGAGTAAAATTCAGCAAGCAGTTTCCTTCCCAGGAGACAAAGAGACAGATGAAAACATTAAAAATTTAATCTTAAAGCAGCTTTTTCAATGAGTTAAAATCCCAAAATCAAAGGAAAACATTGCATTTTGGATTGGACAAAGATTTGAATCCTGAAATGGATTTTACTCTGCAATTATTTTGTCTATTGTTTAAACGAGAAAGGAAAAAAAGAAAAAAGGAAGAAAACTTGCTATTTGACCAGGACTGAAACTCATCTCAATCTCAATTTTTCAGGTTAGCTGAAGAGCTGAAAAAATCAATTGTTTTCACAGTTCCTGTGCTGAAGCCTTGGAAAATTACCCTCTAGAGACAACAATTATGGGAGTTATGGTGCAGAAAAACATCACGGAAGTTTAAACCAGAGTGTACTGGGTTTTAGACCATTTTGGAAGATGTCATCAGACATACGTTTTGAAATGTGTTTCTGAAGTACTAATGAATATGGTTTGGCCTTCCCTGTGCCTCTGTTAAGTATAGTTACCTCTAGTGCTCTTCATGCTGGCAGTGTCAAATGGTAGGTAGTTTTCCTGTTGTAGATGAGATCTCTAAGGTGTATTGTTGTGTGACTGTGCTGCTGGGAAAGATGAGTCGTTTTTACTTTCATTCTCCCTATTTGCTCACATGGACACCAAGATGTAATGGCCTTACACAGGGAGTTCAACTATTCCTCGGAGACACAGCAGTTCTGGGTTTGTCCATCAGGGCTCAGCAAATGGCCTGTTGCTTTCTTCAGACCTTGCCTAATAAGGAGAGATTGTTCAAGTGATGAGTGAAAAGATTGATGAGCCCAATTTATCTTTTTTTCCAGTAATATATCACTAATGAATGGAATTAATTAAGAAACTATTTTGTTTACTCTTCTTTTTTTGTCACTTAGGGTACAGTTCACAGATACATATATATACACACTGAAAAAATAAATACAACGTGTAATTTGTCAGTGGGAGTGACTGGTGTGTTCTGTCATTGCTGCTAAGACAACACTATTTTAAATTCTATTCCCTGAAAATATTATGTTTTTATTCAAATGTATGACAATTTTCCCCTTGGTTTTCCCCACCTTCCCAAAAAATAAGCCCCCACTTCTACAGCTCTTTTGTGCACTTTCTGAAAGGCTTGTGCTAAACAAATATATTAGTGTAGATATTGGGTATATTGGGTAGACCTTTTTTTTTTTTTTTTTCTTTAAACATGAGTGTTTCCTTTTACAAACTGAGAATACTGGGTTTTGATTGATGGGTATGACCCATTGCACTGCTGAATAAGGTCAGGTAGGATCTGGATTTAAATTTGGACCCCAGGTATCCAGAACAGGATGCAAATGAGTTTGCTTTTCCCACGGGAGCCCAAAAACTTGGGGTGGGCTTGAGCTAGCCTTTTTTACCATTAATGGGTGTTATAAAACAGAGATAGCATTTGGTGTTCCAGGTAGTTTGCAGCTTAGCTTGAAGGAGACACTGAGTATGGTGTGATCAAAACCTAGGAGTGTACAAATGCCAAGTATATGACAAAGCAAAGGTTGTTATGGGGTAACTCAGGGATCTTTGGGTCCGCTCTGCAGTGTGCTTGGAGTCATCACTGAGGAAACACAAGGTGCAAAAGATGACCCAAGTGCCATGGCTGCTGGAACCAGGGCAGGAAAGCTGTACAGCAGCACAGGTTGAGTGTGCGGGAGAGAACTGGGTGGTACCAGGGACTGGGTGCTTACTGGTCTCTCTGCTCCACATACCAACAGGGAGCACACCAAGCACTCCAAAGCCCAACCCAGCAGGACCAGGTGGGGACTATTAATAGTATCCGTACTACTAATATAAGACAAAGCCCATTGGAGTTCTGGATGTTTTAGTGTTTCCTGTGAATCACATAAAAGTAAAAAGAAGCAAACATTGTAATGTCTAAATAGCTGGTACCTTGTATACAGACAGTGACAGTGGAAAAAAATGTTCTGAATTTCACTGCTTGGAGTAATGTTCCTTCCACCCTCAGTAACAAAGAATGGATGGGTTAATAGTTCATACTTGTGGGTGCCCAACACTTCCCCTTAGCAGGCACCCTGAGTAGTCAGGAACATGATTTTTTTAAGCTTTATCAGATGACCACTTTTGAGGGACAGATTCTTAATGCAGAAAGATCCTTCTGGGTTTTGCTTCTATTAATTTTACATAAGGCATTCTTGTTAGCCAGAATTAGATATCACTACTTATTTATGAATAACCCATGAAGGAATGCATGAATCAATATGAGACACTTTCCCAGTCCCTGGTACTGGGTATTCACAAGTGAAGAATGGCATCTATGCAGAACAGTCACCAACAGAGACGTTTATGTGGTATGCCTGGATTAACTTGGAGTGAATTATCTTCCCAGCTATATGAGTTGCTTTCCCCAAAGCATGTTTCTCTCATCCTTCCCCTATAGGGAGTAAGTAATGATCATGGTGGGGTTTTTTGACTCTGCACTTTGAGTGGCTTCAGTTTCCTTCTAGCCCTTTATTAAATGGTTCTACTGACTACTCCTGAAAAAAAGGAAACTTCTGGCACATGTTATGATGGAGAAATGCAAAATGATAAGGGTAAAATCCTTTCTACTCAGAAGATTTTTTGAGCTCAGCCAGTTTTTCCTGATGTGAGGTGCAGACTCTTCAACAGTCCTTCCTTAATTTGGTACGACTCATTCAACTCTAGAAATGGGCACACTGAATAAAGACCTGAAGAAAACAGGAATTACGACAGCACAGTGAAAGAAAAAGTGTGATAACATCATGAAGGAGGGTATCACAACGTCACCATATATGTGCACGTGTACATAATCCATGTGAGCGTGCACTCACATATCCCTGGGCTGACAGTTCCTCACACCTGCACTTTGTCTCCTGAAACAATCTACTTAAACTAATAGGACCGTTGTTCAGTTTACTGTAGTAATGTCGGTTAAAAAGCTTTAGGTTCCCCTAAAAAATATGTACAGAAATAAAAAGTAGATACTAAGCCCTTCCAAACCATGACTATATTTCCATAGGTTGTTCCTTCTGCCTTTATGGATTTCCCTTTTGTTCTCACTGAAAAAATAAAAGGTAGTTTTGTGTCCTTCCTGTCTCCCATTCTGCCTTAACCATATCTGAAATTTCTACAGAAAATGAGAGTTTTCTGGCCCCATAGGCTCAACTTTTCCAACCTGTGATACCTGGGATATGTATTAAAGGAGGGAAACCAGCATTTATGAGTCGCATCCTGGGAAATAACGAGTCCAGAAACTGGAGTGTAATACACAGAACTGCTTAGCTTAGTGGGGAGCGATGATGCCTGTTTCTTTCAGACCACGCTTGAAACCTGGTATGCCTCACAGTCCCAACAAGCCCACAATATGTTAACAGAGCATTGAGAGCAATTAATGGGCAATGTAAAGGTAGACTGGAGGCAGTTTCTGATTGATACAAAAGCCTGATGAACTTGGGTATGGCATCAGACTCTGATTTTCCCCTGAGATTTTGGGTTCCTTTCAAATGAGGGATCAAGCTGAAAATCATAGGCTATGTTGTCAAAATTCACCTTATGTTTTCCTAACAGTAAGAAAGGCTGAGAGAGCTGGAGCTCTTTAGCTTGCAGAAGGATGAGGGGAGACCTTATTAATGCTTATGAGTATCTGAAGAGTGGGTTGAAGGAGGATGGAGCCAGACTCTTTTCAGTAGTTCCCAGTGACAGGACAAGGGGCAATGGGCACAAGCTGGAATGTAGGAAGTTCAATTCAAATATAACGAAAAACTTCTTTCCAGTGAGGATGACAGAGCCCTGGAACAGGCTGTCCAGGGAGGGTGTGGAGTCCCCTTCTCTGGAGATCTTCAAGACCCGCCTGGATGCAGTCCCAAGTAATGTGCTCCAGGCAATCCTGCTTTAGCAGGGGAGTTGGACTAGAGGATGTCTAGAGGTCCCTTCTAACTCTGGCAATTCCCTGATTCCATGAAATAATGTTAAAGAATCACAGCTCAGCCTATGGGTAAGCACAGTTGAGGACTGCTCAAACGGGAAGGTGGGAGCTTCTCTGGGAGGAAGTAGGTCACAGGCAGCTCAGAGATATAATGAAGTTTGACAATGACCTGGTATCAGGTGATGTCATCAGAAACTAAACAAAAACAAAGCAGTAATAATCCTCATCCATTTGCTGATAGATTTTGGCCACTTCTGCAGGGGTGCAGAGGGAGAATTCACAGGGAAATCGAGTATACTGCAATATAAGGGATTGTGGATGAAAATCCTTGTGAATGTGGGTCACGTTGTCTGAGAACTTGCCCAAACAGCATTTTCTTTCACTAGCTCCAAGAGATTGGGAAAGGCTGGGTAAGATTTTCACTCTGTCCCTTTCAACGCCCAAAACAACTGGGAAGAACTGCTTGTAGAGGGAATACATCATCCCTTACAGAGAGGCAGCAACTTGAGTGTACTCTAACCAACCCCTACAAAATCTCCAGAGAAAATTTGTTTCTAATGTATTTGCTGGAGCACACTGCTGCTCAATTCTGCCATCAGGCTTCTTATTTCGTGTGTGGGTGATATACAGCCCATAGCAATGCAGATCCTAAAGCACAAGTGTTCATATCTGACTTGGGTTAAATTATTTTTTTAGTATAATACGAAGGGAGAGTGCTGACTCATAATTTACCAGAAGCTTTCCACGACTGCTAAAATATCAGGTGAAATTAGATAGCAGATTAAATACATTCAGAATATGTGTTTTGGCTCTGGAGTGCATCCAGCCAAAATCAGCATATGTAGGTAGCAAAACATGACAGTGATCTGTTTTGAATTGACATTTAAATTGCAAAGCAGTTGTCGAAATGATTAATAAGTCTAGCTGTAAAGCACCTTTCAGTAACTGGTAGATATAATCATTTTTTAAAATGGACACAGGCTTAATTGACATTAACTGGATCATTACCAAAATTCATGTTCAGAAAAATCTTACTTTTCCCTGAATAGTAAGATAAAGTTCACTGATGTAACTACTTTATAGTGATTCCCGGATAACTACGTGAGTTTTGCTGCACACATCTATCTCCCCTAACCAGATCTCTCAGATCTCATTCAGCATCCCTGTAAGACCATCTGCCTTAGACATTTGCAGGTTTGTTTTAGTATGTCTGCAGTGCACATTGGAAGCACAGATAGTTGCTTGGAATACACAGAATTTGCGCTGATCCCCTGGGTAGAGATGAAGTTCATACACAGCTGAGAGCAAGCACTCATAGTTCAGCTGGTTCAAGGGGTCTACTCACGGCAGTGAGTCCTAACTTCACGAGAGAGAACTGAAGACTCTAGGTATTAAGATCTTAAAATTTTCAATCCACAAAATTAAGCTCAGGTACATTTGTCCTTCGGGGAAGGGGGTGAGGGAGAGTGTTCAGCCTGCATGATAAAAACAGCTTAATTCAGGCACAGAAGTTTACACAAACAAAACTGAAACCCCTTGTATCAGAATGATGAGTAGGTTGCTCAGGACCTTCTCCTGTCAAGTTTTTGCTATCCCCAAGGATGGAGATGCTATAATACCATTTACATGGCTCCTGTATCAGACTGTTAATATGAAGGGATGCTCACAACAGACACAATTCTCACTTCATGCAAAGCAAACCTTATAGTCACATTTACTATCAAAGAAAGTGTCAGAAGAATATTAACTTTACAGTTGAAGCAGATTTACTAGATTTTTAGAACCAGAGAGACAGCTGTGATCATGTGGACCAAACTCCTGAGAAACACAGGCTGGAAAGTCATTTTCAGACTGACTATAAAGTAGCGTTCAGGTATCCATGTATTTAGCAGCTCACTGCTGCAAGACTCTGACATCACTTATGGAAGCAAGCTTTCTAATGTTAATCACAAAGGACAGTTTTAGCTAAAATCCTGAAGCTCCAGTTGCACAATCTTCTACACATTTGTGGAGGCTCCTTTATTTCTGTCTAACAGGCAAAGAAGCTTCAAGGGCTCTCTGTCCTGGGAAACCATTTTAGGTTAAATTTTAGCCCCTGGGTATTGGTTATGAAGTTGGTATTCAAACTCAGTTGCAGCAAAAGGATTATGTGCGTGATTAAAGGCTGTGAGATTGGCCCCTTTGTATTGCAACTGTAAATCTGGATGTAGAACAAGCTGTGTCTGCATTTGAATGAGCTAAAAGCCAGGAATCTCCAAATCTCAGCAGGTGCTGTTATCAGGAAGACTTTCAGAATAGATCTAATCCTTTACAGTTGCTGGGTAGCCAAGGTAAGGATCTTGTTAACATCTTGTTTTATCTCCTGCCTGATTGAAAGACACAGCTTTCTTCTCAACATTTTTACCTCTACACGGTCTGAAACACATCTGTCATGGATGATTCAGTGATAAGGCACCTTCTCCCGCTTCCAGAGTGCTGGTTTGCTGCTAGGGTACCCGAGAAACATGAGCTGCTTCATGATGGTACAGCTGTGCTGCCCCCGTACGGCTCAAGGCATCAGTTCAGCGCTTGCCTTGGAGTCATGCAGATGTCTGCCAGGTGTACATTTGCTCAATTTCACATGACGTAGGTCTTGCAGCAGTCCTGCCTTGCCTCTACTGAAGGACTCGGCTGCAAACAAATACCAGCTCTTGACTCCTTTGCATGTTGGATCTTTACCTGTCTTTTAGCCTTGGCTGTGTTTGTAGGGTCTCAGTGAAGCACCTGGAGTTCTGGGCAGTAATGGCTCTGGATTTTCAATGTAGTCCAAATCCAAGTTTCAATCAGTCTGAGGTATCTAGCTCCCTTGCATACCTCTGATTTCTGATTTCTAGTTGATGACTCTGCAAGGACAGAAATCCTAAACTTCAGCTGGTGCATGCACGTCTTTAAGGTGTAGCAATGGTCTTATTTCTGTGCTATGCATATGTGTCCACACATATGTTCCCATTTACACCCCACTCGTGCTGGTCAATCACCTCTTTGGTCTTCCCATCACGCTGCCAGGAATGGGCTAGAAGACAAGAGTCTGGGCAACACGCTGCAGTCTTGATGGTCATCCCACTGCAGTCCTGCGCTTCTGCTTTAGGTTGGTACTGAGCAAGGGCTGCTTGAAGAAAGCAACTGCTTAGAGGTATCCAGCGCAGTCTTCATATCTGCTCCTGGTTTGGCACAGTCTGCCTGATATACTGCCATTGTCTCCTAATGGCATGCTTTCCTCATAATTATCTTGTTCAAATCTGATAAGCGGTTACTCTTTTAGTCACTGAAAGTCCTTTTTTAACTTTTTTTCTTGCTAGGCGAAAGTTTGCTGCTAGTGTGAAGTGAATCACAATTAGTGTTAAATTTCCACCTCATTGCACTAATTTGGATTTGTACGATCGCACAAAATAACTCCAAAGGTGGGCAAAGAGATTCCTGGTTGAAGATGACTGAAAGATACTGATTTCCTTTGCATCTGTGAATGTGGCAGGGGTCAGAACATGCCGTATTTTAATATCCTGGTTAAATTGAGGCTAACCAGGGACAAAACACATTTGACTGATATCCCACTCTTTTTGCAACTATCAGAAGTGGAAGAAAGGCCTTTTTCAAAGGTCAGCATTAAGTTACAGAGTTCAGCCAGGTCTCTTTTTCCCTTTGGGACCCTGTTCCAGCTTACCCTGTGACTGACACAGGAGGGATTATTGCCTGCCCAGCCACGTGTGAGGCAGTCTCGTATCCCACCGAGGAATGGCATCTTTGAAGACTAATTCAATTGTGTTGTCCGAAGAGATTTCTTGAACAAGTCACAGAAACTATTTTGCAGTCACCTCTGTTTACATGAGAGGAAAACAAAGTTCCCTTTTACTGGGTGAGTCTGGCAAGTGAACGCATTTTGCATTCCAGTCTGAAAACTGTATCAAAGTGCCTGTAGAAAGTGCCAGACTACAGGGGAAAAAGATTAGTAATCTTTCTCTCTTTAATTTCATTAGTGACATACCAGCAGCAGATGAACGTTAAATTTGGTGAATAAAATATTAGAAAGTAAAAGCTAATTCTCTTTCTTTTGTTTTGTTTTCAATCTGAAAGAAAAGGCCATTATTTCTAATGTGTTACAGCTCACTTTTGAAATTTATGATCCACCTGCCTGGACTCCATCTTCTCCAGTATCATCAGAGAGAGAATGATACAACTGTGGCATTCAGCTTTCATGGAGCTGCACAGCCAGAAGTGCTCCAGCATGTGCCTGCACCCCTAAACCTGCAAAACTGGTTGGAAACCTCAGGGAAGTGAACTTACACATAACATTGACTGTTGGTCTTCTGGAAAACACCGTACACTTGCTAAATTGGCTCTAGATACCCACCAGTGCACAGAGATGAAAAGCAACAACTCAGTTATTTTAAGCATTTTATCAGCTCAGAGGAAGTTTGCTTGGGGTAAAGGGTTGCTATTTCTATAAGGAACTTGCCTATCTGTGGTTAATGAGCCATAAAATATTTTGTTAATCAACACTGCCAGCTTAACAGGAAAACTTACGTATTAAATACACTGTGACAACTACAGTCACTTGTTTACTACAGAGCTATTTTACTGTTAAACATGACTGTGACTGGCAAAAACTTTGCAAGACCCATTTCTGCAAAATTTTGTAAATACCTGCCTAATCATCAGCACGCTCTTCAGTCTGTACATCTTCCTTATATTTTGCTGAACTCAGGCAAAATCGAAACCTAGCATTACACAGCATCTCTTGATGAGTCTTTTCTGATACTACTAGACAGACAAATAAGACTTATCAGGCTCTGTTGCTGCCATCCTCATTTCAGATACATGATATATAGCTCATAAAACGCACTTAGGAATAAGGATGGAGCTGAAGATTTTTGGGATGTCCTGGGGCAGGACTCACACAGCCAAATTACCCCAGCTGGCTGATCTACAGTAGATTTGAGTAGTTCCATGTCCTGGATAACTCAGAAACAAATTTTGCCATCTTCAGAATAACAAAGCAGCTCATTATCATAGAAGGCTTCATGGCTTTGCGTGAAATTGGAACATTATAAAGTGTAATAAGCAAGACTTCCAAAACTGGATATTTCCTCCTGGGCCTCTGAGCATAGATTAGGTGCCTATATAAAAGTGGTTTCACTTTCAAATGTACCTAAAATCCCTGATGAAAGTTATGTAGTTTCAGAGCTGATGAAAGTTATACAGTCTCACAAAACAGAGTTTGTAATTTTTAATATACTTTCCCTGGATTATTTTCTCCCAACTGAAATTCAGACTTCTGCATTTTTGTAGCTTCAATAGAAACAGAAAAATTTTCATCCTGTGGGAAATTCAGATATTTAGGCAGTTGGTTTTGATATTGAAGCATTACACTGAATTCTATAGCATTCATTTTTCTCAGAGTGTACTGTTTCCATACAGTTTTCTGTCTGAAAACAGCTTGTTATGCTTCAGTATCAGGTATATGTCCATTTTAAGCTATAGCAAACTCCATTGACCAAAATGGAATGAGCTGATCAATACAGAAAGCTTAAATGTGTGGATTTGGGCTAGTCTCTCTCACACAAAAAAATCCTGTTTGGTTTGGTTTGGTTTTTTGGAACTCCCACATAAAATGTAAACCTAGTCAACAGCAGATAAGTTTTGGTATAAAAATGTCCACGTTGAAAAAAATCACTTTCCATTAAGTAAAATCAGTGGGAAACTCCTGAATATCACTTTTCTTTTACACATTAAAAAAAGGTGAAGTTGCACATGCTTATGGAAATAACTCAAAAAGAATAGCCAGAGGCAAATGCTGCATAGGCAAGTGGAGTTTTGGAAGTATAACACTTGTCTCATCAAAAGAGAGGTAAACCACAGTTTAAAATGTTTCTTCTTATAGTTCAAAAAGATCTAGAATGCTCCTTACCCAATCTTTCTGAAAGTTTGAAAGACTTGCTGATATTTAATATTGAGGATGAGCTGACCTAATTACTCTTTTATTATAGCAAAAAGGCTTCCCAGCTGCAGGATGATATTAACCTGTCTTTATTATTAGACCCTGTCAACCTGGAGCTGAGTATGGCGGTAGTCATAAGGAACAAAGAACTCTCTGCTGATTGTTACTTTATGTATTTTTTTGAGGAGGAGGAAGGCTTTTAGATGATGTTTTTCTTGAACTGCACTGCAATTAGGAACAGTTTTTAAGCTTTATACATGTCTTTTCAATAACTGACTCAGTTCTGCATATGAGATCTATGGTTATTGTCTCTGCTCCTGAAACGAATGAGTGATCATCAACATAAAACTAAAATGCTTTGGAGAATTATGGTACACCAAGCAACACCAGACCCAGAAGAAAATTGTCAAGAAATACCAGAGGATAATGGCAAACTGAGTCCAACACATTATAAAGCCTGATTTTTACTATCAGGTGAAAAAATTCAGTCACACTCATGTTCACTGAGTCCTTCTCTCTCTCTGGGGGAAAAAAAAAAAAAAGTGTATTAAGCTGTTACCTTGCACAGAATTGAAAGAAGACACTGAGAGTAAGATGAGAGATGTCTTGGTAATTGCACAAGCTGTGTCACCCCTGGTGAAGGAACCATGGTTTTCTCCTAGTTGTAGAACAAACACATAACAAGCAAAAACAAATCGTTAGAGAAAAACAAAACCTAGGATATGAGACAGAAGATGGTTTGTACACGTGACTGGCAGGGAACTGGCAGAGGCAACAGAGCCTGTCTCAGCTGTAAGGCAGCAGCTGCCTGCTGTGGGAACAGCAACCACTTATTTCTTAGGACTCCAAATTAGAACATTTATCCTTTAGCCTTAAGTCCTGGCACATGTTTTCACGAGGGAGTTCCTATGAACTGGCTCCATACAAGAAAAAATAATGTTTGCTTGGTTTTTTGCCTTGAGACTTGAATGAAGAAACAAGTCCTTAACACAACAGATGTGATGTTCTGCCATGTTTTTATTTATCTTGCAAAATCTACCAAAAACATACATAGTTTCACGGAACTGGAGAATACCAACAACAAGAGACTTTCTGAGACTTTTCTGCTTCCTTCCTAGAAAACAGCTTTGTCTCATGTTTGCAATTACAGTGCTCTGTTCAATTCATGGAGGGAATTAACAAAAAGAAAATGTGCAAAAATACAACACAGACATCTAGGGTAGAAAAAACAAATGGTCCTTGTGAATGTGGTACATAGGGAATGCCTTTGGTTATTTGTGGGCAATTACTTGTGGGTACCTCATAACCAATTTATCAGTTAGAGTCTATGTAGACTACAAATATTTACCTGATCACCCTTTCTAATGTGATAGATCACACATATATGACAACATTTTTCCTGTTGCATATGTGGAAAACTACTTTTTCTAAAAGAAAGCCATCATGAATGATAATTTTTTAAAAATCAAAAAAACTCAACATAGCTAACAGAATGTGTTTGTTGGTCCAGCTACAGCTAAACAGTTTTAAACAAGGATTGAGTAACGCTTGCAAAAATTACATCTTTGGCTGTCTAAGTGAAAAGATACAATGCTTGTTATTCTCAAAGTGGCAATCATAACAAGTCTGCAGTCAGAGCTGTATTGCTATGTTTGTTTATGCAGATTTTGGGAAGACTTGCAATATGAAACTGTTTGGATGGTTTTTTTTCCTGAATCACCTGCAGAAGCAATAAAAGTGTTGAATGATACCCACGGAGTTAGTGCATACATTTCACACTGATATCCTGGTTCACACAGATGAAGACAAACTGTGCACCAGAGCATTTGCTGTGAATCTAGCTGAATTTCTATGAGACAGAAAATAGCTCTGGTTAAAAATGGTAAATAGTGAAATGTATATCTTCTAGCTTGATTTTAGTAAGCGTTTCAGATTGGGAAGACAAGTGGAACCCCAAACCATTTAGTTGTTCAATGGACATGGAACAACTTGACTGACAAAGCTGCACGCTCATCCTGACACTTGTCAATCATAAGAAGCTTATCAGGGTCCTGTTCTATTTATTCCTATTCAATAAAGAGATATTGCACAGGAGGCAGCTGGCAGGCTGCAGAAAATGCTTTCTCCTCCCTTCATTTTTGTGTTTCTGCCTGAAAAAGGCAGGATCCAGCCATAAGGACCCCATTTTAATTTTACGTGGAAATAGCTGAGATAGTTCTGGCATTACAGTGCAGAAACGGGTGTCACACACAGCTGGATGGGGCTGCATCAAAGTGACATGCAGTTGGAACTCACCATAGCAGGCAACATCAACCAGGAGATGAAGATACGTCTCCCTTTGTGCCTTTTCCTCAGGCAACTTCATTGTACAGTTCACATAATCCAAACAGAGGGCAAAGGGAGTGTGGTGCCCAGCACCGCTCACTGCTGGGGAATACCAAGGAAAAAAACTATACAATACAGACGTCCTGAATAATAATATGATCATTATATGGTAGTTTAAATGTAGTCTTTAGTTTATGCAGGGATATCATCTTGAGAATGGGGAAGCACACCTAAACGTCTACTGTCTTACTGGACTCAGGACCACAGGTTATACAGTCACGCTGCCGTTTGAAGGATGATGTTGTCACACACAGAATATGAGAAAGATGGCCTGGGAAAGCCTCTGGGTCATTAGCTTTTTGTCCTGATTACCACAAGCTGAACCACTTTGCATGTGGGCTGGATCAGAGAGCCTGGACTGGGGATACTGAAAAAGTAAAACCCTGTGGGAGCCTGGGTCCTGCCACTGTGGTGCTCAGTGCACTCCACCATGGCACAGATGTCAGCATGTTCAGAAATGGGAGAGGCTATGCCTCTTTTTTTTTTTTCATTGGCTTTTCAGTTCTTCACAAAATATTCACACTGCCTTTGAAGACCTTTGTCATAGAGAAATGATAAAAATTCAATCCTTTGTGAAGGTATGAGGAAACATTTTTCCTTCCTTCTTTCCAAGGCACTTATTGTCCCCTTTACAGAATTTAGTTTTGCCAGTATAGGACCACAGACAATGAAAAAGTGAGTTTTCCTTACTTTTTTTCTTACTCAAATTAAATTCATCTGAAAACATTACTTGTTTTTCTATGCATTCAAGCCCAGAACTGCCAGAAGCAATGTACCTACAGGTTAAACAAACTTACTTAGATCTGCTGCAATAACTACAGTCTCCATGGGTGCAGCTTAGGGAGTTACAGAACCTCACCTGAAAAAGAGTTAAGTCTGACAAGACTGACCTGCTCCCCTGGCACAATTTGTCACTCCAAATGGCCCAGGGACACATAGCTAGGGAACCTGAATGGTAGCCTCAAAATAATGGTCTCAGCCCCTCAATCACATAATGTAGAGAGGAGGAATAAAAGTTCCCAGGTTTTGTATCACCAAGGAATGAAGAATGTAACTCCTCTAGTTTAATTTTCAGTGAATGTTGCTCCTGTGACTTGTCTTCAATATCTGTCCTTGGAAAAGAAAAATATTTCTCTGGAGGTACCTTGTCCTTTCTGCTGACTGTAGGGAGATGCCAGGTTGACAGGTTCAGATACAGACCTATCAAAGCAAGAGCTGACACACAGAGCATGTGCACATACAGGAAGGTGTAAGGGGATGGGAATTTTATTGTCAGCGGATGTCACTTTCACACTGCCACCCCTACACTCTCACCCTTCCTTTCCCTGTGATCTGATCTCCTGGAAAAAAGCAGAGCTGACATGGGGAAGGGTTGCCTCAAGGACAGAATGGACTTCCAGAGTGAACGAGGCAACTGCATCCTATGCCCAAATCCTTCCCTTCTGATCACCATTGGTTTTCAGCATATAGAAATTACATTACATAAGCCTGTAATGCTTCCATCCTGCTTCTTCCTCTCTCAGGGCAATCTCCTATTCTACTCCCTAGGAAGGACTCTGGGCCCTTCTCAAATAATTTCCATGCTATGTAAAGACTAACACAGCAAGTGAAGAGCTTCTCTGAACCCAAACTGATCTATAAATATGTTTTTGAAGATTGTGACTTCCTACAGGCTAGCATGAGTCTCCAGGGCAATCACAGGTATGCAGTGAAAATCACTCCTCTGAATGACAACCTGCTGCTGCCTGTCCCACTCTTGCCACTTCAGTCCCCTCTAGAATATTTGGATTTCAGCATGCACTTCAGAGTCATTGTTCCTTCTGTTTTGTTTGGCACAGCAGTGCTCATTTTCAGTGGGGTAAAAAAAAAAAATAAGAAAAGGCAAGAGAAAAGCTGTAGAAACATACAGTCTGGTGACAGCCACAGCACAGCAATACGCTGGCAGTGAACCCTTGAGAATCTGGGTGACCACGTCCCTCCCACTGGCAGCAGCATGTCCAAGTCCCACCATCCCCATTCAGCAGCCACCAAGTAGCACGTCCCAAGTCAGAGGGTGTTCTGGTTATTTGTCTCACAGCTCGTTTATACTGAATGTGCTTGATTTTTATTATTACTTTCGACTTCAGCAGATGTCTTGTGGGCAGTAGCTGTCTCCTTAATATTGCCGTGGAACAGCTTTCTGCTATACTGTACTGGGGGAAAAAATTATTGCATCAGAGGCAGTCTTCTTCCTTCACAGAACCATTTCCCCACCCTACATCATGTTTATGTTTAATTATGGCAGATGTATTTGGGGTATTTCAGAAATGATAGCTCATTAAAATAGCATCCTAGCCATCAGCCATGATATTCCATCTGGGAAATAAAGGAAATATAAATATTAAGCCAGCCAATAAGTCAATGAAAGTTCTAAACCTTCAAACCTGCAAAACAAATAAAATAAAATAAAAAATTAAGTAAAAACACATTAGCCAAATTTTTCTCTTCCTCAAGCTCGAAATTAAGCAGCACAAACCATAGGCCCTACTACTCATTTTTATTAGGGAAGGAGACAAATCAGCACTTGTCAAGGAAGCAGCTCTGCTGTAGAGCCTGGAGGAACTTAGTGTCTCTGCTTTTCACCTGCCTGTCATCTGTAATTTGGCAGCAACTGGAATTTTCTGCACAGAGTCATCTTCTATACCCTCACCTGGTTACTCCCTGTTGCACTACTGAAACAACTGCCTCAAGGATGATGGATAGTAACTGCTGGATTTTAAACATCAGCTGGACAATAAACTCACAGCTCCCACTTGGTGTCAGGGCGCAGATTCCACTCACCATCAGACACACTGCTCCCACTGAAACCTGGTGTATGTGGTGTATCAAAATTTAGTGAGTAGTACCATATATTCAAGGCGTTTCATACATTCTTTCCCCTCCAGATCCCTTGCATGTAGCAAGATGAAGGAAACATGCAATGTCAGGAGAGGCCATGAAAGGACAAATAGTCAATGCTCTGGGGAAATCTTTAATGGTACTTAAACATCGCTTTCAATTTATGAGGATTTAGGCTACATAGGGGTGCTAGGAACTTCATCATCAGAACCCTTTGCACAGCTTCAAATATCTAACAAGCCTGCAATGTGAGCAAGCCTGCCTGAAAAGGCTGGTGATGCTGGAAGCTCCATCTGTTGCTCGTTCACAGCACAGATTGTCAGGAGACCAGGAATGCCACTCTCCCACCTTTTCATATTCTGGCACTGCTTTGCATTGATAAGATTTCAGAAGCACATTGGTGGCTCTGCTCAGAGGGGGATATGACAACACACTTGTCATGCTTTCCCTCTGCCAACATGCCTTCTCTCTAGACAGCAAACTGGGCTGCTGCTGACCTTATTATTTGGAAAGGCAAAATCCCATGGGATTATTTTCTCTCTGCTCTTTTCAGACATAGGTGCTTCTTTCTTCTGCTGCTTCTTCATCAGTACTTAAGTCCTATGCCTTTAATCAATATTGTTCCTTGACTTTCCTGACTGTGTCATGATTTACCCTTCCTTTCCATCTTTGCTTTATGTCATTTCTATCTCTCCCTGCTCCACTTGGACATGATCCTTTTAAGCAGGGCACATAAGCACCAAGTCCCATTGGCTACATTGGATTATAGTGGAAGCAGGGAAGACTCAGAGCATGAGTCCAAAGAAACGCAAGACAGAAAAGTTCAGAAGTGCTCAAGGACTTTCAAAATTTCCACTTCATAGTACCCAGCCTGTGATGACCATGGTTGTCTGTCCACAGGAGAAAATCTCTGCTGTTGTTTTAAAGTCTTGGTTAAAGCCTTTAGGGCATAGCAAGGGAGGTCACTTACTGCAGGGTGAAGTCATACTGTGGAGCAGTGTCAGCATGAACTAACTTGCAACTTGCATGCTCTAAAGTAGCTGGGTGACTTTCATTTAATTTGGGATTTGTGGACAATTGGAATCAGTTCATGGTCAAAAGCAAAACCCGCAAGGTTAAGTGCAGTAAATTGGACCATTATTCTTGTTCCCCTTCTCTGTAGCACATGGATTTCTGAATTTCACCCCAACATACACATGCATGTGTGGATGCCACAATGTAAGTAAGAGGAACAGACTGAGTTCCCCTGTGGCCTTAAGATGTGGTGAGAGTAGAAGGCAGGCTGGAACACATTTAGGGCATCATTGTCCTATACAGCATTCATCTTCCCACCTCTGAGTTACACCTTTACTCCACCCTTATACTTAGGGACATGGACAAGAGATGAGTCATGGCTCTGAGACACAGGTAACACACAAACTCTGCAAGACAGTGCCAGAGGAAGACAGTAACAGGAATATTACAACCTGATACTACATTGAACTGCTTCTAGACAGTATTCTAAGGTATTTTCAGAGAAAGCAGCTGTCAATGGCATGAAGACCCAATATAAATTAAATGACTAGTGAAAGGAAATCTAAATCATTGGATAAGCATCACTGCTGAGAATGTGTTTAATGGAATTAAGGTAAAAGAGAATTCAAAATATGAAGCAAGATTTTGTCCTGAAAACCAGAAGCTCAAGCAAACAAAAGAAAACCAAAGTTACTCAAAAACAGCATCTATAGGCAAAGGGTAGAGGTTTGTTCTCGAAATCATAGAATCATAGAATCATAGAATGGTTAGAGTTGGAAGGGACCTCAAAGATCATCAAGTTCCAACCCCCCTGCCATGGGCAGGGACACCTCGCCCTAGAGCAGGTTGCTCAAAGCCCCATCCAACCTGGCCTTAAACACTTCCAGGGATGGGGCATCAACAACTTCCTTGGGCAACCTGTTCCAGTGCCTCACCACCCTCACAGTAAAGAATAGACTGCAAGTAATTGTTAAAGAGAAATTAATTCCTATTTGGCTGATGATTTGTTTTGCATAAATATCCTGGGAGGGCCCCAGGGCTTCTCCAATTTATCATAAAAATAAAAAAATAGACTTATAGACAAACTACTGAAGTTTATTTAAAAGGGCAATGTGACTTTTCAAGTGTCACACATTTACTTTTGCATGTGCAAAAGTAACAAGAAGAAACACAGTTTTTTGCAAGTGCATCCTTTCATAACAGAGAAATCCATGGTGATGACATTCTTAATAAATTCAGTTCACATTATTGTAATGAAGTTTGTCTAGCAATACATTGGGAATTACAGCTAGCTTTAGAATTAATTAATTCGGTGCAATTTTCATGTGCTATCAACATATTTTACATCTTCTGCTGGATCTGAATTGCCCCAGAATAATGGAAAATTTTTCTATGCATGAATTTTCAAAATGCCTTTCAAATACAACAAAACATACAGCAAAGAAAAGCAATTGATTGGGAGAATCAGCATGCAATATGGAATTTCTAGTTCATGATCTGCACCTATGTTCCCTGTGAAATTTTAAAATAAATTGAATGCCACGATAGCCAGATCCTTGTCTCATGGTTATAGCAAATCCTTAAGAACTGGACTTTAAAGTTCATGTCCTAGAAAAAAACTGTCTGGAAGAGGAAATGAAAGTTGTGATCATTTTTTTATATACTTCCTAGAGAAACTTCTGACCAGCTTTGCTAGTACAGTGAAATACTGTTGAAGCTCAGTAGTTTTGCACACCTAATGTCAACCCAAATACCCTGGGTTTAGCTATCAAAGAGGGAAAGGTGTTACTTCAGCCACACAGGCGGTAAAAGTTAGAAGTTAGGAGAAGAAATTAGGCAGTGGAAAATAAAATATAAATATCGTTAATAAAGCAGCTGACTGCAAAGTCTCTAAGAATAAGCTGCCAAAATTACATTAAAAAAATATGATCAAAGACAAAATCTCACAGTTCCTTCTTGCCAGCAGAGGTAGTCTATCCCTCTTTTTTGTGTTGACATGTTTTAATTTGGACACCTCCCACTAGACCAGGTTGCTCAAAGCCCCATCCAGCTTGGCCTTGAACACTCCCAGGGAATGGACATCCGCAACTTCTCTGGGCACGCTGCATTGTTCCAGTGCCTCACCAGCCTCATAGCAAATAATTTTTTCCCAATATTTCATCTAAATCTTCCCTCTTTCAGTTTAATACCATTACCCCTCGTCCTATTGCTATGCTCTCTCATAAAGAATCTTTCCCCATCTCCCCTGTAGCCCCCCCTTCAGATACTGAAAGGCCTCTATAAGGTCTCCCAAAAGCCTTCTCAACAACCCCAACACTCTCAGTCTGTCATCACAGGAGAGGTGCTCCAGCCCCCTTATCATCTTCATGGCCCTCCACTGGACTCATTCCAATCGGTCCATGTCCTTCCTCTGTTGAGGACTTCATAGCTGGATGCAGAACTCCAAGTGGGGTCCCACCAGAGTGGAGTAGAGGGGTAGATTCACCTCCCCCGACCTGCTGGCCACAATTCTTTTGATGCAGCCCAGTATGTGGTTGGCTTTCTGGGCTGCCAGCATGTATTGCCAGCTCATGTTGAGCTTCTTTTCTACCCACACCTCAAGTCCTTCTCCTCATGGCTGCTCTCCAACCATTCTCCACCCAACTGTATTTGTGCCTGCAGGACCTTGCACTGCAGACCGGTTGTACTTCATGACTTTTTCATGAGCCCGCCTCCCAAGCCTGTCCAGGTCCCTCTAGATGGCATCCCCTCCCTCCAATTGCACCACACAGCTTCGTGTTGTAAGCGAACTTGCTGAGGGTTCCTGCAGGAGGCAAGGTGTCAATGTCCACACTGAGAAAATATCTGGTTAGACATGCCCATATGGAAGGTGTTTAGTAATATATGTAATAACCAGAGGCACACCATCACTTCATCTGCATAACAAACAGGCAGGACTTGGACAGACCAGGAAAATCTTGCTGTCCCTTTGTTGCCATGACAGCCTTACAAAAAAGATAACACAGCCATCAAACTCAGGATGCGAAATTCCAGTGAAGTCAGGATATTGTCTGATAAACTAACTCAGTAATTGAATAAGAGACACTATCTTCAAAAATCGTACATACATAGATCAGTGCTGGTGTGAAGAAAATTCGGCAGAGGAATGGCTGCATATCCTTATTCAGTCCTACTGGAAAAAGGTGAGACAGAGGGATTAGCAGAAGGGCTTTTTGATGTAGTCTTCCTCTACATGACCACAGAACTATTCTGAGTTCAATGTCTCATTCTGTCACCTAGCAAGATTTCCGTCTCAACCCTCACATTTTAACACCCTTACACTGAACAGACTCTACTCTCACTCAAAATGACCAGCTATTAAGCACCAATTTTTCAGTGCAGGCAAGTAGTCTGAGGTGCACTCAGTTCAACAGCACAGTTAAAGATGAGCCCATAGGTCAAACACTTCTGTCTCTATAGAAAATCAGTTCAGACAAGTGGCTACTTAGAACCAGGACCCAAGAAGACTTCTGTACTTAAAGTACTTACATGGAGACGAAGGATCTCACTGCCACATAACTTCCAACGGTGACTAGTTTTTAATGAAGTTCACAGCACCTATAGCTTTAATTCATGTTTGGAATGAGCCCAAGCCTATACAGTCCAGGAACTGAGCCAGATCAAGATACTCTACTATAGCATATGTCCCGCAAGACCTCTGTTCTCAAACCCTGCCAGACAGTCAGCTTCTTTTGACATGAATTAGCTGCTGCTTTCCTTCTATCAAAAGCCAGAAGGTAGTGGGAGTGGTTTGGGGGATTTCTACCTGATGTCTACCCACAATTTAGTATTAGATCAGCTGGCCAGCCTTGAAAACCTGAGGTGGTTCAAAGCCATATCTTGTAGAAGGTTACCACTTGAATACCACATTATGGGCTAACAGGGCAGGTACTCTCACGTCCTCCCTCTACGAGGCTAAAGGCGGAAAAAGCCCATGCATGTGCAGTGCAGGGATGGCTCACCTGCAGTGTGAAGTTCATGGTTCCAGCTTTCTAGTTTGCTTTCAGACTTTGTTGGACATAAAGCACAGGACTCTTCCATGCCCTGTTAGTGGCCACCTTGGCTTAGGATAGGTCTAAGGAAAAGCTCTAAGCATCAAGCACATCTTTGCTGCACAGAGGCATAGCTTCAAGAAGAGAGGAAGGCCAAGGCAAGAACTGAAACTGGGACTTTAGCTGTAGTCTAGTGGCTTGATATCTCACAATGTTAGTCAAAAGAAGCAGAACCAACTTGTCTCATTGTCTTGAGGGAAGACCATGAGCATCACATCATCTTATAAAGAAGGCTACCGTCATTTATCAGGCCTGTGGCCACCAGTTTGGCAGAGGTGCTTCCTTGAAGATTTAGGTCAAATGTCCAAGCTCCAAAGAGGTGTACAATTTCAAGCTAGACCCCGCCTGAACATGTCTTCTAACTCCATTCCAGGCATTCTGTAATGAAGGAACTTCTGCTGAACATACTGCTATTTTGGCTCTTCTCCTGACACATCTTAGTCTATGCCTATAAAATTCATTAAGATGGACCAGAGGAGGATCTTCACTCAATGTAACCCTCTGCAGAGCAGAATGACAACAACCACCCAACACAGCACTCAGCTGGTCTTCATGTCCCACCCTGGTGACACTCAGTCAAAATTATTCTTCTTTGTGTGTGTTTTGACAGTACTAAGTACTGAAATATTGAAAATTCAGCTCAACTGAGTGGTGCTGCTATGGAGTGAAGCTAAAGGCATATGTGGCAGGTCATGGAGTGTCACACAAAGGTAGTTGTGAGTGCTGGTGGGGTAAAGCTGTTGGAGACACTTGGAAGGGCTATACCTTATACCTTCTACATAAGGAAAGGGATGCTTGGAGTCAATGATTCTCAGCAGCAATGTCCCCTGGAAAAGGACTCACTGGCATTGTCCAAAACAGAGTCATGAGGTAAAGTAATATTGACACGCCCTCAGCCTCTTTATGTGCAGCACATAACTAACGAGCACACATTGCTGGATTTCACTCCTAGGATCTGGAAGAGTAAAGTTAGACAGCACAGCACTCTGCTTTCAGCCGAAGTAATCTTTCACATCCTTTACAGCCCTACAGCCACACTGAATCCTAGTGGGAGAACACTTGGTAACTTGGTAACTTTGAGAAACACAGCACTTTCAGTAGGCTTTTCACTTTTATAGGCTGATTTTGCAACTGAAGTTTTGGCAGCTAGCTTTTACCACTTTGGCCAAATCCTGTAAATAATTGAGACAAGAGCTATTATTTTTGCAACTGTATGCATTTCTAGCTGCTGTGAACACCTGAACTTTTCTTCAGTTCCCATAAATCTGCTAATTACAAGAGACGTGAACTCTAGTACACATGGAGGACTGTGGGATTTTGCTTTTCGGTTTGATCTCTACTGGTGGCCATACAGGAGTGTAAATCTTAAAGGATAAATTAGAGGAAAGACCAGGAAATGTAAAATGAAAACAATACCAAAATGAAAGCCTCTATACCATCCCAACAAAAAAATAAGGACATCAAAGAACATTTGTCCCTCTGCAGTTCAGTGAGGCCCAGTCTGAGCTTTGATTAACATATGAATTTATTTTACTGCCACAGGTGAAATACATCCCTTTCCAGGGTAGAAAACAACAGGAGATTACAATGGTGCTAAAAAAGAAACTGTAGACAAAAACATCTACTGGGACTTGGCAAGCATGAATAACAAATTCAGAGACATAAATATGAAACCAAATATTTGCTACTTGTAGCCCCTACACACAACCATGTACTAGAGTGTATTCACAACTTATTTCAGATTTCCTGAAGGTTTCAAAACTGCAAAAAAATCCCAGGTGATTACATTTCCCAGTTGCCAGGATCAGAAAACGGTGACTTTGATCTTCCTAGCTGCCTTCCTCCTCACACGCACACTCTGCCACATCATTTTTCTCCCATGGAAAACATATGCTGATTTTGCAGAAGGTCACCTACTTTCTAAAGCCAGCCCTGCAGTGAAAAGACACAGTTTCAGCACTGAATCAGAGCTGTGCCAATGATCTCTGTCAAAGCCAGGCAACAAGCCAGCAGCATGAAGCCTTCACAGCTTCAGATGGTTGGAGAAGGAGGAGAAGTCAGAGGTAGCCTGTGTCCTCCTGGGAAAGCCAGTCTTTTCTGTTCTTAGGGACTTTACTCTTCTGCATGTAGGACAAATGGACTAAAAAGTCTTCCTCTTCATGTAGGCCATTCTTCTATCATATGCCACCTAATTTCACTCAATTATCCTTGTACTGAACCCAGTAACTTGTTTTTGGCTACAGCATGTCTTCCAGAGAGACCTTCAGTGCTAATTTGCAAACACGAATGAAAAATTTGCTGCTTCCAAGGCTAGTTCTTTCCCCATGATGAATCACTCTCCCTGTTACAAGTGTGTATCTTACACTTATATCTTCTGATTTTTAATTGAAATTCTCATGGGAATGTTGCTTCTGGTTCCGGCAGCATTAAGCCAATGAATCACCACAGCTCTGATTCAGCATGACAGCTCCCACACGTAACAAAGAAATCCATAGCCTTATGAAACGCAGAAAGCTAAATGGACAAATGCTTCTTATATACCAAGTCTACTGGGACAGGAGCCCCTGCACACTGCACGACCTAACAGCATTCCAGGCGTAGGCAAGCATCAATTAGGATATTTTTTTAATTTAGTATCACAATCAAACACTTAGAAAGCTGAATGCTGGTAGAGATCAATTCCAAATAGAGAACTTTCAACAGGAGTTTAAAACTGACAGGCTGCAGAAAAAGACAAAGACAATATCACATAAATGTCTCAGCTTCAGGCTGAAGCTATGAGGACAAAATGATAGCATCAACCACCTCTTTATCTTGGATGGTTTGAGAACTGTACTGGAAACTACTCAGTGATTTCACAGAGTACTAGACTTGAACACCACAGTTCATCTTCCTCATCTGCCTGCTCATCAACTTAGAGTTGCTGTCACCACCTGGCGATCAGTTGCCCAGCCCATCCTGAGCAGTGATTATGGATTCCTGCCCTCCCCCCTACCTCCCCAACCAACCCTCATTTATATAATGAGCAAAATGGGCTACTCTTCTTCATGTTGAGGTATGCCCATTTGGCTCAGCCTGCAGAAAATCAGGGTCCTAGTGGTTTCCAGAAGTGTGAATGTAGAGAAGAACCACCACATTCCACAACAAATAAACACACACAAAATTGGTGTCTGCAACCTCTCAAAACACTGAGTGTGGGATTGTAATTTAAAACCCTTCCCTACAACAAAGTCTTGTATTGCTCCAGCAAAGACTCACCTTCCCAGTGCTTTGCTTCAGGATGGTTTGAATGCCCTGAAATGTCCTTGCATATTCATTTTGTTCCAAGTGAGGCACTGCATTTTTGGAACAGTTTGCATCTAAGTATCTGCTTAAACCTCACTGAAACCAAAAAGCAGCTAAACATACATTGCGGAAAACAAGGCTCTGTTGCACAAAGAGCTGTAAACAATGTCATTAATAGAAAATATTAATATTGGTAAAGCAATAAGCTAAGGCACTTTCATTAATGAGCCTCATCAGTTCATGTATTCAAAGCACAGTGCAATTAACTTTTTTCCGAACAGTGTTGTGTGCATTGTCAGCAAGCAATGCCAGTTCCACTTAGTGCAGAACTGGGTTTTTCAGAAATGTACGTGCATGTTTTGTGATGACTTCTTAATTAGAAGTACCAACGCACACATCCCCAGAGCAATGTCTATTAGATATTAGTACTCACAAGTAACCATGAATGAATTCCAGGTAATTTCATGCACTATGTATGTATTTATTTTATTCCATTTCTGAGTACCAGGTTCATCAAAATAATCCAATATATCAGTCAGAGGAGGAGGAGGTAATTAGGACTTCCTTGCTCTTAAACCAGGACTTGCTACACTTAAGTCTGTTATGTGTTGCCTCTCTTTGCAGCAACAGTGACAGCAGGAAGTCTGCTGAGGTTGTCAAGATTGGTGAGTGTTATCTGAGTCACTGAAAGAGCATAAAATGATGAAATTATACTGCCAGTGCAAAGACAAGAGAAGGGACCTGTGGGACTGCTTTGCTGCAGGGCACCAGTCTGCTCCCGGTTTGATGGGAAAAGTTTGAGTTGCATCAACCAATACCTGCTATAAACTGAGATTCAAGTCTAAAGGCTTAGTAAGGCTTAAAACATCTACATGTATTGTAACATTTTGGAGGTGCACATAATAATGAGTTTAAAATGCAGTTTAGGTACTGTCACGTAGTTTAGGCATGCAGCTGTGTCAGGATTTTTCCCTTCACAGCTCCAGGTAACATCATGTTACCATCCAACCTACTGTTATTGTTGAAATAACAATAGAGTGATAGCCTCTAAGATGGTTGGAAATCTCCCCACTTAACAGTGAAGCAAGAGTTGCAAATAAAATCTTCTTCACTCCTTAAACCAGTTGGAAAAGAAACTTAAAGACAGGTTGACATACTAACTGTTCATTAATTTTCAAAGTAATTAAGAAAATAAAGACAATTGGCTGTTATATGTTGGAACAAACAAAAAAAATCACCTTCACCTTGTAATGTTCTCCTAGACTCCAGTTTTCATGTTTGGCCTGAGGAATTGCCACATGCCCCTCTCTGCAAGCTTGGGGACTATGCATTGAAATCCCCACCAAAGGCTACCCTAGAGAGGCAAAAATTCATAAGTACCCTCTCCTAGATTTAAACATTACTACATGTATTAAAAAAAAAAAAAANAAAAAAAAAA
This sequence comes from Thinocorus orbignyianus, assembly GCA_013400375.1. NCBI lineage: Eukaryota > Metazoa > Chordata > Aves > Ciconiiformes > Thinocoridae > Thinocorus > Thinocorus orbignyianus. The sequence continues at coordinate 565,439 of VXBW01002684.1, forward strand.
AAGACAACAAACTATAGAAAATTGTGACCTGTTGTTACATGTTGCTGTAAGAGGTCTGTATGTGCTGGATCAAGCTTGTGCAAGGTTGGTAGTTACTCCCCTTCCATTATGTCAGCAGTAAATGGCATTATGAAGAAAGAATGACAAAGATTTTAGGGAAGTTAATAAACTTGTAGTGAGTATAGGTCCCACCAGTACTCCAAAAAGAGCTGTCTGTGTCAGTCTCATCAGAAGACTATCATCTCCAGCAGTAAGACAAATCACATCCAGAGACAAAGGATGTCCATGGGACTAGTTCAGTCTGACATCTTAATTTTGGGTACCTGAATTTAAGGCACCTGAATGCCACTAAGAGTATTTCCACTCATGAAGAAAGACCTAAGTAACATATTTTTATATCAACTGTAAACTTCTCTTATTTTCCCACTTACCCAGAGAAAGAAAGACCTTTGTGGTGGCAGAAAAATATAATGCAATCTCGTAAGTAGCACTGTAGCACCCTGAGTTTATCATCAGCAGAGAATATCCTACTGCTCTTCCCACTTGACATGGATGGTTCAAGACAGCCTGCCTACATCCTCCTGGCCCAGTACATTGCACTGGAAACAGAAGTAGTTTGTCCAAAGCTTTTTAATTTCCAACCAGCTACAATACTGACTTGCATCAATTTCAGCAAGTTTGATGATTTGTTCACTGTGCCCTGAGCAGCATTTAAGGCACTTATTTTTCCAAAAAGAAAGCTGAGTGCAAGTCTTCCACAGGGACTCCGGCCTGAATCTCAGGGCTGTTTGACATATACTCTTTTACAGAGAACTTGTAGGACAAAAGAGTTTTAAGAGTTCTCATAATTTTGGAAGACCACAGAAATCAGAAACAGATTTCTAAGCAGACAGCAACAAAAGGACTCCCAAAAGAGAAGCCTCAGCATGGGAAATAAATAAAATACTGAACACTGTGTTCAGCATGATCAAAGAAAACAGCTTGGCACTTGACAGATCAGTAGTGTCTGTCTGATAGTGCTTCTGTTGAAATACTGATGATTATTCTCGATTTACTGTGTGGTAATGCCAGTCTGGACTCGAGGCTGCCTTGCAGAGTAACAGCTGACCAGCTCAGGGGGATTTTGTTATTTGTCTTCACTGCCTGATTTTCCACAACACGACATGCTTCTGCATCAGTGCAAAATGCCATCAGCATTCTTTTTTCCTGGAATATGACTTTAATTCACTGCCACAACAGCATATCCCTTCTAGTTGTTGGCTTAATTTACTGAACTGGAAGAGTAATGGAATGGTTCTTTCATGCAGGTTTTCCCACAATACCAGTGTAAGTTTGGATTGGCATAGCTTGTGAGCAACGCCAGGAATTCAGCATAAGACACGGGTTTATGCAGCACTCAAGTGAACAAAGCAGTGCAACTAGAATTTCATGAGTTCATGATCTTCAGTGAAAACATAAAATCACAGCATGGTTTGGATTGGAAAGGACCTTAAAGATCGAGTAGACATGTCCTTACTACAAATGACTGTCATTTTATAAGCACCAACTTTCAACAGTACAAAGAGAAGCTAAATTTGTGTTGAATGTTGGTCAGTTGGGGGCCAAAATAAATAATCTGGATAAAAGACATTTCTGGAAAAATGAACTTCCACTAACGTGGCTGTTGCACAAAAAGAATTTTGCTATAGTTTATCACATGGCATTTAAGATAATCATATCATTTTTTGTTAATACTTCCATACTGAACTCCAAACTGTTATTGTATTACCTGCAAAGTGGGACACCTTCAGGATCAGTCTACCAGGCTTCGTGCTTTTGTTGCAGACTCAGAAAAGCAGATCTGAGAGCATTTGGGAAAAACTAGCTGCAGGGAGGCAGTCATGGAAAAAGGATGAAGCTCGCTGAATGAAATCCTGAATTCCTACAAACCAGGGTTGGCATGGCTCATAGAAAGAACTTCAGATTAGAAAAAAAATACTGAAGGGGGAAACTGGACATGGTTTTAGTTCTCAGGAATAGCAAATGAGGTAACCGAAAAGATGGCAACTGCTGGCGGAGCATGAGGAAGGAAACTTGTACTGGTAGGAACCAAAGTCTAGAAGCTGATAGCACTTCTAAGGGACTGTTTCTCTCCCAGCTGGGTTACTGAGGGTGGCTGGTAAGAAACTGCTCCCCCGTCACGCACTAATGCAGGAGGCCTGGCAAACAGACCAGGCAAGGTCAAACTATTGGAACAGGATGTGAAATCAGACACTATAAGGGATAACAGCATGTGGTAAAATAGCAGCCACATTTAGAGCAGATGTATCCAGGAAAAGCAGTCTGCTGAAAGACAGAGATGAAGATAAAGGCAGTGGGGTGCATCAACAAAGGCATGGAAAGTAAAAGTGTAAGGGTAGAAACAATAGTATGGGCAAAACAGTACGTCTCAATCTCACTGAGGAAAAAGGAGAAAAAAAAAAAGAAAAAGATATTCTACTGGGCTGAGAAATCTGTGATAATTTCATTATGAGGTCTGTCTTATAGATATTTAGGTAATGTTATTAGAAAGAGAGCTTTACTAATAGTAGCATTATTAAGGGGCACTACAGTGTACTAGATAAAGAATGTAGAATAACTGTGATGAGTAAGAGCAGGGTAAGTTACATCTAGATGGGACGGGGGGCAGATTTCTCCACCAAATAGCCAAAAAACCCAACAGGTTGTATGCTATTTTTATTGGTCTTGTAATTGCTGGAACCATTTTAGAAGATTTGATCATTAAAAATAAAATTCCAAAGACTAAGAAGCTGAATTTATATTAAATGGGAAAGTAGGTCTGCAAGTTCTTCACTGAAGACAGAGCATTATTAGAAATGAAGGAAACTAATTAAATCAACTGTTGCTGAAAAGATGTATGTAGTGACTAATTGCAAATATTTCTGCTGTTCGCTTGGATCTAACTGCTTCTTAATGGAGAAGGACATAAAAAGATGCTAGGACTAATGTACAAAAGATTGGAGAACTGGGTAAAATTATGTTCATCAATATTCAAGAATTTGAGTTGAGATTTAAACAGACCCAGAGCAGTACTGTTCAGGTGGCCGAAGCAATAGTTAGTTTGTCTTGGGGGGGGAGGGGAGGAGGGGAAGGAAAACAGCTTGATTTGTGTATCCTTTAAGAGAGAAATATGAGAAGTAGGTTAAACCCAGACACAGTGGAGGAAGGATCTGTGCATGTACGTATATAAATAAGGCATTGATTTAAGAGCAAGTGGGCTAAACCACTACATTAAAGTGACTGACTGTGGGCACATTCAGCATGGGGAGTTTTCTTGCCTTTCAAGGAGGGAGGTTATGGAACCCTGTTTTGGTCAAAGCAGGGGCACAAAACCTATTGAGAGCTCAGGCAGAGCTAAACCAGTTGACACGTTATGGTTGCAGCAAGAGAAAATGGCTCTGAGGCTCAGGAAGGTCTTTCCTGCTTAGTGTCTGCTCCAGCTGCTGTAATGCCACTGCCAGAAGTGTAGTGCTGCTTATTAAAAACTGCAGAAAAGTAGGGCAAACTGGGCATACTCCCTGTTTTCATCTTACTACAGCCAACAATAAAGGAAATAATAACAGAGGAAACTGTAGACAACATGACTTTAAAGGTGCAATATTCAGCTGGCACTAATGTTCCAATATTGGGACTCCATGATTTTGCGTTTGATGCAGTGCAGCATGCTGGCTATTGGGCTGGAACTACTGATAATTACATGACATTGATTTTTTTTTGTTTGTGGGGTTTTTTTGTTTGTTTGTTTGTATGGGTTTTTTTGCTGTCTTTCACTGTACCAGGGTCAATTTCCCTCTTAGCTGATGCACAGTGCTTGCCAAAGTGCATGGGCTGAAGATAAAGAGCCTGAATTTGATAAAACACCCCTTCCATTGCTAGCAGCATCTTCAATGATGAGGAAATAGGCAGAAATCATCTTGTGTTACTGTTTATAGTGCCGGTGACTGCCACTAGCATCATAGAATTTGACTGCAAGGACCCCTGTTGCCAGAGCCATTTACCTTTAGAGTGTATCTACATGGAGTCACCCTCCAAAGATCACTCCACAGACATAAACCTGCTGGCCTTCTGTTTGCTAGGTGGCATACTAATAAAAAGACCTCTGTAGCAGCTAAGAATTCAGAAACAACTTGAAGGTCTTGCTGGGAAGGTGGGTAAATATTCAAGGAGATGACTGCTGCTGAGCTCTGCCGCAGCTACTCCTGCTGTTTTGAGGGAAGCTTAGGTTTAAGATAAATTGTCCCAAACACAGCACAAGGAAACATGCTGAAATCATGTCTGGTAAACAAGAGGAACAGTAAGCTGAAAAATAATGAACCAAAACAGCTGTGACAGAAACTAGACCTAGTTAGTGAGCAAAACACTGAGGGAATAGTCTAATGTCAACCCCCTCCTCTTTTGAGGGACTTAAAAATAGCTCAAATGAGGGAAAACCAGGGACTGAAGCAATGATTTATACTATCCTCATGACTCCTAGCCAATAGCCTTCTGGGGCCTTCCTCCTCAGATATTTACTACCTACAGCACAGAGAGGAAACCCATTATATAGCCGCAGGCATCAGCTTCACCTGACACAAGACTTTATTTCTTCTTTCCATTGTGCGTGATTTTCTTTCTGCATCATCTTTCTTTGCCTTTTTGCTTCAAGAATAATCAGGGTTAGAAAACTGAGAGTGTCAGCACATGCTCTGAGTCTCTGACCAAAGGGACAACTCCCAGTAGCACTGTAAAAAGCCCAGTGCTTGGTAGAGCTTGCCAACTCTTTGGAGTGGTTGAAAGAGCATTTGCTATGCCTGACCAACTGCAAGCAAGGGATCCATTCACTTCATACCCTTCCCTACAAGTTGTGACAGGCACAGCTCCAACTCTGGAGCACAGCATAGCTGTTATTTTTTACCACTTCCAAACTGCATTCAGTGATTTAAACCTTCTATAGCTACCAGCTTTGCTCATTTTTCTCAATATGACAGCATCAGGGCTATTTGTGGATAAGGAGAGCAAAGGGTGCTTACTGTACACTTCACGGGCTAGCAGTTGATTCTTGTATTCCCTCTAATAAGACCCTCTCATTTCACCCGCTTTATACATAGCAGTGCTTTTTTTGCTCCTCTCTGGCAGCACAGAACCACAGAATTGTAGGGGTTGGAAGGGATCTTCAGAGATCGTCTAGACCAATCCCACTGCCATAGCAAGTCCATCTAGAGCAGGTTGGACAGGAATGCATCCAGGCAAGTTTTTAATATCTCCAGAGAAGGAGAATTCACAACTGCTCTGGGCAGCCTGTCCCAGTGCTCTGGCACCCTCAAAGTAAAAGTTTTTCTGCACGTTGGGGTGGAAATTTCTTGTGTTCCAGTTTGTGCATGTTGCCTCTTGTCCTATTGCTGGGTACCAATGAAAAGAGTCTGGCCCAATTCTCTTGATACCCACCATTTATATATGTATAAGCTTTGGTGAGATCCCTTTTTATTTTTCCCCAGGCTAAAGAGATCCATGGCTCTCAGCCTTTCCTCATAAGAGAGGTGCTCCAGACCTTTGATCATCTTCATAGCCCTCCACCGGACTCTCTCAGTAGTTCCTAGTCTTTCTTGAACAGGGGAACCTAGAACTGGACACAGTACTCCATATGTGGCTTCACCATGGTAGAGTAGAAGGGGGGATAACTATTGAAGATAGATGTTATTACTCAACTTGCACAACACTAAATTCAAGAGTTATGTTGAAGTTCTTAGTATTTAAAGACTCAGCAGACAAGCCCAGAGAGTGGAAAATATTAGCAGAACCTATAAGAAAGATGCCTTGGGTTGAGCACAGCAAGACAAAGTCTGCAACGACGGGGGAGTCTCCCTCCCATTCACTGAGGGACCTAGGATTCTGGCACTCAAACTTGTTCAAGATTTTACCTAAATATGAGCCTAAATACGGCAGAGAATTGTTTTAGGCAAGTCTGCACTGTGTACTGCAGTTCCAGTGCTCCCCAGAGAAGCCACAAAGCCCCCTGCAAGGGTTAGCATGCCAAAAACATGTTGTTAACAATAACATCTGGCACCAGTGAGTGACTGATGTCACTTCCATGGCAGTGGAAAACCAAGAGGTTATTCATCTTCATTATTATTTTTTAAGCTCCGATGGTCTAAAAACAGATTTGTTTTGGTTTGGTTTTTCAAAACTGAAATAGAGGACAGTTCGTGATAGCTAGAACAGCAGGTGGCTGGCGATCGATTCATTTTAAAGGAAGATGACTAATTCTCTCCTGTCACACATGAAAGCTATTTCAATATCAAACAAAGAGTCTAATTTTGAGAGACTGCATTATCCTCCAAGCACTTGAACCCTGAGATCTTCCTTCTCCATCTCTTTGCATCTCGTGGGCAATTTCTGTAATGTGCTTCTTAAGAGATTTTGAAACAAACTGCTCTTTTGTACCAGGAAGAACCATCTGCCTGCAAATGCAGATGTCTAAAATCTGATTAATTTTACAGAGGAAAATGTAGCAGTGGTCGCAGTGTGAGCTTCAGTCAGAGATACGCAAGATGAACATGTCAGAGGCAGAGAGGGGGAGAAAAGAGACATTTTCAATATTATTCATTTTATAGAAGTGGAGGATTTCAAATAAAGTTTTCTAACATTTGAAGGAAAATTAATAGATGTGTTGGTGTATTTTTTCTTAATTGGGATAGATTGTGGCGCTATTCAGATAGCTTAACACTATCAATCCTAATAGCAATCCTGAAGTCTCTTGCACTGACTTTTGAAGGATTTTGGCAGTAGAACTCACCCTACAGAACACTTTCCCACCTTTTCGTAGGAAAAAAAAAAAAAAATTAGCCCCATGCCTAGAAGTTTCTTTCACCTAGCTATTCTGACTACCAGAAGGACACCAAAGAGATTGTTAAAGACCGAATTAGTCAGAACAGCCCATAGATTTGCAGCAGGAACTGAGCTCACTGAAACCTTGGAAGTGAGACTGCATGGCTGCCCCATCCTTTAGTCTTGGATGAAGCATAGGGTGGGAAGATCAGCAGATTTGGCTAAGACTGCTTCGGTGGTTCAGAAGGAGCAATCAAGGCAAAAGCTCTGGTTCCACCTATATTGTGATAGAGGTGCTTGATCACTTCACTCGTCATTTAAGTCCATTTGAAAGCAGTGATGGCACAGAGTCTGCTTAGAGACTCTTAAGTGTCTACTGTGAAAACAGCAAGACAGGGGAAATCAAACTGCAAGTGCCTCTTGAGCACATGCAACCATTTTTTTTCAACAAGCTGTAAGTGGGAAGATTTGAACAGAAGAATAAATGGCATACTCTCAACACAAATTGTAAATCAGTCAAAAGGAGAAATAAGAAGTCTTTCTAATTCCACCTGATTAGACAGGACTGGCAAAGCTTCACTTCAGGTGGTTAAATGCTGGCAACATAAGAAATAATTGAAATTGGGGCCTAAACATGAGACATATCAGATACTTTTATAAACCTGCACAGCAATCACCCATGTCTAAAATTATAAATTTGGTACATGCTCAGTTTAACTGCAACCATTCAAAACATACAGAAGGAGCATCACTTTCAATCCTCCCTCTAACAGACAAATTGTAAAGTATTCATGTGTGGCATCCATAGTTTATTCTGAATACTTTTTAATACCTTTTTATCTAATCCCTCATAGGCTGGGCTCACTGTCCTTCATAGGCAATTTAGAGTGCTGAATGTTAAAATTTAATGAACTCTCACCAGTACGCTGCTTGACTTGCTGGCTTCCTGCGCTGCTTTGGTGCCCAGCAGCACAGAATGAAATCTAAAGAGTGAAACTGCACTTGGAGAAAACTATCTTTTTAAGGAAACCATATAAACTCAGACCCATATTGTTCATAGTATCTTTTAGAAAAAGAGGGGAGTTAGAATAGCAAAAGATTAACAGAAACCAAGCAGTAACCTCCACTCATGGGAAAAAAAATTCTGCAAATTAATGGTGTGATGCTTGAAATAAGACCAGAGCAATACAAGAGTCAGAAGTGCCTGCAAGTTCAAGAGAAGATAGGCTTTTTTCCAGTGGCTGAAAACCATTGCCTTTGTTCCATAAAGATCGTAGAATCATAGAATGGTAGAATGGTTAGAGTTGGAAGGGACCTTAAAGATCATGGAGTTCCAACCCCCCTGCCATGGGCAGGGACACCTCCCACTGGACCAGGTTGCTCAAATTCCCATCCAGCCTGGTCTTGAACACTTCCAGGGATGGGGCAAACACAACGTCTCTGGGTAACCTCTTCCAGTGCCTCACCACCCTCACAGCAAAGAATTTCTTTCTAGTATCTAATCTAAATCTTCCCTCTTCCAATTTAAAACTGTTACCCCTTATCCTATCACTACATTTCCTGGCAGAGTTCCTCCCCATCTCTCCTGTAGGCTCCCTCCAGGTACTGGAAGGCCGTTACAAGGTCTCCCCAGAGCCTTCTCTTCTCCAGGCTGAGCAACCCCAGCTCTCTCAGCCTGTCTTCACAGGAGAGGTGCTCCAGCCCTCTAAGCATCTTCGTCGCCCTACGCTGGACCCATTCGTGTGTTGAGGACTCCAAAACTGGATGCAATACTCCAGGTGGGGTGTCACAAGACCAGAGTAAAGGGGTAGAATCACCTCCNCCCTCTGAGTGCAGCCATCCAATCAGTTCCTTATCCATCAAGTGGTTCATCCATCAAACCCATGACTTTCCAGTTTGGAGACTAGGATGTCATGTGGGACAGTGTCAAATGCTTTGCTTAAGTCCAGGTGGATGATGTCCATTGCTCTGCCTTTGTCCACCAAGTTTGCGGCAGCATCGTAGAAGGCTATCAGATTTTTCAGGCAGGATTTGCTCTTGGTGAAGCCATGTTGGCTGTCTTCAATCACCTCCTTATTTTCCATGTGCCTTAGCAGAGATTCCAGGAAGATCTGCTCCATGATTTTGCCAGCCACAGAGGTAAGACTGACTGGCCTATAGTTTCCTGGGTCCTCTTTTTTTTTTCCTTGTTTGAATATCCATGAGCAGAGCACAATCCAAAACCATTTGTGGGACGAAGTGCTTTCAACAGAGAAGGCAACATCCTTCAACCCCAAAAGTGGTAACTTTTGGAAAAGTTACTACACTGACACTCATATCTTCTGCTCGAAGCTAGCGGTTACCTGAATATAGAAAATAAGAGCTAAGAAAAGAGAGGTCAAGCATTTGTCCTCCTGCTTCTTTCTCCCTTACTAAGGTTTGCCTCACTGCAGCAGGATGTCAGTGCTGAGTGGCACATGACTGTGTGCTTGGTGCCTCAGGTTATGAAGTGAGTAAAGTACAAATGGGCAACGTAGACTGGAAGTCTACTATTGCTGTGAAAGTATCTCGCGTTTCCATGCTCTTTCAAATTTGATAACAGCAGCAGGTCTTTGAATAAAGAAGAGCACTAGATGGCATTTAAATAGCAGATCTAATGTAATTATGTGTAAGTTGGAACAATTACATAAAAATCATGCAATAAAGAAAGGAGGCAAAGCACTCAGCCATCTCAAACGAATGAAAATGCCAGAAGGGACCTAAGTTTTCATTACAGACTGATGACCTCTTAAATTACATTGCCAGAGCACACGCGAGCTCATCATTGGTAGTCTAATTCCAGTCTACCTCTGTGGAGAGAGGAGAAATCCTTCTCTCAAGCCCATACCCAAAAAACAGAGTGGAAGAGCAATGAAAATTAAAAGCTTCATAGGGATCTGCTGGACCTTACTGATACTGCACCAGAACTTGATTAAAGAGGTTACAGGGGGCTTCATATTTCTCCAGCTGTCTCAGCAGAAAGACTCTAATAAGAAATGTAATGGATAGATTGAGAGTGCATAAATGAGGACACTCACTGACCCCTTAGCTCTGGGAAGCCAGTTATTCTCAAAAATGCGCTCTTCCAGGTTGTAAGAGCAAAGCAGTACAAGCTCGCTTAACAGGAATGCAGGTGACAGTGAGGCTGGACTGTCGCTTTGGGTGCAGAGGGGGGTGATAGGAGGAAGTGCTGCTGGAGAACATCTGCAGCACATAAGGGACTGCAAGAGAAAGACCCGTTAGCTATAACTGGCTTTGGGATGATGTGAGGTGCCAAATCCAAGCTGGTTAGCTCTGCTGTGGGTCAGGGATTACAACAATAGAACATCACTGATGTAAAATGGTTTTTCACTTTTTAGGAAAAGAGGAACACCATGCTGGACTGTAGCTGTACATGTACACTCAAAACTGTCTTGGGGTGTGCCATATATACAATAAAGTGGTTTTCCAGCTCCAGTTCCTTCTATGGACTTGGAGCATAGCATCTTTTAACTTCAATATTCATAGACAGGTGAAATAAGGCAATTAGGCCTACCAACCTTTCCAGGCTGCAGTGGTACTGATGGGGTTGCTTGTGGCAGCTTCATTGAAGCAGCATTACCATAAAGCTACACTGACCTAGGAAAAATTCTAGACAATATTGTTTCTTAGTAGAATAGGGAAGAGCATTCTTCATCTCCTCAAATGAATAAACAGCTTGTGTGCCTGTTCTTCAACAGAGAGGGACACTTTGCCCACCTATGCTGGTTTCTGCTGTGGCTGCGGAAGTAATCAACCACCCCAAGGATTTACCAAGAAAGCAGGGAAAGCAAGGCCAACGCAATGACATGCAAAGCATGCTGACATTAATTTAAAAAAGACAGGTTCCCTAAGCAGAGAGGACACAGAGAACAGACACTAATTTTTTGAGATGTCATAGGTCTTCACAGGTCTTGGGTACAGGAAGCACAGCATCACTTCCCAGAGGCAGGAGGTAGTTGCACCCTGGTCTGCAAACATGTAGGACAGATGGACACCTTCACACTTCCCTTCACAGTTCCTCTGGGAAAATCCTTTATGCTCAAAGAGCACTTTAAAAATAAAAGGAAAGTTTTTACAGTTTCATATACATGGCTATGGAGCACCCAAAATGTCATCTGCCTTGCAAAGGGCAACATAAGTTTCTGCAGACTCCTTCAGTTTTCCCTCGGGGTAGATAACCTGCTAGTTGTTCTTCTTATAACATCCAACCAGGTGTTCAGCATTGACCACACCACAGAAAATGGAAAAATCACAACAAAACTTTTTTTTTGTAAATATATATATATACTATGATTTATATATGTATGCACTGTGAGATAGATATAGATATACAGATATATAAACGCATGTGTTTTTTTCATGGAAAAGCTATTTTAAGTTCTGCATATAAAAACCCTGTTCACCTTAAGGATAGAAGCATGAAGGATGGTATTTCCAAGATGATACGGTTATATGGCATAAGAAAAGCTCTTGCAGGTACATCAGTATCAACATATCAGTAAACAATAGCAATACACTTCAGGCACACATCATCAGTGCTGTCTTTGAGTGAAGCAGGAATCACTGATTAGCTACATCAATTTGCCTATTATTTTCAAGCTCGCCAATTTACACCTGTGATTTAGATGGCTGTAGAAAAGTGTGAAATCTGGGCAGCAAAGACTTTGAAGGGAGTAGATTTGCAAATAGCCACCTACTTGGCTGTCTAAAAGGCAGATCTGAAATAAGATATCCAGATGCTGGAGTTGGGACTCAGGAACATTGCAAGAAAAACAGAACTGCTGGAAGCTGTCACCCCAAGGGAAATGAGAGAGGATGCCTGGCTGGTGAGGACTAAATGGGCACACCATGTAAAGAATAAGTCTACATGGTAGTTTGACAAGAGAAACATGGAAAATGAGATAGCACTGGACAAAGAGTTGTATAGCAGTTGTTTAGCATGAGTAGTGGCCAAGGGCTTTGATGCACCACCCTCAAACAACCACTGTTAACTACATGGTCCACAGACAACACCCTCAGTGGAGTAAACAATGGGCTGCTACAGTCAGAAGGGCATCTCCATTGCTTTCCCAAGGAGACAGCAGTGACAAAGACAGCTTGTTGCATCAGTACAAGCCATATAGCTCTCCAAGATAGTGTCAAACAGATTTTGAGCCATCCACATTGAAATCTCATTATTTTTCACAAGTGGCTTATCAATATGTGGATAGTATCTCATGTTAACACAACACCAGAACTTCATTTGCAAAACTCCCAGAAGCGCAAGTGATGAGATAATGTGATCTGGTGCACTCACTGAGATATTCTTTGCATATTAAAGCCGAGCTGGGCCGTGGGCTTAGCCCTTAGCTTCTTCCATTTTCAGACTGTATAAATCTTGACAAACACTCCCAATTCTGTAGTGTACATTCCAGGGGCCATGTGCTCAGAGCTCAATGCCACAAACTCCCCAGGTTCTCCTGTAGTTCAAATTGAGTGGGATGACTGTTAAGAGACAATTTAGGAAACTGTGCTTGTCTCTCAGCATGAGGAGCATAAAGAATGTTTCTGGTAAATGCAAGGTTATGTGAGTTGTGCTGAGGAGTGGATGCTGAGGGGAACACTCCCAGGACAGTTTATTCCACCTAGCATCCTGTTCTGTCTTTGGTGTTTCTCTCTTAACATCCTGTCCTGATATTCATCTAAACACAGGACACACACTGCACCCTGTTGAAAGTACCAATTTCTCCAAGAAAAAACTGAGGCAAGCAGGTTGGAGAAAAGGTGGGGTACACTCCAGGCAGGTCCTAGGCAGGTAGTCAATGCACATACATCTTACACTCCACCAAGAAGTGCTCCAAAAGCACAATTTATTTTTATTCCCCTGAATTTGTTTTCTTAACCTAAGATTCTCCACATAAAAAAAGATAACAGTGTCTTTAAGCATCTAAAACCATTTTATTTATCTGTTGTATGGAAAAATCAGAAATTATACTAGAGAAGAACCTGTGTAAAGTCAGTCCACAGATGACTTGGAACTAATCTTGGAGACACGTTGAGAGTACTGAATAAGGCAAAAGTGGAAGCCAACAGTGACTGTCCTTTGATAAAGACTCGGGAAGTCAAAACCAACTGAGTTCCCAGGCTTCCAGTAGTGGAAAAGAATATCTTTCCATGATCATTTGGTACTGCTACCTGCAGTTTGACTATGGTTCTGGTGTGTCCACAGCCAGTAGTGGATTTAAACTACCCAACTAAGACATGTGCCTGATTTTGGCAGCACTTTCTCTCTCCTCCAAACCTGACTGTCTTGTCAGCCTTGAAGTCCCAGAATCAGAAGAGAACTCCTCTCTTCCCCCCAAGCCAATTCAAAACTGTTCTTACACAGTTTTCACTGTCTCTGTGGCCTCTTAGGCAGCAGAACCATCTGTGTTTTGCTCTGATTTGGGGGAAAATCACTTTATAGTCATTGAGATAAATTCTTTGACTGATGGCTACAGACTTGCACAGTTCCCTGTGTGCTAAACTACTGAGATCATCAGCTGTATCATTAGAAAAAGTAACTGAAAGATGCACAGTTTAGACAACTCCTTAGGAATGTGGTCCAAAGCTCATCGATAAATTGCTTCAGCAAATGTCCTCGTAGTAAAAGGCAGACAGGAGCAAAATACAGCCTGGTTATGGCCACAGCTATTGAAAACCTTGGTCAGCCCCAAATGCCGAGGTACCCAACCTCAGCTGGGTTATCATATTTTCTATGGCAAGGAGTAAGACTTGACTATCCATTTATCCTTATTCATCTGAAGACAAATATCCTGTCCCGTAGCTGAATGCGTATGAAGTCATAAAAGAAAAAGATCTGTTCAGATTTTTGTCTTGTCATCCAGCTGCTAAGTGTGTGTGTAGGGGGCTGGTTTGTGCCTGCAAACTCACTGCAGCATTCCCCCTTATCTTGGCAGCAGGAAGGCAGATAAACAGGAAGAGATGCTCTGTCAAGGCATACACAAGCTATTGCAGAACAACAGACTTATTCCAGCTCTGAGATTCAGACAGGAAAAGTTCATCTCTGCTAGACCATCAAGAAGTACAACCAATATTGACTTTTCAGAGTCAACCTGATGAAAACCAGATCGCAGAGAAATGACAGGACAAACACGGGGCCCCTGCCACAGGCCCTGGGAGCAGGATGTCATGCTCTCATCACTCTGGACCTGAGCAATGTGGGGCTGTTAGCCTCTGGGGCAGAGGAGTGCAGAGACATCTGGATGACTTTGCATGGCATCAACCTGGATCCAGCAGGACTAAAGAGCTCTGCATCACGTGCTAGCCAATGACTCTGCCTTCCTGCACTTCTGCACTGTGCTTCTGGGCACTCTGGAGTCCAAACTGTGCTCAGACACAGCCCTGGGTTAATGGTTTAGCTTTGGGCTCCAAACCCACCCAGACATGACTATGGTTTGACAATTTAAGTATCTAGGACTCAAAAGTAAATGCATGTTTGCAATGGAGAGGCCCTACTTCTCAAAGTTGGTGGTAATCTGGAAAGAGTTTAAATGAGAAGTGTTTTCCTCATACGGTCTTTGACACAATCAGTCTCCAAAACACACACCAGCAAAATGCACTTGATCACCTCTGTGACTGCAAGACATTGTCTTTACTTTGCATTTGGATTGAAATTTTCTAGCCAGTGACTGTCAAACAGCAGAGAAACATGTTACTGTGGTTCATACACTAATGGGACTTTTTTTTCAACTGGAGACAAAACAGCAGCATTTTCAGATGGAGTTAGCTCCACATTAAACACAATTAATTCTTTTTATGTGCCTCCAGAAATGATGAGATAAGTTTTCATTTCCATAATACAGCCTCACTTCAGAAGCATTAGAATGTGTGCCAGCTCTGTGTCTTTTGAATAATGAAATCACCATGTTTGGTATGAAAACATAGATTACAGCAGTTTAATTAAGACAGTTCTGGAAAAGTGAACAAATACCAGAGCAAATGTTCGTAATTAAATGAAAGACAAATTGCTATATTTTGTTTGGGTAGTTTATATATTTAGCAGGGGAAGACATATCTTAGACAAAGACAGATTTCCTCCTGTTATACTTAGAGTAGAGCTGTACTTAAAGGTGCAGGCAAGATGGATTTTAATCACAATATTGGCCTAATCAGGTGTAATTTCCTGGAGCAGGAGAGGAACTATCTACTACTGGGACTGGTGCTGTTTAACATCATTGTTAGAGACATGGACAATGGGATAGAATGCACCCTCAGCAAGCTTGCCAATGAACACCAACCTGTGTGGCATGGGCGACACGCTAGAGGGCAGGGATGCCATCCAGAGAGACTGGGACAGGCTTGAGAGGTGGGTTGGGGCAAATCTCATGAGGTTCAACCAAGCCAAGTGCGGGGTCCTGCACCTGGGACATGGCAATCCCAAGCACAAATACAGGTTGGGTGGAGAATGGCTGGAGAGCAGCCCTGAGGAGAAGGACTTGGGAGTGCTCATGGATGAGAAGTTTGACATGAGCCAGCAGTGCCTACTGGCAGCCCAGAAAGGCTGCATCCAAAGAAGTGTGGCCAACAGGTTGCAGGAGGTGATTCTACCCCTTTACTCTGGTCTCGTGAGACCCCACTTGGAGTACTGCATCCAGTTTTGGAGTCCTCAACACAGGAATGGGTCCAGTAGAGGACCATGAAGATGCTTAGAGGGCTGGAGCACCTCTCCTATGAAGAGACCTTCTAGCAGCCTTCCAGTATCTGAAGGGAGCCTACAGGAGAGCTGGAGAGGGACTCTTTGTCAGGGAGTGTAGTGATAGGACAAGGGGTAACGGTTTTCAATTGGAAAAGGGGAGATTGAGATTAGATACTAGAAAGAAATTCTTCCTGCGAGGGTGGTGAGTCACTGGAACAGGTCACCCAGAGAAGTTGTGGATGCCCCATTCCTGGAAGTGTTCAAGGCCAGGTTGGATGGGGCTTTGAGCAACCTGGTCTAGTGGGAGGTGTCCCTGCCCATGGCAGGGGGGTTGGAACTCGATAATCTTTAAGGACCCTTCAAACTCTAACCATTCTATGATTCTATGCTTAGGAATGGCTGCTCTTTCTTGTTTACATGTTAGGAAGTCTAACTCTCATTTGCTTTTCAGCACAGATGAGGAAGCCAAGCTGCTTACATAAGAAGGTATATCAGAATTATAATTCAAGGTGGTGAAATTCAGATTTCTTATCCGGGGGAAAACTTCAAAGCATTGGCATTTGGCTTCATCTGACATCACAAAAGAAAAATAAAAAAGTACTTTGCTGTGACTGTTCTTACATATTTTGTTTCAGCTGTCTCTCTCTGAAATGAATGAGTGTAATAATAAAGTCAAACTGACAAGTTACAGTCTTTTATCTAACAAATATTTTGATAATTTTCCACAAATATTTTGACACAGCCACGGTATACAACCATGAATTAATTTAATTTCTTTCAAATAGCATTTGCTGACAGAAAGCTGTTACATTTACAATTGTTGACAAGCTCTGATTAGAAATTAAATGATCTGTTAGTGGTGAATGAACAGATGTATTTCTCCACCAACGACACATGGACAGGCTCTGAAATGCTAAACCTCACCTAGACCTGAAAGCAACCTGGTAGTAGAGAGATGCTTCCATGCACAAGAGACTGAGTTCCTGGACCAGCCTGTCCCTGCAGAGTGAACTTCTCCATAAGGGACAAATATTCACGCCATCATCTGCCCTGACAATTAGCCCTTCATTCCTGACTACCTAACTTCTGCTAATATAACTGTGAAAGGAGGAACAAAGAAAAGGAAGGAAAACCGTATTTAGCCTCCCTCAAGTGTCTGTAATATCCTTTATTTAATATTCTTCTAGTTTCTTACTGCCTCAGCAAAATCTTTCAAAGTCTTTCCAAAGTATTCCAAAAAATATACTGACTGCAATGGACCCCTCCCTAGTCTGTGATTGATCTTGTTGTTTTCTCCTCTGTTTGTTTGCTTGAGTTTAGATGCATTACCTTTACACTTTAAGGCCCTCAGGGTACACAGCTATTATCTGTCACACCTCATTTACCACCGATCTTTGTGACCATCAGAGGTACCACCTAAACAACAAAGAGGACGGTAATAGCAAAGTCAAGCAAAGAGAAAAGGAGCCCCCAGCTGCCCAGAGAATGAGTTAGGACAAAGGAATAGCAAGGAAGGAAACGAGGGCTGAGGATATCAGGCAGTTAAAAATTCCCTAATCCTGGCCTTCTAGGTGGGATGTTGGTCCCCTGGGGTGAGCTGGGACACCTGGATTCAGCAGAGGCACAGAACTGTCGTACGACTGGATCTGTCACCAGGGGGACACAAGGGCTTCAAACTTTCTGCCTGGAGACATTGGTCCCTATTCACCCCTACCTCCAGTATGAGCACCTAATGGAGGAGGCCAGCCTGGCACCGAGATCTGCACAGGCTGCCTCAGTGGAGGGAAGGAGACGTCTTCCAGTTGGGCACAGCAAACTGGAAGGGATGAACTGGAGCCAGCCTGCCCAGTGGGCAATACCTACCTCCCACGACACAGGCATCCACAGCCGCAGTCACAGGCAACACCGCCCAGTGCAGAAAGCAGAAGCTTTCACTGAAATTTCATTCACAACTGGAAGACAAAAGCGGGAAGCTTTCGGAAAGGAGGACTTTCTCTTGCCGTGTTAGTGGCACAGGCTAGCAAAGCCAGCCAGTAATCTCTGTCAGTGCTCTTGGGTGTATTAAATGAACATAATCAACCAGTAATGCAAAGTAATAGGATGAAATGAAGCATTGTTCAAGATTAAGTACTGGGAAATCACCACTCTTGAGAAAACAAGTGAAAGATTATCTCAAAAAAAACCCTTTTAAATGCAAAGTCACGATTTCTCTTTGCGAGGTTGGTGGTTCAGACAAGATCTGATTGCTACCACATTATCATGGGGATAATTGGTATTCCACCATTTAAAAAAAAAAAAAGCAAAGGATGAGAAAACCCCTTTAAGAGAAGAGGGGTTTAAATACTTTTAAAAAAAATAAATAAAAAAATCCAAAACCCCAAGCACTAAAACCTTAAAACCTCAAGGATCCTAATGAGCAGACACCAAAGACCATCAGAAGTGTGAAAATGGACCTGGCCACTCCACTGGGAAAGAACTTATCTATCCTGACTTGTTGCCTATTGTATTACTATGAAACACAGTGGAATAGAATGCAGTTCTGATTAAATCAGCATCTAAGACCAGAGAGATATACCCTAATTAACTCATTCTGAATGATAATAGGCATGGATAATCAAGATTGAAAGCTGCACAGAAAATAGCTGCTCAGAACTGACTAGGGCAAATACCAAAATGAGGAAACCTGTGGTAAAACTGAGAAAGATGAGAAAAACATGGTAATGAAACAATAATGGCTTGTATGTATCTAATGACTCTCAGCCCAAGGGAACCCACAACATTTGCAGTGTAACGAGGAAACTAATTAAGAGAGGTCACTCTACCCAGGATTGAAATGGAGCTGTCTTTTGTGTAGGTATCTGGCTGCTAACAATTATTAACAGCACGGAACTGCTAGAAGTATAAAAGAAACGAGAAGTATAAAATAACTGCTGGAAGTATAAAATAATACCAAAGCCGTCTGGTAGACAGGTCTCTCAGCCTGGGTTCAAGT
Source organism: Thinocorus orbignyianus (assembly GCA_013400375.1). Classification (NCBI taxonomy): domain Eukaryota; kingdom Metazoa; phylum Chordata; class Aves; order Ciconiiformes; family Thinocoridae; genus Thinocorus; species Thinocorus orbignyianus. Next base: position 583,990 of record VXBW01002684.1, read on the forward strand.
TTGATTAGGAAGGCAGTACGAGTTTATCCCTTCAAAAGCTGTGTTGGTAGGAACCAGACTCTCTTACGTCTGAAATGCAGAGATGTCTGTGCCTGAACTATTCTCCCCAGCTCCTTTTACACACAGCAAAGGCAAACAGGTACTTTTAGGACACAATTCATGTGATCAACCACAGCCATTTATTTTAAAATAAGATTAATCACATCCTAACATTATAATCATATCCTGGCTATAAAGGGAGCTTAGACAAGTGCTTTGAATGAGAACAGCTTTATTGTAAATTTCTTTGTTTGTCAGATGAAGGCCACTTGATGTACACAGACACTGGATGCTGTGTGCAACACACCAAGCTTTTGCTGGGTTGATTTATTTTCAAAATTAAGGTGCCCACAAGACAGCAATTTGTATGCTTTTCTGGTCACCATTTAGACTTAAGATGATGCCCATATTCTTCTGCGCTCCTCAACTTCATATTTCTTGCTATTGTAACATTCTCTCTTCAGTTTCCTGTGCGAGTTCATGTTTTACAGGTGGGAGTGGTTCTCGAAGTGCCAATCCACCCACTCCATTTTTTTTTCCTTTACTTTGATTTTAAGAATCAAGGTAGCAGCTGCTGGGAGGGGCAGAGCCAACAGCAAGGACTGCCAAGGCAAATCTGAGCAGACATCCAGGGAAATAAGAGAGATCTGGTAGGTAAAGTTTTTGGAAGAAGAAATAGCTGCAGCAGAAAGATAAGCTGTCTAGAACAAACTTCAAGGTGGTTCAGGAATAAGCTGGGATTTTAACAGACTGTGTTACTGAATTGGAAAAACTAAATCTAGCCTAGACCTGCTTCGATGCCTTTGCTTTTATTCTTCCAAAAAGGATGTATTCTATGTAAAAAGCAATATTTATACTTATTCTGTGAATATAATGACCTAGATAAGTAATAAAGTGACAATACTGACTCCCCAGAGATGGCACAAGAAATAATGGCTTTAGCATGATACTTGGCAACACAGAAGAATTACTCACTTCTTAAAACTATTTTTGAGAGTTACTATTTTCTCTGTGCTTTATCTTTTTCAAGAATACTAAAGAGGATTTGCAACTGAACATAAATGAACAATTACGTTCAATGTTCGGAAGAGGCAAAAATGGCTACCTAAGTATTGCCTCCAAGCAGCTAATTCTAAAAATGCAAACAGAAGTACTACAGAAAGAACCTTTCTGCAAGATCTTTCCAACAGATACAATGACATCTAAACCTTTATATTCTTTTACAGTAAAAAAAAACAACCCTCAACTCTTTTTGTAGATGGACATAGTAGATCTCTCCTAAATATATAACTATATATATTGTCCAGCAGCTGAGTTATCCTCTCAGAAGTCTTGCTGCAAATGGATGAAATTTATTCTATAAAAAGACACAATAAAACAGAATCATACTCTGTAAGGTAGGGTGCAATGAGAAAGCAGGTACAATGCAATGTGGAAGTCTGTCAAGAAGCAGTGTTTTGAAGATCCAACAGGATTTTTGAAAGTGTATTCAGAACAGATGGTATGACCAGTCTATGTCCTCTATGTAAGAGAGATCAGAAGCTGGAAGAATGGTGTGTTTTCAGCTCATTAGGTTTGGCCATCTGGCTGTGGTGGGAGGTTTTGAACCGCACAAATCCAGGTCTTCACAGAGCCCTCACAAGTCAAAGTGTCTCAGTCCTCTCTGTTTTTTACAATGAATCCAAGCAAAAGCCACAAACTCACCATTTTCTCATTCTACCAGTCAAACTTGTCTTCCCATACTCTGCATTTTTTCCTCATTCTTGAAGATCTGTGCAATTAGCATAATCATTAAATAGCAATTTACCAGTTGGACCCTCCTTCACAGTTTTTAAGTGCTCTTACAAGCTTTCTTTAGTCACTTTTTTCCTGAAAAAAACCTTGGGACCATTGTCATCACCATTTTACAGATGCTGCCACCAATCTCTGACATACAACAAACATTAGGTGACCTGCTCAATACTACAAGAGAAAACAATAACATAGGTAGGACAGAGACTCAGGAGTCTCTCTCACTCTTCTTTCAGGATGAGGATCACAGGTTTTCCTTTTCCTATTTGAAACTCAAGCATGAGGAAAAGAAATTAAAACCACAGGCAACATTGAGGGCTAATTTACTCACAATATGACAACTTTAAAGGTATGAGGAGATAAGGATGGTGCTTCGCACAGAAAATGGAAGAGTTGTCATGTGGCCCCTGGGCTAGGTGAGGTTTATCTCATCTGGTTTTAGAGGTGAGATTCAGCAGTAGGTTGTAGACACCAATTACAGAAAGCAGCTCAACAAGTCTGAGTGTCCAGCGCCATCTGGGATGCCCTGCAATTTCTGAGATATCTGCATGAGGCTGACCTGATCTGCAACGTCAACTTCAGCACAGCACCAACCGACTCTGAAAGAAGTCCCTGTTGTCCCACTCATTGGGATTAGCTGCAGTCCCAGAGCCACTGGAGAGGAGCAGCAGTCCTCTAGGCTTTCTGGGGGATGTGGAGGACCCTGTGGTGATAGGAAAAGTGATAAAAGCCTGAGTAGAACAGCCAAATATAGAACACAGTGAACAGGAAGAGGAAGCCTGCAGTCCATGAGTGAGAGCGGTGGCCGTGTGTTGGGACCAGTGCATCTCCTCATTGCATGCATCATGTGAGACTCTGGAGGGTCACCTTGGGCCAAAAATGAAAAGGAATTTTGGCACCTAAAATACTGGAATACAGTGCGTCAAAATAGGATTCACAGTAGACAGCATACCAAGTTTTGGGGCAGAGTACAAAATCACCTAATAGGAAACTCTAAAGTGGAGGCAGCATCCTCCTTCAGACACAGGCACCTACGTGAAGCCAAGATCCCCTTCAGGCCCCTGCACAAAGGGAACCTCTTGGGGCCTTTGTTGGCAACTGCTTTGGTCTTTTAGAAGAGGCTGGAAGGAGAGCCCTTGTCATTCCCATAATGAATGGGAATAAACTCCCTCTTGCCTGGGAAACAATGAGCCATGGTACTACCACGAAACAGTGCAAATTCCTGTATTTATTTCTTTCCAAAACAGTGCCTTGGGCACTGTAAGGAGGGGAGGAAGATTACATTCTTCATTTTTCCCTGTGATACAGAAGCTTGAGATCTCTGGAAGGTGAGAGCACATTAGAGTCCCACCCTACAGCTCAGCAATTTCAATGTCAGTGTGCAGAAGGGAAATCTGGGGCTCCAGTTCCAGCTGTGCTCCCTGTGTGACAGTATCCCTGGACAAAATTGTACATTGGGTGAAACACAAGAACTGAAACTAGGAATGCTACTGACATAAGTCATAGCTTTGCCTCATCTGGACAAAGTCCCCATGGAACTAGAGGTTAGAGAATCAAAGCCCACCCCATCCCCCAAGCCAGAATTGTCTCTGCAGCTGTGATCCACAGAATCTGTCCATCCTAGGTGTGGGTCTCCTCTCAGGCCAACCCAAAACCAGTGGTGGGTGTTCTGTTTGCTGCATGTAGGAGGTATACAAGCAGCCTTACTGAGCCACCAGCCAGCAGGGATGTTCTCAATCAGAACCCGAATCCAGGGTCTTAACTGCACCCTCAGCAATGGGGGGAATTCCCTTACAATCTATGCTTATCTGGAAATAGCAAGTGTGCCACTGTAAGCACAGTGGTCTAAATGTCTCAAACAGCTAAGGAGAAGTGACTTCATCTATTAGACCAATTACTGCATGTAGGAACACAAGACCTCCATGAGGGCTTTCTAAGTCCCTCTCTTCTTCTCTGTTGCCATACACAAATCTCAAGCCAAAATGTGTTGTCATCCTTGAAGTATATTAACTCAGGTCAAAATTGAGATTAATGATCCTTTTTCCAGAAATTACACATTCTAGCATAGTGCTTGGTCTGAAGGCCAATTACCTATGTTGTAGTCTTCTGAGATCTCTGGAAAATCATCCCATATAATAACTGGATAGCAGCCCTAGAGAATTTTGATTTTGGCTGGGGTTACTGATACTTATCACTGAATGATGGATCAGCTACATTATACAGTTCATATTTCTCATAAAACTTTTGCTCATAAATCAAGAGGGATGCAGCCTCTTATGTACTTCATCTAATGAAATATAGATTAATCTGTGGGAAGATTTTTGGAAGTCAGTTAGATGAAAGTCAGTCTGTGTTCCTTCTTACCAGCCCTTTTTGTTAAAAAAAGAAATGAGCAGGATACATCCATTAAAAAGGTATTAGCACGGGGATATTTCTTGGAGTCAAAGTGAGAGATTGTTTTTCACATAGAAGCAGGCAAGTACCTGGTTCGGATTATAAACTGCTGCTGAGGTGAAAAGTAATGTCCTAAACGTCCTACTTACTGAAATCCCACCAACACATTAGGTACATCTGCTTCTCCAGAGTTTGTCCAACACGGAGGGTAATTTTGTAATGCTGTCAGTATGTGCTGACACTGCAGTGTTTATGCATGCTTCATGAAACCATTAATAATTACAAAATGAGTATACCCAGCTCAGCACACAGGGTGGTCATAAGAAACTGGAGATTATAATACAGTTTCAGTTCTGCTCTGTGTAACCTGCCCAGCCCTCATTTTAAGGTGTCTGAGTTTCATGTGGATATGACTACTGCCTTTAACTCAAGGCAAACCAGTACCAAAGCAGGGGCAAGTCTCCCAGAAGTGGTTCTCTCCACAGGAAAGCTGCTTACAGCCCAGCTGTCAGGTAGTGGGAGAAGTGGAAGCCAAACAGGAACAGGGAGTGGAGTCTGCTTTCCTTTCTTGCTTGCCTTCTGAGAAGCTTGCTCCCAACCACTCCGCAGGTGTCATGAGTTCCTGTCTCCTAGCCATTGAGACCTGGGACCAATACTATTTAACATCTTTGTTGGAGACATGGACAGTGGGATAGAGTGCACCCTCAGCAAGTCTGCCGATGGTGGCGCGGTCAATCTCAGTGGTGTGGTCGACACACTGGAGGGAAGGGATACCATCCAGAGGGACCTGGACAGGCTAAAGAGGTGGGCTAATGCAAATGGCATGAAGTTCAACCAAGACAAATGCAGAGTCCTGCACCTGGGACATGGCAATCTCAGGCACAAATACACGTTGGGCAGAGAATGGCTGGAGAGCAGACCTGAGGAGAAGGACTTGGGAGTGCTCATGGATGAGAAGCTCAACATGAACTGGCAGTGCACGCTGGCAGCCCAGAAAGCCAACTCTATACTGGGTTGCATCAAAACAAGAGTGACCAGCAGGTCGCAGGAGGTGATTCTCCCCCTCTACTCTGCGCTTGTGAGACCCCACCTGGAGTACTGTGTCCAGCTCTGGAGTCCTCAACATAGAAAGGACATGGAGCTGTTGGAATGTGTCCAGAAGAGGGCCAGGAAGATGATCAGAGGGCTGGAGCACCTCTCCTGTGAAGATAGGTTGAGAGAGTTAGGGCTGTTCAGCCTGGAGAAGAGAACGTTACAGGGAGACCTTCTAGCAGCCTTCCAGTATGTGAAGGGAGCCTACAGGAGAGCTGGGGAGGGACTCTTTGTCAGGAAATGTAGTGATAGGACAAGGGGTAATGGTTTTAAATTGGAAGAGGGGAGATTTAGGTTAGATATTAGGAAGAAATTCTTTGCTGTGAGGGTGGTGAGGCACTGGAACAGGTTGCCCAGGGAAGTTGTAGATGCCTCATCCCTGGAAGTGTTTAAGGCCAGGCTGGATGGGGCTTTGAGTAACCTGGTCTAGTGGGAGGTGTCCCTGCCTACAGCAGGGGGATTGGGACTGAATGATCTTTAAGGTCCTTTCCAACTTGAACCATTCTGTGATTCTGTGATTCTATGACACTTCATACAGAGATGAGACAGGGAGCAAGAAAACTTCTGCTGCATCCCCGAGCAGTCAGCTTGGTTGGGATATGCCAGTTACCATGGGCTTTTCCACAGGCACAACCAGAGCCAGGAGCTGGCCAGTGCGCAGGTGAAAAAGGTACTGAGAGTAGTTCAAGGTGGAAGAATATGGAGAAGAGGGGATGAGACACTCTGGGAAAGACAACAGCAGAGAAGGAGGGAATGTGTAGTGGAGGAAAGCAGATAAAGAAGCCTCAAGGGGACAGTGGTCCAGGGCACAGTGGAGGATGTACACAGAGGCTAGGACAGACTATGCCAACCACTGCTGGTTTATTTCACAGTGGAGCCGGTGGAGTTGTGTTAATTTACAAGAGCTGTCCTGTCCCAGGAAAATATTATAGGACTTACCAAGAAACCACTGCTCACACAGAACAGTCCCTTACTCTGCTAGGCGCGCTGAGGACTGAAGTAAAGGTCACCCACACAGTAAAGCAACACAAAGTAGCTCATCACAGTGGTTGGAAGCTGGAGAAGGCATATTAAAGAAGCAGCTCCATTCTCCCTAAAGGACATAATAGAGAGATAATAGAGATTTCCTGAGAGACCCAGCCAGAGATGTTAGAAGTGCACATTTCCAATTACCTGTTCATTTGAAAGGTGACTAATGGGTGTCACTCACAATCAGGCTCACAGGAACAATGCGCTGTACCTTTGAGCATGACATTTCTTGTCAAATATGGGTAACAGAAGCATAATCACAGTGTTCATTCCTCTCAGGAAGCATACTTTCATAATTTTTTAGATGCAAAAGATGTCCAAGTACAGTAGTTCATACCACTCAGGCTCACAGCAATTTCTTTGTAAGGAAGTTTGGTAATAAATAATACTGTGAGAATCCCCATATCTTTTCTACTGCAATTTGCTACTACAGGGAACAGTTCAAATTTGTTCCTCTCATCTCCATGGATCTTGAGGTATCTATACCTACCACGTGACTGCCAACCTCTGCTCTGGCTCTCTGAGAAGGATGGCAAAATAGTCTGAGGACTGCCCCCTGACATGGATTGCCATATTGAGCATTCAGTACTCCCTATACAGCTTTTCAGGACACAGTAAAATCTTGGAAAAGATTTTGGAAAACATATTTTTTTTAAAAAATATTCTTGGAAAGAGGAAAAGGCAATTTTTAGTAACTTTCTCTCCCTGGCTTTATCTCTTATCATTGCCAGTTCTCTGGTCCATTTAAAAATAGTGTGTACTCCAACATTAATATATGATCTTCTGAAGCCTGGTCATATATTTAATGCTCAAGCCCCGAATCACAGAATCATAGAATTGTCTAGGTTGGAAAGGACCATCAAGTCCACCTGTCAACCTAACACTGCCAAAACCACCACTACATGATGTCCCTAAGCATCATGCCTACTCATCTTTTAATGAACGTGTTCCTAAGGACTCTTAGAGGGAAAGTGAATTCCAAGCTCATTTCATTGTTTTATGCTCTCTTCCTCTTCCTCTCCTCCTCTTCCTAAGAACTTGACCTGGTATTTATTTTAACTTAATTATTTGCTGTGTGATGCTGTAGCTATTTACATACACAGAGTTGCATAAAGTCAAACACTACATACGGCATAGGACCACATGTAAACTTCTTATGAGAGAGTCCAAATTTCAGGACTGAATGCAAATAGAAGTGTTCACCAGAGCACGACTTCTACCAAGAATAAAGAGCAGCATTAATGAACAACGTTTTTCCCAAAGAATTAAGTAAATGGTAAAAGGAATAAATGACAAGGCTGACATTTTAATAGAGAACTTCCCTTCTGAGTCACAGCTGTGGGTTGTGAATTGTGTTGGGCTTGTGCTCAGAGGGTGTTGATTACTTTTTCCTTATTGCTCAGTAACATGTGCTATTTAACACGCTTAGTTCATGCATCATAAGCTATTTCTTTCTCATTTTTTAAAGATGTGAAATTTTAGATTTCTTAGATTTCTTTGCAGTTTTTCATTTTCCTTAGGTAGCAGGTGCCCTTAAAAACCACTAGAATTGAAGAAAAAAAAATAATTGGAAACAGAAGAGACAAAAATGGCATTCATCCAGTAAAGTATGAAGTTTTCCACCAAGATGCAGAGGTCTTCCTTTGCCATTTCTACATATAATTTATTGCCTGTTTTTGCCAGAAACGGGTACAAAATAGGCTGGAGAGTGGGTGTAGATAGGCTAGATTTCCCCTGTGCCCTTCCCACCACCAGCAATTTGCACTCATCATAAAGCTTTTTATTGTTTTCCAGCACCTGCTAAATATAGCTGGATGCTAACTATAAGTAACTAGGTGCCAGTCATTTTTATTTGTCCAGCCCAAAGACCTGTTAATATTGCACCTAAAGTTGAGTATTTACCCCAAGTGGAAAAGAATCATCTGATTTTAAGTTTATTTTGTTACAAACTTTGTGAGATCAGCGATAAAAGGTTTCAGTAAAGTACATTTACATGACTGAAAAACTGGGGCAATATTCACTACTGGATCTTCCTATTCAAAAAAATTAAAAGGGAAAGGGAAAAATGCAGGTGTTGTTAAGCCTTATTCTGGAATCACTGCTTTGGTCAACTCAGCATTGCTTTGCACAGAACTGGACCACAAAAGTACCACATATTAACTGTGCTAACAGGGAGTGCAAGACAGCTGTTAAATTTTGTGAAACCTTTCTCACAGGTTGAGGAGACTACATTCTGGAGAAAGTCTTGGAAAATATTCCATTAACAAGTCTCTGGTGCTAAATTCTACTCCATCCTGGAGAGTCAATCACATTTAAATTAGTTGTAGTGCAGCCTGTATCTCAGTACCTCATTATTAAAATGAGCGACTGACTCCCATTAGAAATCATATGGGAAGGACACTGGTAGATTCATTTGTAATCTCTTCTCCAAAAGACACCTTGGAGGTCAAAATATGTGGGAGTAGATATATGTTTGAAAAGTCCAATGCAATTAGCTGTGTGTTGTAGGTGATCAGAAGCTGACATCAAACATCACAAAAAGAGGACTAACAAATAGCCAACTTTGATAGTAACTTCTCGGAAAGCTTCTCAATTACTAAGACACTGACTAACAGCTATAGTTAATAAAAAGCTTAAGAGAAAATAGGAAATACACAGAAGAAGAAAAAAAAAAAAACAGTGGAGAAATGGGGACCCCACTGATAAATATTTCTAAAATCAGATCATTCTGGGAAGATTTATAACAAATGATATACATCTGTTTAGCAGTGAACAACATGTGCATGCAACCCGGTGAGCTGAAAGGGCCAAGAGCAGATAAGGGTAGATACAGCATCCTTCATCTTGTTACTAATCATGACTTCAGCAATGCTTTAACATTTAAGCAGTCCAAGGACCTAAACAGGATAAATAAGGTGACCTCAGAGATATTATCCCTACTGCCTTACAGGAGAGAAGAATTTGAATTTCTGAACCTCACAATATTTTGACATGTTACAACCATGAAGATTTCAGATCTACCGAGAAACTGCAAGTTATTCCATCCGTTCCTCCTACTTTTAGTTACTTTAACACCAAGTTACGTGTTGGTCCTTCACAGCCCAAATGTTACCTCCAGTCTGCCTAGTCATTTGATATTTCCTAAGAAGTAGAATTGGTGCCATTTGTGGGGGTTTTCTTTAATACTCCCACACTTTATCTGGTCTGAGCACTGCTCAGGATTTAGCTATGTTTCCCTTACTCAGTGCTCAGGGAATATATTGTACTGACACTGTTTGCCCAGTGATTTTCTGGCACGAATAATGAAGTTGCAGGAAGCCATATGCTTTTTCTAATTAACCATTATCCTCATTATTCAGCCACTGTCTGATTATCAATTCCAAAACATCCAGCTCAGCATTGAGGTTTAGATTCAGCAAATGAATTTTTCAAGTTACTTTAGATTAACCTGAAAAAAGAAATCTCAGTGGCAAATTACACATTTATCAAGATAAATTACTGAGATCCCTCAGGGAAATGAAATTAAAAGTAAAGTGTTGTGTGAAAGGTTGTAATACAAGGCTGGGAGATTCTTTTATCAACTTTTGTGATTTCCTGTGATGCTTTGTGTCTATGTGGGACACATTTACCCCAAAAAACACAAGATCTAGTAAGGAAGAAAGGAATAACGCAGGGGCTTTACTAGCAGAGACAGAAACATGATCATCCCACTCTACTCAGCTCTTGTTAGGCCACACCTGGAGTAGTGTGTCCAGTTTCGTCCCTACAATTCAAGAAAGGCACAGCTGGACTGGAGGGTCATGAAGGTGATCAAAGCGCTGGGGAACCTACTTCACGAAGAAAGGCTGAAGGAGTTGGGTCTGTCCTCCCTGGAGAAGAGAAGGTTCAGGGGAGACCTCATCACAGCATTCCAGCACTTAAAGAGCAGCTACAAAGAGGAGAAAGGCACTCTCTTCATGAGGAGACTCATGGAGAAGACAAGGGGCAATGATTACAAGTTGCACTGGGAGAGTGTTTATCTCACTACTAGAAAGAATTTTTTTTACAGTGAGAACCATCAAATAATGGAACAACCTCCCCAGAGACATGGCAAAATCCCCATCATTGGAGATTTTCAAGGTGCGGTTGGACAGACTGCTAAGGCTTCCTTTTCCGCAACAGGTTGGACCAGATGATCTTTCAAGGCCCTTCCAGCCTGGGCTATTCTATGATTCTGTGAAGAAACACTTAATAAAAGGTGCTAATATTTGGGGGGGTTAATTTTGCTTAAATACTTTAGGGCAGGATGGCCACAATTTTACAGACAGGGGGTACAATCATTGATTACTCCTGAAGACTTTATAGACACTCATTTGGCCTAAAGCCAGCTCTCCAACTCAGCCTGTGCAAGGTCTCCCTTACACCGAGGCTTTGCTCGTGCTGTGGAGACTTTCTGATATCTCCTCCATACCCTGGCGTCTCCTCTGTACTCCCACCCAAGGGTATTCACATTGTTTGATCTTAGGCCTTTACATATAGTATGATTCAGAGCCCCCCAAGCAAGAAGCTCACTGCTGTCTCCTTTCTCCCTTCTCCCCTCCAGCAAATCTACAGAGTTTGCTCATCTCTCTCTTCACTGTAGGTCTCATGGGAGTCGTGTCAGTGAAGTCAAGCAACTACTGTCGCCAGTCTGCACGGGTTCGTGAACCTTCCCCTTGAGTTGAGCACTCCTCTGCCACACCGCAAAATCTGATTCAGTGTGTCTAATGATGACTGATGGATTGATATTTTTTTGACTAAAATGTGAGATGAAAAAATCTGACATGCTGCTCTGTAACAAACTCAGTGTGAAAGACTTGAAGAAGTTAGAATGCATCTTGGAAATAATTTATGAAAAAATACACTGCCACCATGGATGCAGAATACAGAGCACTTTCTGGATATGTGACATGCTTCATCTCCTACACATGAAAGGATTTAACAAAGGCCCACGTAACATAGATGAGAGGTGCTGGAAATGCACTAAAAGTAATTGCACATGTCTTTCTGGTTTTGAGCAAGCAATAACTGATCCCATCCTACTCCTCTGGCCTCATTGCTAAACCTCTAATGATGAGATGTACTAGAAATGAAGACGGGACGCAAAAGCAAGTGTCAGGATATTACAGGTTGCATTCGAGTAATTGCAGAAATTATGGAACAGGAAACACATCTCCTGTCTCCAGCCAAGAAGGCTGACCAGAATTACACAGCTGGTAAGCTGGATTCGTACTTCAACTACATTCACCAAGACGTCAGAAATCTTCAACTCTGGCTAACCAGGACTAGTCTCAGACCATCTGGAGATGAATACTCTCTATGTCATTTGGTCATCTCTCTGAGTTGTGGCAGGTAATTTAGTCCTAGTTCATACTTATATCCCAGTTCTCATAGATGAACAATACCAGTATCTTAAAATAACCAAAAA
>VXBW01002684.1:595827-711344 GCA_013400375.1 Thinocorus orbignyianus
TGAGAATAAGGTGGAAAACTGTGAGCAACATTCAATCCAAAAGTTTCGCCTCATCCTCTCTCTACAGTCTCACAAGCTGTCAGATCTCATTTCTTTCTTATAAACTGAGATTTCTAGTTTTTTAGCTTTTTATAGTTATTTTGACATCCTTTCTGGAGATTTTGTAATAATGTACAATGAGGTGAGCCAAATCTGACAGGGAGGAGGTGGGGAACTCTGGAAGGCAAGATATGACCTAAAATCCAGGAAAGAAGCTTTTCCATGACCTCCCACTAATTTCTGGCATCACTAGGCAATATTTAGTGAGGTTAGGCATGGAGGTTTGCAAATAAACCACACGGTATTATCCCAGCATATGCCATTCGTGCTATGTGATGAGAAATAGAGGAGTCATATCTGTGACTACTAGAACATCCTCCCTGTCCTTACTCAATATGGAGAAAAGCCTGAACTAAATCTTCCTGGATTTCCCCTCGTAGCCTTCCCAATTCTCTTAAACAGCTACAAAACCTTTGCTCACCTTTTTTAACTCTGGGGTTGTACTAAGTTTTGATTCTGAAGAGAAGGAAAGAAATTTTCTTCAGATTTCATGCAATAAAGATTGGGCCAAATGTAGTGCCTGCAGTTAGAGCAATGGGACACTTGTTTGCTCCTGTAAGTTGTTTGCCTGCTTTACCTTTGTAGTCTGGTGTCTGGTTGCCACCTCTTGAAAACTAGAAAGTATATCTTCCAGCGGGCATTTTCTACTCCATGGAGTTAGCAAAACATTCAGATGTTTGATTGATTCTTGTCACTTTTCAGCCATCTTGCTTCATTAGGCTTTTCCTTTGATCTCCGACTTGTCTATTCTGGCTCCTGGAACATCATTATTCCTCATGGAGAATTAGACTCATCTGACAAAAGCTGTTTGCCTATTTTATGGGTTGAACATTTCAATAGTGCCACTGAGAGACAGGTCACCAGAAGTGTTTCTCATTCTGTGCACTTTATCGTCTTTAAGGTTGCAATCATATGGAGGGCTGACAATAAAAACATTTGCCTGAGTAGACCAGAATGACTTTCTACCTTGTAAAGTGTATTTTGATTTTCTTATTTTTACACAATTACTTTTTCAGTCTGAAACAATCATTTCTTATATGAAGTGAGATTTTCCTTGACCTGGTTTGTTTGTTTTTTTTTAATTAATGGTATTTACATCAGATAGTAGAAATTCTGCAAAACTTAGTCATTTCTTTGCATCACTTTGAAAGGGAATGACATTTTGGAGAGATTTTGATTTCTGCTACAGCAGTGCAGTAATGGACTGACAGCTAGCCCTCCAGTAAATGCTTTGCAATGAATCATACAAGCATTCATAGCCAGGAACTAGAAATAACATTTGAGACCTATGGTGACATGTACACAGAAGGCAAGTATTCCATCAACTGTTAAACTAAACATGCTTTTGTGAAAGTTTGGCACTTTCACTCCATTTGCTTTGTAATAAGCTGTGTAGGGAGTGCAAAGCATATAGACAAGTCTCTAAGCAGGATCCTCCTCAGGCTGGGTCAGGGAATATGGCTTCCTTGGGCTGTGACAAGCCATTGCCACCCAGCCTGCCCCTGTTGTCCCTGATTTTGTCTTGGAGATGCACTGAGATGTTGCAGATCCTCCTCAGACAACTTAGGCTTCCAGCACAGGCAAATGGGGAGCAGAGGAGGCAGGCAGTGCCTGGTAGAGCATGGCTTAGTTTTAAAGTATGGACAGGGCAGGTGTGAGCCTGAGGCATAGAGCACCTCGCATCTCAGAGGGTCATGGGAACTGAAGGAGTGAGAATACCAGAATACGAACCCTTCTGGAATGAAGTTACCCATGAACAGGTTCTAGTCCTCCAGCAATATCAAATTGGCTGGTGTCCAAGGTGTGAAGGAGATGGATTGCAGGTCAAGGAGCCAATATACTAAGAAATTCAGCTGCCCTGCCCAAAGCCCATTCCATCTTTTTCCGCTCATACCTCCCAGAGCTCCACTAACCCTCCCTGTGTCACCTTCTAGCCCTCTGAAACCCACCTGACATGTGGCAGTGCCCTCCTACTGAACCACTGCCACTGTGAATTTTGCTGCTGTCACTGGTGGGCTCTACACTCTCACTTACCATTGGCAGCTCCAAGCCAGCCAGAGACACATTCTATGGCACACAGGACACAGAAAGTTCTCCAAACACTGGGGAGACATAGTAGGGGAGGGAGATAGGGGTAAAGGAGTCAAAACTTTTAACTGTGTTTAATCACAGTTCTGAAAACATGCATTTGCAGTACTTGGAACTCTCACCCATGCACTCTGTTCAAACTAGGGGCAGCAGCCCTTGAAAAGCAATTGAATTTAATTGGAGATCCATTTGCCATTGTCTGTCCCCTACATGACACAGAGTCACCATGCATTATGCGCCTTGGAGAGACATGTTCCAAATTGAAGGAAAGGAACAGGTAAATAAAGCAAAATATTTAACACTGTGAGTGGCATTGACATTTGCTGGTGGAAAAAGCTTTTCTCAAAAATTGGATTTGATGCTACATTGTTTTTATGGTGATGGTTTCTATGGTGGAAACACAGACTGAGAGACAATATCTATATGATTCCTAAATGGAATATATATGAGCTTTGAAACTAAATATAGGCCACATTCAATTTTCCTAAAAATTGTAGAAAGCTCTTCAAGGATCATAGGCCAGCTTTCAAGCCAAAAAAGAAAGCTCACAGTCAATTTTCCTAACAGAAGGGGCTTTTTATCTCTCTCTAGGAAACTCAGACTCTAAACTCAGAAGCCTTTGAACTGATTTGGCCTTTAATGGCATTTTAAATCCTATCATTTTGGTGATCACACAGACTCAAGGGTAAAAGCCATCTCTGTTCAGTGGGCCAGCTGGTGAGGGGTTCAAACCTCTTCTGGCTTTACATGTTGGCAAGAAAAGAAACCCAAGGGAAAAATAAAGCCAAGGGAAAGAATCTCATTCAACTCTGAGCAGTTGTAGAGATGTCTGTGCTGCTAATCTCTCAATAGGAAGGTAACTCAAAGAATAACTGTTTGAGGGAAAAAGCTCATTCATCTTCATTTCTGACACTTCAAGTGTCTTGGGTTCTTTAGTGTAGTCCTTAATATATATGACAATTAATACACAACCCTCACATGCATCGGTTGCCCCAGGTAGCAGGTGAGTAAAAAGAAGAATGAACTTTCTCCAGTTCATGAAACTCAGCATCACCATCTGAGCCAAATCCATCCTGCCTTTTTCAGGAGCCCTTTATTCTTTCCAGTACCAAAACCTGCAGACATTTCCTGCAGAATTGAGAAGAGTCATGGGTGAAGTACTGTTTAACATCTGTACTGACCTTCTCATTTAAGAGTGATGCAGTCAGTGGAATCCAGTGAGCCAATGACCACACATCTATTTACTTTAGATTAAGTTAAAATGTTCTGTGAAATAACCTGCAACCACAGACTGGTTCTCCACACATAAGGGTGTAGCATCATTTGAGATGTCCTTGGAGACCCCGCTTGGCTGCCACTTTCTGGATCTGCCATTCTAGAAAAGAAGAAATTTCCAGCAGTTCCCATGTCATATCTCCCAGGCCATTGAAGAAGTCTCAGATATCCAAGGGCATTTCAAAGAGCACCAAGTTGTTGTAGGTGGGAATTGAACCTCCACTCACTATAGCAGAGCACATCTATATTTAGAACTGACCTGAACTGACATACCCACACGGTGGAGCTGAATCCCAGCCCATCTGTGCCAGCAGCACCAACTTGGACATCACCAGCTCTCTTGACTTATGGAAGACTGCAGGGCAATCTATCTTAAGCTACTGTTGAGGGGCATATCTCAGAAAGGTTCTGTATATTTCTCTTACATTTCCTACGCAGTACACAGATTGAGTCAGGTAATGAAGTGAAGTACCCCAGTAGGTAAGGACCATTGCAATCCTAACACATGGTTCTTCCAGACGAAGCAGTTTACTTTGACTGTCGTTTCTATACATATAAATACATGTATATATATGTTTATTTTTCTTTAAAATCCCTTCTGGAACAAGACATGTCACTGCATTCATTTCCATTCCCCAAGTGTGGAAAGGAAGAGGGAACAAACAACACATGACAGATGTTATTCATATTGCTTAAAGTGCTATTGGAAGACATTCAGATACTAAGTGATAATATCTATAAAAAACCTCAATAGAATAGACTTCGCAGTAGATCTTACATGGCCTAACAAGAAAGGTTAGTCAAAGTTTCCTTTGCATACACTGCCTGCTCCCTAAGATTTAGGGGTGATGGTCCCATGCATCAAGGATGGCACAGGAACATCCCTTTCTAGGAATGCACCACACACGTGGGAGGACACACATGGCACAGGAGCTGAGTGGGGTTAGGAGTCTTCTGTCTGGAGAAGATCAGACGTTGGGTTTCTCACATCAACCTGAAGCACAGTGACTTTGGGGGAAATGTGTTCCACAAAGCTGCAAAGAATCAGATTCATCTGGTGTCCCTACAAGACCTTATTTAGAAAGGAGCTTCCTTTCAGCTTCTGTCATACATTTTTGTCCACCATACTAAAAGCAAAATAGGATTTGTAGAGAGAGGTAATTCTTCTCACCAGGCAGTTGGAAAATACAGTAAAACTTCAAAGAACACAGCCTGTCTTTCCTATCCTGGACACAAGCTTCATGCAAAGCACAGGCTGGAACCAGCTGCGGTAAATTTAACATGCTAATGTTAATCAAGCAGATTATTTCAGGGTAATTGTGGCTGGTATCTGCAGAGCTAAGGAGGAGTGTTAGCAAGAGACAGTAAGTTTAACAGATTGAAAGCCAAGTAATTATCAACTGAGGAATGCTGAGACGTTGTAGGAAGAAAACAATCATATGACATAGGTCCCAAATCTTCTTAGTATCCAGCAAGATTTTCAATGTTATTATCTTGACTTGTCTTATGAAGATACCTTGCCATTACTATAAAGAGAAATACATTCAGTGATTTTACTTTGTTGAGATTGACATAAATGCTTGCAGTGAAATAAATCCTTCAACCAGTTATGCTTGTTTTGTGTAATCTTCTTGGTAACCCCCACATAAAACCAGTAGGGTTGATCCTCTTTCCATTGAAGGCAACAGCAAAAACCTTTAACAGCTTTGGTAGGATGAGAATAAGACTCTGAATTCGGACCAAGGACATTGTTCACTCACCTGTTCCAAACACTGCTCCTTCTGAAAACTCAAATCCAATATCATCTACAACAGCTGTATTTTTCTTAAGCAATCTTTTATAACATTAATGGGCAGCCCTTCAAACAGCCATTGTGGATAAAATTTGATACTGGTAGATACAGAGCAGCAGTTCAGAAGCAGTGGATTAGTATTTATGCTGTGCTATTTGACTTTCCCAGTGGGTTTTTTTGTTGTTTTTTTTGTTTGTTTGTTTGTTTTTTAATTAGAAATTACTTTTTAACAAGGAGATGTTTGCAACTGAGTCAAGTGAGAATAGGTGTACAGAAAAGCACAACCATAATTCTCTCCTGCTAGCCTCGCCCTTTGGAACAGTCACTAAAATCACCTTTTCTCATCAACCCCTATATTGCTTCAGAGCCATGCACAAGGGCCAGGAACCATACCTAAGCACTGAGATGGCACTTTTCCTCCCACTTTGTATCTCATGAAACTGTTTTTCTTTCCAAAACTCTGGCTTTCTATCCTGAAAGAAACTATGTGAGCTTTGATAAGTTTCATACCACAGGTGTAGACTACTGAGGCCAGCAGCCTGCCAGGAGTGGCAAAAGCCTTGGAATAATGCTGCCAAGTCCTGAAAAAACAGGCTGGCGTTACCAGTTGTGGAGACAGACATGTAAGGAGGGAGTAGTTATCAACAAGGAGCAGTTTTATCCTGCGAATGATGAAATATGGGCTTGTCTACATGTCAAGGAAGACTTTTATCAACCCTGACCCGATATTGTGGGTTCTCAGCCTGCTGCTCGTTGTTGTTTTAAAATCTTGCCAATTAAAACGTATATATCCTGCAATCTCTCAGTCCAGGCTGAATGGATGTTAGAATCCAGGGCGGTGGAAGCAGATAAATTGTTCGGGACAGAGGGAAGAAATTTAAACCAATTTAAGAAGTCTAGTCAAGACCGAGGACTAAAGAGTTCTATCTAAAAGTCTTGAAAAATTACAGGAGAAAAGAGTTGAATTGTCCTTTCATTTCAGATGAGGTCAGTAGATTTTCTCAGATCCCCTTTTTCGCAGATGAATTAATTTGCCCTTAAGTAAAAGATATTCACTGAGTACTGGCAATGTTTCTAAGTACATCACTGTCAATGCCAAAACAGACATTTCTGAGCTTCAGCTTGGATATGTCCTTTATGAGTTTCACATATTCTGCCTCAGAAACATAATCACCCAAAAAGGGAGGACTCAAAGCTGCATTTGATTTTTTCATGAATCCTTCAGAATGCTCAAAGCAAGACAATAGCACTTACCATAACATACTGCTTGGATACGGTTAATGTATGTAGAACACCATACTGGATGCCATGCAATTTTTCTAATACTATGGATGATAGAAGTCTTTTGGAACAGGAGTAAAAGCAGTGTGTATATACTTCAGTACTTTCTTTGGGAGCAGGAATACGCTTCAAATTGAATCTCATGCCAAACTACATCACACAGCAATCTCAGGATGTGTGAACTAGATTCCTTATGGATGAGACAAAGCCATTGGCACGTAATGATAAGCAATTCACTCTCTACAGAATGTCCACATCATAGAAACAAATTAGAGATGGGTCTTCTTCATAAAGGAAAAAACAACTTGCTACACCACTGTCTCATCAGGTTCAACCATTTGGTGTATACCCCCCACTTATCTCATGTGCACGTGTAAATGACATCAAAGAATTCCTGAGCCTAGAAGAGTAAGGGGAAGTCTTGTTTTCTTGCTGTGAACAGCAAGAAATGTAGAATTTCTTCCCAACTACATTCTTACATTGATCATAGAATCATAGAATTGTCTAGGTTGGAAGGGACCTATGAGATCATCTAGTCCAAACATCAACCTAACTCTCATAAAAAACAACAGCTCATCATTAAACCATGTCACTAAGCACTATGTCAACCCATTTTCAAAATACCTCCAGGGATGGTGCCTCAACCGCTTCCCTGGGCAGCCCATTCCAATGCTTAATAACTCTTTCAGTCTAAAAATTTTTCATGATATCCAATCTGAACCTTCCCTGGTGCAACTTGAAGCCATTTCCTCTTGTCCTATCACCTGTCACTCCAAATCAAAAAAAGTCTGTTTGTTAAACAGAAAAAAATAATGTGTTAATAGGGCTCTTACATACCTGTGTGACTAAATTTCTAGACAGTTTGTATGAATTACTGTGCACCTCCAGAAATGCTCTTTTTTAAAAAAAATGTAAGAGAGATTTCTAAACTCAGTCTTAAAAATATTTCTAATATATTATAAATATATTCTTTCTGGAAAAAAAAAAAAAAAAGTTACTTCACTGAGCATAAGTTTCCCCAAAATCTAATGGCAAAGTCTTGATTTGGTAGTCATAATTAGTCTGGAAGCTGTTGAAGGGTGAAATATATTTCAACACACATTCATCCAGACTTACAAGAAACATATCTATTAATATCGTAATTTGTGTAAAGACAACTCTCAAGCAGAAGACAGAGAGAAATGTAACAAAGGAATTGTTCTCTGCCAATTATTTCTCCTGCTCATTTTAGTGTGAAAGAACAGGTCAAGCTTGTTCAAGAGCATATAAGGCTGAACACCAAAAAAGAAACAAACTAAAAACTAATGTTTTGGAGGAAATACTGTCCTTGAGATTTGGAAAAGAAACCTCCCAGACTTACATATGGGAAATTCCATTTTTTTTGACACCTGATCTCTGTGATTGAGGTATGTTATAATTAGCACACCCCTCCAAAAGCTTGTGGTGTTGCAGTAGGCTGGGTTTGTCTGCATATTCCATTCAGACCCAAAGTCATCCCACGCGTCTGCTCTCTGCATGCCAAAGGACTCCTTCCCACTGCCCAGGGTTTCCCTGGAAACTCAATGCCAACAGGAGCTTTGTTACCGAAAGCAAGCCACAGAGCAGAGACCTTCATTCCAGCCCACATGGCCTCTCCTGACTCACCATGGAGAAGCTCAACGTGTCAAATGCTTCCTCTTTACCTCTGTCCCCAAACCAGCCTGCAATTTCCAAGAGCACACAGAAGATGCTAGGAGTTGTAGAAAAAGAGATCTCCTCCTTGGATCCCCATGGGATATGGTCTGCCCCCAGCTCACTGCAACCATGATTTTCATTTACTTTAACAAACTCTCACTGGTCCATATCAGGAGGCTTTGACTGGAGGCAGAACAAGCACAGAAAGCTGACTTGGAAAGAGCCTTCAGGCTTCAAAAGAAATAAACAGTTTTAGGCCACAGAGATAAGATTAAAGTTGCACTATACAGTGAACAGAATGCAAGGGCAAAGTGATTTTTGGAGCCTCCCAACCGTAGCTTGCTTAGCCTGCATGTGGAAGTGCAAGTCAAACTCATCTTTTCCAAAGCAGTTTGCTGCTTTTTGCTGTTCCCATTGACCTCAATACCCAAAATCCCCATGACTGTTCTATGTCCCCAGTGGTGAAAATCACCACAGCTCAGTAACTTGGTGGATTTGCTCTGTATTTACAGCAGCGGGGAAGACTTTCAGATGCTTAAAACCAAGTGTGCAATTAGCAATTCACTGAACTGTCACCTCTCAGCTATGACACTGTAGGGCAGGGAAGCACCCAAAATTCTTGCAGCAAGGATGTTTTACACCCTCAACACTTATGCGAAGTGTTCATATAGCTATTCTTCCTACTGTAATTATGATGAGGTCTATACTTAAATAACCAGGGGATCTGAGTATGTGCACGTATACATGTACATAAAAACACCTTGATGACATGAATGAATGAGGAGGGGAGAGTGGAAAATAGGGAGGAAAGAAGCGTCACTATGTGCAGAAATGTAAGTATTTCGAGGACTGTGAGAGAAGAGGTGGGGTGGGAAATGGTACGCAAAACAATTTCAGTTGTGCCTTGCTTAGAGCTGTTTCTGTCACTAGATTCAAGGCAGAGTCATTTCCCATTCTGCAGTATTTATTATTTTGCTGTGGTGATTCCCATTCTAAGGTATTTTTATCCAAGTTTTCATGAACATCATTTCAAGGAGAATGGTAAATAAAACTTACCGCTGAGCTCTACAGCATTTCATGTTTCATTTAAAGACTTTATGACGGGAATATTTTTTCATGCTAAAAATATAAGATCAGTTCTGATACTAAGTTTAATAAAAGGACTGCATGGAATATAGTGCCTACCTGCTTGATTTTAGTGTACAAAAGAGGAAGAGGCAGCAAAGAAAATAATTTTATTATAAGGCTGCCTTTTATCAGTAAGAAAGAAATAAACAGATATTAAAATACTTATTGTGTAGCTTGTGGCAGCTTGAAAATGAGATGTTCCATTCCTGGAACTGATGGACAAAAATAGACAAAAATGAGCCACCTCGCCCAAGGCATACATGGGTAGGGTATATCCCCAGCCAAATGGCTTCCCTCACATAAAAACCTTAGCTCACCCTGGGGATTGCTCAGCTCCTCCCATTTGAAATTGGGACAAAATAGAGGGTAGATTCTATTTAGGAGAAATTTTCATGCTTTTGAAATGAATTATTTCCTTTTGTTCCATTTGCCATACCAAATTCCTTTCTCTTGTGGATCAACTCAATCTCATTTAACATCATCTGAGTCAGATG
The DNA here is from genome assembly GCA_013400375.1 of Thinocorus orbignyianus. Taxonomy (NCBI): domain Eukaryota; kingdom Metazoa; phylum Chordata; class Aves; order Ciconiiformes; family Thinocoridae; genus Thinocorus; species Thinocorus orbignyianus. The sequence goes on from VXBW01002684.1 coordinate 605,659, forward strand.
ATTGGCTTAGGATACACCCAAAAAATTAAGTAAGTGCAGTTCCTTTTTGGGAGTCACCATTTCTGAAGCACTTGCACAAAGACAACAGGTGTGGGGAAGATGCTAGCTCTGTACCTGTTACCAAAGAACAGTTGCAGGGAGCTCCAAAAAATCCAAGGCTAGATGTGTCCTGCAGATAGACTGCAGTTGTACAGTCTTCTGGGGTACAACTGGATAATCCCTTGCTTTTTGTAGACAGCACTGATGTATCACAAAGAAGTGCCCCAGTTATTTCCAGTAGCTTTGGTCATTAATGTCAATAGGTGCTCATACTTGCTTCTGAAATCTGCGTAAGTTATTTGGGTATTTAAATATGCATTTAGGACCCTAACTGTAGTCACTTGTCTTAGAAAAATTCCAGCATGGATTTTTAACATTTTATTTATTCGTAGCTGGTAATGATTTTCCTGGTGGCTTGTGGAGGTTGGAAGTTTAATGCAGGAGTGTGTCTTCAGTACACAGGCTTTTCAGGCTGACTCCCTCATCCATAACACCAAAGCAGAAAATGTGCAAATATAGAGATAAGCAGCAGACAACAGAGATAAAAGGTACGAAACACCCTCTGAAATTTCGGGGTCAGTAAAATAAAGCATACATAAATATTGAAAAGGATATTCAAATATTAATATACAGCATTATCTCATTTGTAACTACTATATGTAAAGTGATAAGGGTGATATTTAGTCTGGCACAAAGAATGAAAAGTTCCTGAACACCAGCCCATATGAACATGCTTTGTTAAATTTAAATTACTTCAATATTAACAACTGTGTTTTAAAAGAACGTAAAGTAGCATTGACCTGAATGTAGAAACTCTTTAATTTCATTCATTTCAATTGTGTTTTTTGCTGTTGAAGGAAAGAGGATTATGGAAACTGGCAATGCATGGAGAAAAATTCCTAAAACCAAACACCAAAAGGATCCAGCCTGGAAAATGCAACATTAGTCCCAACAACTTCTCCACAAAAGGAAAAAAAAAACTCTTTTGCTATTTATTTCTTTTTAAAAAAAAAACAGTCCTGGGAGTACATAAAATTAGACATAAACATTATGTAGCAATTTCTGTATTTACTACTCTAAAAGGATTGCTGCAGTTCATCCAGAAATTACAGAATTGCTCCATGAAAAAGAATGCCTGTGTTATCCTGGAAGATTTAAGGTGTATTAGTTTTATATAATTTCAGATTCACCAGGTTACAAGGTGCCGGTCTCACCACAGGCATTGCTAAACAGTCCATAAATATCAGATGTACTTGAATGTTCCCATGAGTCTTCAGAGTGTCAAATTTTCACCAATATTCAGCAAAATTCTGACTAGAAAAAAGGTAAATGGCCGTGTTCAACCCAGGAGTCAGTGGATTTACATATTTATTGTAATTAAATTATGAAACACTGTGACTGGAGTCATTCCAGTTTCCACTGAACCAGGGGGGAGAGATTGACTGGCTTGACTTACTCTTGACAAGTTGAGATCTGGGTCACTCTCCCTTTACCAGTAAGTTTTTCTAGTATTTTTTGTCATAAGGTGCCTGTTGAAGAGGGACAGGCACACCCAGTATCCGTCCTCCCCAGATAGAGCCAAGGAACTCGTCTCCTTCTCACACTCTTCTGAGAACTATGCAAACCCCAATTATTAGCCTGGTATGTAGGACTTAGGAAGTGATCATCCCCCTCTACTTGGCACTGGTGAGGCTCTGCCTCAAGTACCATGTCCAGTTTTGGGCCCCTTTCCGCAAAAAAGACATTGAGATGCTGGAGCACATGCAGAGAAGGGCAATAAAGCCTTTGAGGGGTATTGAGAGCAAGCCTTATGAGGAGAGGCTGAGGAAGCCAGGGTTGTTCAGCCTGGAGAAAAGGAGACCTTGTCACTCTCTACAACCACTTGAAAGGAGATTGTAGAGAGGTGGGGGTCGGTCTCTTTTCCCACGTCACAGGCAATAGGACAAGAGAAAATGGACTCAAGTTGCACCAGGGGAGATTCAGACTGGATATCAGGAAAAAATCTTATACTGAGAGGGTTATTAAATATTGGAATGGGCTACCCAGGGAAGTGGTTGAGGCACCATCCCTGGAGGCATTTAAAATACAGGTTGACACGGTTTAGTGGTGGGTTTTTTTTAAGCAGAGTTAGGTCTATGGTTGGACCATTTGATCTTAAAGGTTCCTTCCAACCTAGACAATTCTATGATTCTATGACTTTGAGGTATCCTACTACCCCTTTGCTTTATACTTGGCATGGTGCCCGCACACAAGGAGCAGAGAGGGCTCAGGACTCCTTGGGCAGAGAGGGAGACCTCCATCCCTCAATGAGTCTTGGAATCTGTGGAGTTAACTAGAGAAGAAAGGGACATCATTTGATGAACCTGCTGCTTTGTGAGGACCTGACATGGGTAGATCTGGTCAGACAGTAAACAAGCGAGTACCTAGGGAAAATCACATTTGGATAAAAGGAACACTATTTTATATTATTATATAATTATTATTAATATTATTGCCACACGATGTCTGAATAGGGTCTTTGATAGTGCATGTTATCAATTAAGGACTTCAGACGCTTGCTTTTTTTTTTTTATTTAAGCCATGCATAGGTGGCATTTTTCTCATTCCATTTGAGCAGTCTGCAGTTCATGCATGAAGCCTAATACAAATACACACATACATATACACACACACGCATACAACATGAAACAGAATGGAAAAACAATGGTGACAAAAAAAATTGGAGAAAAATTGGCAAATTTTGAGAAATACAATAAAATATGTGCAATTAAAGCTCATCTCAGACTCCATGTCCGTCCAGTGTCACTGACCACAGTTACTGTTTCTTCCTCCCACTTTCCCATCCCTTCTGCCCGGGAAAAAAACAACTGCCTGACTCTCATCTCAGCCAATGGAGGCTTTGTGTCTGTAGCCTCTACGTACAGGCTCTATACGTAGACCCTCCTACCTCTACCAGCAGGGTCTGGCCTCGCACTGACTCTCTATTTACATCCCTCCTTTGCATTGCCTCCCTTGGCCATTACCTTTCCAATCACAAATTGCTATATGCCACAAATTCTAAACCCATTAAGCCCACTCTGAAAAACACCCTTTGACATTTTTCCCACATGGTGGAAAGGTAGCAGGCCAAATCTGACCTCTCTCAGGTTTCAAACAAGCTCTGAGCCAGACCACTGTCAGGAGCTAATCCTGAGGGTGAGTTGTAAATTGTGTGGCAACGTAATGTAAATAACTACTTCTTGGGTGAGCTGTTTGTACAAACAGAGCCACCAAGGAGGAAAAGGACACGGTCTTTCTATTGTCAAATGAGTCCAAACATTTCCAGAGAGGACCTGGAAATCTTTTGGCCAATTAGTTTCATGAAAAGTTTTTCACAACTTCTCTGAAAACCCAGTGGAGTGAATGCAGCCAGCCTGGGAGAGCAGCAGCTGTTCTGAAACCTCCAATTAATCCAAACCTAAGTTAACTGCAGCACTTTCTTCACAAAGAGCTCTAAGAGGTTCAGAGCACACACCATCCCCACAGCGCATCCATGCTTCTCAAGGAGAAAGTGTGCCTCTAAAAGGCAATGGGGACCGTCCTTGTCCCTTCAGATCAAGAAAGCACAGTTTGGTTCCACGGTAATGGGCAGATGACGTGATATCTATTTTTCACTGAAAAAGAAAAATGCAGGATCTCCAACATATTTGACTCTTTGCTGTGTGCAGCCACATTGATGTTAAGGACAAACGTCATTTGCTTTTGCATCTGGGAGCAAATCAGAGCTAGCTGTGTGTCCTCAGAAGCTCTCACATTTTCCTATGAAAACTCCACGATCTTTTTAATCTTTTTTTTTTTTTCTAACCAGAGGAAGGTATTGTCACTTCTGATCCAGAAAAAAAAAATATATACTCATGAGATTTCCTCCTCCGCTGTATCCAACAAGTTTAAGAAACACAGTAGTTTCATGCCCAGCAGAGTTTATAAAACATGGTTTCCTAGAGCTTTGCATCATCTTTGGATCTACCCCAGCTTCCTCCCTTGTGCCCTGCACAGCAGTGCTCCAGTAGAACTCTTCTGTCAGAATGGTGCTTTATGGGATCTGATCCAGGTTAGGAGATAAAGTTTAAATAAAATAATAGAAGCTTTGGATTCTATGGACTTGCCTTAGTGTTGATTTACTGGTGTCACATTGGATCCCAGCCATAGCTACCTCGTAAGACAAAACAGAGAAGCAGTTTTTTACAGTCATAAAGCTGTTATCATTTACTTTCTGTATAATTATAGATTAAATTCACAGATGGAGTCCCTACATTTGAGTTCCTAGAGGTTCCCAGATTATAGAAGGTCTGTTCATGTCAAATGATTATCAGCACCATGCTGTGGACTCTGCAGGGAACTGGCTTTGACAGTTTATCAATATTGAGAAAGCAAGGAAAAATACCCTGCTGTCCAGCATTCTTCCACCAGGAAAACTTGAGGAGTTAATTATTTAAATTAGCTGCTGGATGCTTTCTCCTTCCAGTGTCTGCATCTTTCAGAGGCCACTACTTGCTCTACAGGAATCACCACCAGGTCCTCCTCCATCCGAGGATGAATATTCATAGTGACTGTTACAGGCTCTGTCTCTCCCACCATCATAGATCACCCCAATACGTTCAGTCAAAGTGCCCCTTCAAAACAGGCTGTCATGTACGGACTTCTATTCCAACAGGGTGTCAAGATCAAAGAGCATGTCACAGCATGCTGCTGCATATTGGTGACAAAATGTCCCGGCAGGATCCACCTGTCTGTATTCAAAGGGCTAAAGCCACAGCTTCCCCTTGTGTGTTCATTAAGAAGCTTCTTAGATGGAAGCTGATAATCCAAAGGGGTACAACTACCACACATTTTCCTATGGGTTATCGCTTTCTGTCATGTCTCTAGGAGTTAGCAATCTCAGTATACATCCCTGCTCATCCAAAACGTCTTTGAATGTCATATTTGAACATTTCCTGCTGTGTTTTATTACTGCACAACAGCAATGTGCAAAGCACAAAAGCTTGGATACACCTTTGTTAGTCCTTTGAAAGACTGCAGACCTCCTTCTTGCTAGTCTGTTCTTTGAATGCTTTTCCACCAGACTCGCAAGCTTCCCTTTAGTCCATTTCCATGGCTACTGATATTCTGCTGAACATTTTTCAGACCTGTCTGAGCCAGGTATCCAACTTTGGAACCTCTTAATCCTATTTGTTACAAAATACATTAAAAAGGTACCGATGCAGAATGCCTTGTGTATCACCCTATTTTGACCACTGGATAGACCTAAAATGGGTATTGGAATTCACATCATGACTGCTCTGTTTTGCAAAATAGCAGCTGGCTTTTAGAAAAAAAATACACCTCTTGGCTTCAGATGGCAAGTGATGTAAAAAAATTCTATAGGGATATACCACTCGTGCCTTTTAGACTAACACTTATTTTGGCTATGCTGCTTCCACTTCATGCTGTTCTTTCCATTCTGTCGTGTTGGTCAGAGCTGCTGACAGATGGATTGATGTGTTTGTCCCCAAATTATCAGGAAGATTCTTCTGTGAATTTTTCTTGGGGAAAAGAAGGAAGGTAGATACATGCTAAAGTATTTTGGAAAAAAAAAAATATAGATGTAAAGTTGTGATGTATTTAAGCTGTACATTCTGGTATAAAGTGTTCCCTCTAGTAAGAGGAAACTTTTTTGAGCAAGCTACTTTCCAGGTTTCAACTAAACCTGAACTTGCCATGGTGAACACTATCAATCAGAGCTGGCAGCAGCCTACATCACTGTCTACTAAGCTGACTCAACTGCGTGGAAGGAGAAGACCAGGTTCTTTTGACTAATCCTGCTCCTCCCTTCCCAAGTGATCTGAAAGGGATGGAAGCACATAATGATTCATAACCCCTAGGCACGGAGGGATTTAGGGACATCCCATAGAGCTCAGGGCTATCTACCTATGTTCATACTTAATATATGTGGGCGGCTGCTGGGCCAAGACCTGTATGGTGAAGACCAGTAAGGCGACAACCTAAAGCTCCACCTCTTGCACTCAGTATACTGTGTCTTATCCTATATAGCTCACTGGCTGAGCAAAGCAAAGGCACATATAAAACCACAGATACCCAGACCCACCCCATTTCAGATGCAGATATCACATCTGAATTGCAAACAAAAAGATGCTTCTGCTTTCCTAAAAAAAACAAAAGAAAACCTTATGGGATATGGAGTAACCATTCTGCTCTCTTCTAAGCTCCTGATGTGCCAGGAACAACACACAATAAACTCTGACACTTCTGGTAACCCAGAGCATTAATAATAGGCAAGGACCAAGCAAATTGCCTTCAGATTAAAATAGTGGAAATCTCCCAGTGGATGCATGATGAAGACCTTGCTGAAACACATGCGACATAGATATACATTGCTGTTCAGCAAAAAATAACATCAAAGTAATAAATTAAATATGCACTTCATATTCTCTGTTGCTTGCCTAATAGGCTAAATTACTTTAAAGGTCTTTATTTGCAAATCCCATGACCAACCTGATAACTTTATCTTGTCTCTTTCCTTTCCACTGTGAGCTGCACCAGGCTTGAACGTTCAGCTTTGACAGAGACATGCCAGCTCAGGCTCAGTCACTGCTGTACAGAAAAGAAAAACTCTGCCAGGAAACTACGTCACTTACACTAATTGTTGGGAGGATGATGAACTACTGATTGAAACGAAAATCTTCAGACTTCCAGAGCTGTTTCAGAAACTAGAAGACACCAAAAAAAACCAGTTGATCAGTATAGAAGCAAATTCTTCTTCGCCCTCTCATTTTTTCTTTATTACTATATGTTTTAAACTCAGCATTTTTCCTTGATCTATAGATTCATAGTTAAAACTGGGGGAGGGTGAACTTTTCCCACGTGCATTTCAGAATACTTATAGTCTTCCACAAATATTTCTCTTTTTTAAAGGAAGGAGGACACTAAGAAGAATAACAACTTGTTATCTTTATTCAAAACAACAGCAAAAGCAATACTTGTAATACTTCTTGCATGCTGTGTATCTGCAAAGCACTGCTTATTGCCTTTTATTGTAGTAAGAAATAACTTGCATTGTCATTGTTTCAGCAAGTGCAGGGGGTTTAGATTTCACTGGTTTCTGCGTAATTTAAATTAAATGTTAATTTAGGTATTACAGAAAGTACAGAAGATACTGAGTACAATATTAAATATTGGTGAAGAAAAAAAAATGGTTTCTACTTCCAGATATATCACCCTCATGTAATATTTGTCATGTAAACTGTATGAGGCAGACACAAGCACAAAAACAGAAATTATGGAGCAGGCCACATTTAAATGAATTACTGTTTGGAAACCTTCTTCCATCTTAGGTTCAGATGTTTTAGAAGTGGATACAACAGTCATAAGATTTCAAGGCAGGGGGGGAGAATGATGGAAGGGTTTGAAATGAATTCATTTGAGCTTCATTATACAACCCTGAGATAGCTTCTGAAGAAAAAACAAATCAATCAGCAAGCTGGAAGAGTATGGAAATTATTGTTTTTTAAAAGGATGGAAAAAGACATAGAAAAGAGAATGAAGGTAAAACTGGAAGTAAAAGTCATTCCAAGCATATTTTGAATGGTGTATTTCATAGCTGCCTTAGCAGATTTTTCAAAGGTGAGAGAGGGAGGGAGAGAGCTGAAACACTGCAAATGGAAATGTAGGCATTTACAACCCTACAAATAAACAGTTAAGAGGTGCTGAGTAAATATTTGCTAAAGGTTGATGGAAATTACTAATATTTCAAACAAGAGAAGGAAAAATAGAAAAAAAAAATTTACAGAATGCTTTCTCCAGTTTCTCTAATGCCCAAATCCTGACAGCTCAGACAACAGTGTCATTATCTGTTGCACCATTAATGAAACAGCCTTAAACACTGAAACTGAGAGAGTTTAGCCAGGAAAATGGTTCTACTTTGTGACTCAGTGGTAGGTGCACTAGCACCTACTAGCACTGGTGCACAAATCAAAATTAATGGTGATACAAGCTGACACCAGTAAACCGTCACTAAGACAAGTTTCTAAATTCCAGGCTGTTTGTCCTCCTGAGGTCTGCTTTCCCTGAACAGAGGAGCACGGGCACATCTGACTCATGGGACAACCAACCACCCAGAGCGACACAGAGGAAAAAGCAAGAAAGAATGATGACACAAATTACATCAAATGGCTGAACAAAAGGAAAGAAAGGCAAAGGGGTGAAGGTAAAGGAGGACAATACAACATTTGAAGATAATTAAGAGCTTTTTAGAACATAAGTTGTTCCGCATGCTAAAATGTTTTCATTAATGTCAAAGATTCACTTTAAAGGCCAATATTTCCATTAATGTTCCTCATCTTTAGTCACTAAAAATACAGCAATTCACTCTTTAATTGACCAGTTTCAGGTTTAATGTCTTTCTCACTTGTCAATCTTAACAGTTTAATTAAGTCGTTCCATATTATCTGTATATGGGATAACTTCCTGCTGCTGCTGCACGCTTCCTGGTGTTCATCCTCAGTTCTGTCCAAGAAAGACATGTGGCACTGTTTGTCAGCACCTGTTTATTTCATCGAAATCTGGTAATTTCCTTGTAATGACTGCAATTTCTCTCCTCCTACTCTGCAGCTCACTCTTCATCAGGGTTCAAGCACCAGCCATGAACTTTGCGGGCTGTCAGGAGAAATTTTCATGTGAACTGGGGCTTTGCACAGTTATCAGGAGTGAGAAACTCCTGTTGCTTCTCATGGAGTTGTTCATTCTTTGTCTACTGTTGGCCCCTTTCTTACTTCCTTGTTTAAACATTTTGTAGATGCTTTATTCTCCATGTTCCTACACAGGACTGTGAGAAACGTTGAATTTCTGTTTTGTAGAATGAAGCAAAATATTTCTGTTTCAGAAGTGCTTTATCCTAGAAAATTGTAACCCCCATTAGGTCTCTAGGACTTTGTGACAGTCCTACTGTTATTTCACAGAGGTCCACAGGTGTGGATTTATACTGGGAGAAGAGTTAAAAGGGACCCTCATGTTCTTGTACTCCACATCATATTGTGAAGGTGCAGCTGCTGTCCTGTCAACCCCTACTACAGAGCAGCAGGACACAGCCTATGGACTTTTCAGTTGTTACAGTATTGGTAGGGTCTGCCCAGGCTCAGATGAATGCTGCTTGGACTCCAAGTTACCTAGAAGCTGTACATTTGGCAAAGGCACAGAGCCCGGCCTAGTAGGAACTTCTTAGAGCCTGTGCCTTTCAAACTGGGCTTAGTACCATCCTAATATGGCTTGTGGAATTGTCAGCCAACTGACTTGTGCAGCCAAGAGACCATGCAAACGTAATTTAGCCTAGAAGCATTGTAGGCTCTTCGTGTTTAGTGGCATCTTATGGCCTATTGCTAAAACTTGTAATTAGGTCATTGGCACTGAAAATAATCAGCCAGTAATGTCAGCCTTGAGGAAGTCAAATTCATGACCCGTTTCCTATAAAGTTGGGAGCTTAGTTTGGGAAGTGTTAGATTTTCAAAAAAATAGTGGATTTCTGGTTTCCAGCCTTTTCACAAACTCCCAGGTGGCATTACCAAGTGTATTCATAAGACTGTAAACATCCTAGGACTTCATTGCTGTTGCTTCTTAACATCCCAGCCCACAGTGGGCTGTAAGAAGTGGCAAATATTTTATTTTCTTGAATGAAGGTTCTTCTGTGAGGATCTGCTATGTTCTGCTCTCCTTTATAACAGCACAGGGGCTGATCATTCACCAGGTGTGATTTAGCTTCTGCTACAAAGGATGAGATTCAGCCACCCAACTTTCTGAGAGCTAGACCCCCTGAAGCAAGAGCCACCTCTTGAATGGATGCCACTGCTGCTGACTAGGAAGGTCTCCTGAGACTTTCTGGGAGCCTCTTGTGTTAGCTCTCACTAAGGTACCTCGGGTTCAGCGTCATGAGCTTGGGCTTCCATGTTTGCAAAGGTGTTTAAAAAGAGCTCTCCCAAAAGGACAGATTTTACATGGAACAAAATCATTAAGCCCTTCCATAAAACACACATCAAAAGAGACTTATTGAACACACGCTTAGGTCATTTCCTTAACATCAAGCATAATCTGATGTCCTACTGAAGCAGAGATTGCCAGTACAACTTCTTAGCTTCAAGTTCACACTTCAGTATTCTCCTGAGTAGGAGTATGTTTCTGCATGTGCTTAAGAGTTTTCCTGGTGATATCTCCTAATTTCAAAAAAATCTTTTACCCAAGTACAAATGCAAGCAAGAACTTCAGGACAGTCTCAAAGAGCCTGCTGCACAGATTATGTGTTTTTTTAGGAAGTCATAAGACTTCCCAGTCAGCAAAAGCTGGAAAATTTATTGTAGTATTGTGTGTCCTCACAACCTAAAGGCAAATCTGCACTGAAAAGACTTGTCTGAAATCAAAACGTCAAGGAGTCTAGACAGTATAGATAATTTTAAGCTACTGCTTGGATAAGCACTTTTATCTGATGCTTTATCTGGTGATTTTTAGACTGTCTAAACCAAGTAGTCTGAATTATCTAAACTGGAGTTCAGTTACAGATGGATCCTCTATCTGCTCCTGAAGTTGGCGTATATATAACTGTATTTGTTCAACAAAAACCCATAAAAATCTACATTAAAGTAAGAAGTAATCTTTTTTTCGTATGCCCTCAGGTCTTACTTTGTTTTGTTGTACTCTCAGAGCTCACTTGTATTCAATATCATCATCATATTTATTCACACAGCAGCTTTTCCATCAGATTGATTCACAATACACAAAAGAGTAAATAATCAAGTGATAATATTCTATTAAAAAATTCCCTGCCAAGGAACCAATCCAAAATCTCGGTACTGGCAGAAGAATTCTTTCTACTTTTATCTGTGGACATTAAACTGAACTCTTAGTTTATTGTTCTGGAGAGAAACCTATGGCCAGTGTGGAAAGGTACAGGTCTAGCCCTGAAAGTGACTTTATTTTAAGACACACACGTTCACATATAAAGTTTACACAAACATTTCCTCCAGAAATGGCCTGTTGATTAAAATGTACCAAACTAAAATTCAGCCGCTCAGTCCTGTATAACAGAAAAGAGCATAATTTTTTCAGCAACGGATCGTAGGATTACAACCTTAGTTCAGAAAGCACCCTACGACGATAAGGATGAAAGGGAATACCCACTGGCTTGTCTGGCTAAATCTCCTCCTACCCTCAAACAAAATACAGTAAAAGCTGAAGTAGGACAAGTTCGTATTCTCCTCACGTAAACCCAGGACACACGCTAAGCGATTTTGTGGCTATTCACAGATGATCTCAAAGAAACGGAATTGTAAGAGAACTTGCTTCTATTCACTTTTACCTTGCAGGCAACAATGTTAAGACATTTGGGGGGTTTATGAGATTACAAAACTTCAGCCTCAAAACTGATTTTCTCGGCTGCCTGCCAACAACATTCACAAGTCATCTCTGACCCAGCATGTAAGGCAGTTGGCTTGATCTCAAGGTTAAGGAGCCCAAGTTCTGGCATCATTTGGGACAGGAACTTGTCACTCTCCCAGGCAGCAGGAAAGACTGCTGCATCAGGCTTAATGTAAGGCAGGACTGCAGTCTTTGGTAATTCATTATCATAAAATACTAGCCCCGGGCTTTGACAATGTTAAAATTAACTCTTTGCCACTATTTCCTGTGAATTAGGACTTACTTTCCTGAATATTAGGTGTCTGGGGTATCCCTACATATCTGGCACTACCTATCTAGTAAAGAGGTCATCTCAAAGGAAATGAAAATTGTTACACATTTTCACAGACTCAAAAGGTAAGGCAGTTCAGCACATGTTGTAAAAGTGTACCGGGTAAAGAATATATTTCTCCTTGCAGGTATTGCTGCTAGCAACTGGCAAAGCCAGTCGGCTGATGGAACTTTTTCTTTAATTTCTGAGTATCTTTAGCTGAGGAGATTGCCAAGGATTATTTGTAATAAAAAATTGCTTCCTTCCACACAGCCCAAGTCTAGTCACTTCATTTAAAATCCGAGCAAGAACACTGTCCCAGTTGAAATATAAAATTTGCAGAGTCAAAGCAATTTTTCTCTTCTCAGAAACAGTGCCAGTCTTGGGACAGACAGACAAGAAGAGAGCACACTGATGCCTTTGTGCAGCCAGCTGTTCCAAACACCAGGTGCCATGAGACATTATGCACCAAGGTCTTCACTTACCAGCACCTTCTTGTGCTCAGTTCATCACCACTTGTGCAATAAGAAAGCTGTTAACATGTCTTTAAAAATCTTCTCAACAGAATATTCCCATGAGGTAATGCTCATCAACAAAATCATTCAAAAACAGGGCTGGATGATGAACTGTAAGTTGTGTTACTCAACACCTTCCTATGATGCCTCATAGGCATAACCAATCACCAGGAAAACCTCTCTATTAGGCATTGTCCTGAACTATCTATAATATCGTCCAAAGACGATGATCCAACGAATTCCCAAAGTGGCCTCTTCCAGTCCACCTCTGAATCTCTTTTTTGCTAGTTAAGCTGATTAGTTCCTACCCAGTCACACAGGACAATGATCACCGCTCTAGTTGCTGTATCAATCGATTTAAACAGTGAAAATGGTTGTCACATCAGTACATTTGATCTTCTTTTCTAGAAAAAAAAAACAAAAAACAATCCCTTCAGGCTTCTCTTACAGAATCCAAGCTTTTATCATTTTTGTTCCTATTTTCTGTACATCTCTTACATATTCTCATTCCACTTTACAGGCTGGTATCGGTACTCCAACTGAGGTCTCATCAACACTGTGGAGAAACATACATTTATTTCCATGCACTTTGTACATTACATTTTTGTTAATATGTCCCCAGAAAGGATCCGGTTTGTACTCCACTCCAACTCTCAAACTCTTTTTCACAGCACAGCTGCACTGGCAGATATTTCTCTTTTTATGGCTGCCTTTTACACTTCTCTTTCCTAGCCACAGTTCTTTGCTCTTGCCTTGGTTGAACTTTTTCTTGTTGATTTTGGATCTCTTCTCCAATGTATCTAGATTATTTTGAATTAAAATCCTGCCCATCAAAGTGCTTTCAATTCTTACTAATTTTGTTTCATTTGAAAAGATTATAAGCATTAGTCATATTCCATCCTCTAAGTCATTAATGCCTATACTGAGTAAAACAGCCAGACCTCTGCAGGACTCCACTTAAAATGTGTGGCTAATTTAAGACAGAATCATTCTTAACAGTTTCTAGAGCAATTTTAGTGTAATTATTCACCCAACTCATCATCATTTCATCTGGATCATATTTCCCTAACTTCTTACACAAGACAGTGCCAGAAGTCATACTCAGGTCAAGATTTATCACACTTTTTACTTCCCCTTAACCAGACAAATAGAAGGTTTAACATGACTTGTTCTTGACTGATCCATATTAGTTGGCATATATCACCAAATTATGCTCTGTGTGGCTCTGTAGACTGCTCTATTCACAAGGTCCTCCTTTTTCTCCTTCTTAGAGATCTGTACAATGTCCTTCACCTGCCCTCTGGAGCCTTCTTTGCTGGGATGTCTGAGAGATCCTTGCAGATGGGTCAGACTGCTACAGTTAATCCATAAATACTCTCCATAAGGGTCCCTTTGGGACTGGACAGCTAAAATGTCCCAAATTTTATTGAACAGAAGTTTTCTTTATCATGACCTTTTCTTTTTCTGATGTAAACTTGTATCCGTATGTTACAACTCCTTAAATTAAGTATCCACCCACTGTTAACCTTTTGGGAAAAACTGAAGCCAAAAATAAAGTCATGAGCCTGTCCATGGTCATCTACTGTGTTTTGTGTTTGTCTCTTCCCTTCTTCTCCTGCCTTCATATGGCCTTTTCTTGAAGTTTTTCATAAACCCCACCAGACAGAATGTGTTTTGTACAACAGCTTCCCTGTCCTTTCCCCCCTGCCCTGTGTACTTTACCCAAGTCCAGTATCTAAACAGGATATAGCAATCAATTTCTGGGTAAGAAAATGGATATATTTGAGAGCTTCATCTTAAATGAGCATTCATGTAAGTACCTGCTTTTCTTCAATATCTATTGTTTTTAAGTGCCTGTGCCTGTGTTCTGCACGCACACAAACAAAGGGCATGCTCTGTGCAGCAGTTGTTTTGGATACAGTCTGCTGCAGCTGACACTATAGTGGATAGCAGTTAAAGCACACCAAAAAAAAATGCCTAAAATGCAGTTTTCCATGTAAATTCACACAGGCACAAATGGATTCGCTTAAGTTCCTTTTTGAAAAATTAACCCATAAGTTAGCAGAAATGAAAGCAACAGAGCTATTCCTTCTGGCTGGGTGGAAGTATCTGTCTAAAATAGCTAAGGAAAGACATTACTGGCATAGATTGTGTTAATAGAATTAACATTTCTAGACTAAGCCTATTATCTCAGCAGTTCATTCTGTCAATCTTAAAAAATTGTAAAATCTTATCTTCTCTAAATCATGGTTATGTAAGATTTAGGCACCTCAAGTTTTACTGATCAACAAGTCTTAAGGACTAGCACCAGTCAAACATTTTCCTACAGAATAACTTTTCCACCAAAAGAAAAAAACTGTTTTGACAAAATGGAACCTTTCTGTAGGCACATATCACTTGAGGTGAAATTTCATTTGGAAAAAAAAAAAAGAAAAAAGAAAAAAATAAAACAATTCAGTCCTCTAGGGCTGATGCAGTTCTTTCAGTCCTTTTTGAAACAGAAGGTTTGAGTCTTCAGCTTGAAATGACATTTGATTTTGTAGCGTCATGGTATTAAAAAGCAAAAATTACTCAAAGCATTTTATTGTTACCACTAAACTAAAACACTCAAGCACATTTCCAAATATTTCTTAATTATTTTTGTGGGAAGTGTCAAAATCTGACAGGTTTCATTTAAAGCGAATTTTAAGATTTTGAAAACTTCTGCAAAAAAGGACAATCTAGTTCTCTCCTCCTTTTCAGTGGAACTGCCTCAAGTGAAATTTCAGTGGAAATACATTAAAAAGACATTCATGAGCTCCAAAGTTTCAGTGCCCTCAGCTGGACAGCAGCTTCTTATTTCTGACATACTGTTTGTGTTACTGTGTCATGCAGCACTTGCAGTTTTGTCAGTGACAACAAAAACTACCTTTGGGAGTCAACCCTCAGGACATCTTCACTTTCAGTTGGGAATCTCTGGAAACAAAATCAGTTTTCCTTCATCTGTGCTGAGCCAGACTCCATCTTCATGCATCTAGGACAATTAATGGTTAAAGACATTATAGTTCTTAAATTTAAATTACTTAATTATTCTAATTTTATGCTGTTATTAATATTATCCTAATTATCCTTTGAACTAGATTCCATCTTCAAACATCTTTTGCTTCCTGCAAAGAGGATAGGGTTATCAGCTACTAATAAAGAGCTTTGCAGAAAATTACGTAGGTATGGATTTACACTGGGTTTCCAAAACGCAAAGGGGTGAAATATCCTATGTTTGCATAATCCAGATTTGTAGACAAAGGAAAAAACCCATAAAATTTATTATAATAAAGTAAGAGTTAATTTCGCATTAGGAAACGGAATTACGAGTGTAAGGGCCTAAAATAGAAAGTGGTTCTCCAGACTTTATTTAACAGTGATATATTTCTTTAATCAATTCAACATCTTAATTAATTTACAAAACAGATAATGTAGACCCCATTTCCCAGTCCACCTCGTTGTCAGGTTCCTGTAGACTCTTGCCAGTACCTCATCTCTCTTTTTGCAGTTGCTAGATGGCTGCCAGGACCAGCACAGAGCCAAAGACACAGATTTATTCTCTCTCCCGCATGTCAAAGCCTTGATTAATCTCTCTCAGCTGCTTTTCACCCTCGTGGAACTTAGTTGTCTGCAACAAGGCTTCAAGATGCCATGTGCAAACTGTCAGAGACAAGGCACTATCCCATCTGCCCCGTTGCCTTGCTCTTTGGCTCTACTGTCTCTTTCTAGGATTTTTTCATTTGCAGTCTCTTCATAATTTTTACTTTCAAGATACTTTTTCTTTCTGTTCATAATATGCTTAAGAAATTATGGTACTTGTTATAGCCAAAACATTTGTCTCCCAGTGAACACTACAGACAGCCTATATGTGACTTGCTAATTTGGTTGGGATGGATCTGGCATTAAGAATGGTTTTGGTTTTATCAAGTGATTTCCTTCATTATTTTTAGGAGTTCTGCTATTACATCTTTCCAACTCTGTATTCTTAACACGGGTTTTTCAGCAGGCAGCTGAACAAGCTGTGTATGAATATATGAACATATGCATACTCTTATTCCCTCCCACTTGCATGCATAGCTGGAGCCTTAGGCACTCAAATGACAAATTGCATCTGCAATTACCTGTCTTTCACATGAAGCACAAAGACATGCACAAATCATGAAGCTTGGACAGCAGTACAAAATACCTTATGGGTATTTCATTTGCATTTGTTTTTTTGAGATATTCCTTTCAGGTATATTCACCAAACAAACTTATTTACCAGTGCTTTGCAGTTTAAGCTAAGTTTTCCTGAAGTATGGTATTAAATATTTCCAATAAAGACCCTATTTTGGTTTCTTTAAATAATTCTATTTTAAAGCATTACGGCGGCATTCGTATTAACAGAAAAGTTTATATATACATATATATGTGTATATATATATAAAAAATAATAATAAAAAAAATTTAGAAGCTGCCTGGCAGCTATTTTTAAAGGGCAAAGACTAAAGAACAACTTTTGATTTCCTGTTTCAAGTGGGTGGAATTAATTTTTCATCTGAAATGTTTTCCATTCAGACACTAGAAAAATATATTTAATGCTATTGCAATTACAAATGGATTCATTTCCATGCTGCTACTATTGACACTCATTTATGCAGTCTGCATAGGAAA
This sequence comes from Thinocorus orbignyianus, assembly GCA_013400375.1. NCBI lineage: Eukaryota > Metazoa > Chordata > Aves > Ciconiiformes > Thinocoridae > Thinocorus > Thinocorus orbignyianus. The sequence continues at coordinate 622,633 of VXBW01002684.1, forward strand.
AATAATAAATGCAGTTTTAAATAAGCTGTTACAGTTTAAGTCTGAATAAAAAATCAGGCAGGTAACAAACACACTGAGCCGTTAAAGATAAAATACACAATTACTGCAAATAATATTTTAGCAAGAAAATATTTCACCATGTTTATTTGAGAGTTTAATGAGTGCTTAAACAACCTTTGCTGAGTACTGGGGTTTTTTTCATTCTTACTCCAATGCAATTATGTTGCTGGCGGCCAGATGTTAGTGAATCACTAGCACTGGGTTCAGAAGTTCAGACTTTCCCAGTTAAGCAGTTTGCCTGAGTTCTTCACAACACACATGCCCTTAACAGAAAGAGTTCCACCAAAGTGCATACATAGCAAGGCTGAATAGTCACTTTTTGAACTAGATGATCTTTAAAGGTCCTTCCCAATTCAAATCATTCTGTCACTCTTGAAGAAAGCAGCCAGCACACAAGGTCTCCAGGCTGACTTTGCTAACAACAGTTCCAGATTTTTCCATAAGTCCTTGAAATATATTGTATTGTGTGAAATGGGTGGAAAATATGGTCATTTGCCAAAGGTCTTTCAGAATAATGTTATCACTGTGGGTTAACCCCAGTAGGCGGTTCAGCCCCACATGGCACTCCACTCACTCCCCCACAGTGGGATAAGGGTGAGCATCAGAACAGTAAAAGGGAGGAAATTCATGGATTGAGATAAAGACAGCTTAATAGATGAAGTAAAGCAGCTTCCCTGGATCTGGCTAAACATCGTAAGGCAGATGTTTAGCCGGATCCAGGTAAGCAGGACTTCATCATCTCTAATGGTTACTCGGGAAGATAAACACCACAACTGCAAATGTTCCCCTTCCTCTTTCTTCCCCACAGCTTTTATTGCTGAGCACAACACCATATGGTGTGGGATACCCCTTTGGTCAGCTGGAGTTGGCTGTCCTGGTTGTGTCCCCTCCCAGCTTCGTGTGCACCTCAGCTGACCCGCTGGCAGGGCAGTGCAAGAAACAGACAAAAGTCCTTGGCTCTGCAGTAGCACCATTCAGCACTAACTAAAATATCTGCCTGTTACCAACACCGTTTTGGTCACAAATCCAAAACATAGCACCATAAGAGCTACTATGAAGAAAATAAACTATACCCTAGCCAAGACCAGTACAGCTATGGAAGGGGCACGATCCATCTCCTGCTAGTGTCGTTGTCTTCTCTGGAGACCAGGACAGACCTCCTCCTCTTCTTTGTGGAGGAGGGGAAGGATCAATTAGAAAGTTTTTAATTTCTTAAGTTACCCTATTTTCGTGTCAGAGTTAAGGCACTACTCTAGTTTCTGCCAGCTGAGGTCAATTAGAGTCTAGGTGTAAGGGGCTTTAGTGATGAAAGGACCATAGTAACAGCTAGATTAAATACCTGAGAAGGTATACTTAATAACGCGGGGTCTCTGCACTTCACCTAATATCGTACCTCCCCTAATCCTTAGAATCATAGAACTATAGAATCGTTTTGGTTGGAATAGACTTTTAAGATCATCAACCCTTAACACTGCCAAGTTACCACTGAAACATGTCTCTCAGCACTGCATCTATCCATCTTTCAAATACCTTCAGGGATGGTGACTCAACCAGTTCCCTGGGTAGCCTGTTCCAATGCTTAATAACCCTTTCAGTGAAGATTTTTTTTCCTTATATTCGGTCTAAACCTCCCCTGGTGCAACTTGAGGCCATTTCATCTTGTCCTATTGCTTGCTACTAGGAAGAAGAGACCGACTCCCATTTCACTATGATCTCCTTTCAGGTAGTTGTAGAGAGCAAAAAGGTCTCTCACGAGTCTCCTTTTCTCCAGGCAATGATCTCACTTGTAAGGATTATGAAATGGTCTGTCTATATAGGACCTAGCACAAACAGCTATGGGTAATAAAATGGCTGTCGGGTAGAGTTTTACACCATGCCTCTCCTAGCTTTATTGATTTGTGAGGACTAATGGTCACAGCAAGCATGGCCTCCCTTATACCTTCCTGTGGCTCTGAAGTGGGGAGGAATGAGATGTCCCAATGCTTCTCAGCAAGAGGTGGTCTCTCCATGGTTGTGTCACTGAGTCAGTACAAAAGTAGGTGGGAGTCTGTATAAGGCTCTACAATTACGTTCTTCTAGATGTTTCTCGATTTGGAACTTCAACATTTGCTCATGATTCTTTTAGATATCTGTATTTCCATTTTTGCACCATTAGGCATCTTTAATACCATTTACCCTGAACTTCAATGCCCTTTCATTCCTAGTATTTAAAGCTCAACTGCAGCATTAATATGAAATTTTTCAGATAGTTTTGGTTTCTTTCTCTTTTGGAAGTCCTGTATTAATTCATGGTGAAATGACAATTCACAACCTAATTTACGGAACAGATACTTTCCAAGCTGTCTATAAACCTACTCCCATGCACCTCTCAGAAGTTATGTCATGCAACTTTTGGTGCAATAGGTGCTTCTCTGTGGATTATGCAGCAAGGCACTACAATCTTGACCTTTTTTTTAACAATATTGACCTGTTTTTTAAGAATTAGCATACACAATGCAAGCATTGCTATGTGCTTAGTTTACATCCACAGCTAACTCTTTCACCAGGCCTGACAGGGAAAGATACTTATTGCAACTTACCAGCATTAAAAACAATGGAAATGGAGGCTCACAAAAATGTGTTCCTACAACAGAAGATGCAACCAAACGTGAGTAAAACAATACATTTGCACAGGTACTCAGCCTAAAGAATGAAGAACGTATTGCTGGAAGAGCAAATATCTGATGAATTTTGTAAGAGGTCTTACATGTTCTCTATAAACATCAAAAAGCTTAACACAAAAGATAACAATTTTTACTGAAATTCAACTTCTTCGCTTAGTAACAACATACCCAGGGTCTTCTTCTAGCTTTTATATTCATATTGTGAAGAGTAGAAAAATTCTTCTAATTTAAACCAGACAAACAAAATGCGATAAGGTAGATAAAGATAACAAAACTAGTACACTTGAGAGTCCATGTGAATGGAACTTTTACTGATGCCATTCAGAGCCCTGTGGAAACATGTGAGAGCTTGCTGCCTTAGGAAATGCCCACTCTTTCACCCACACACTTGGTCAAGCACCTTTCTGCCCCACCCATTCTACTGTTTTGATAGCACCCAAATGACATTGTGAAGATAATAATCCTTTTCTGCTTAAATAAAGTACCTCTAAGGAGAATTCAATTAGTATGCTAGTGCTGCAGGAAGGCGCAAGCACCTTGAGGGTTCAATCAGTTGACTTCACATGGGCTTGGAATGAATTGCCTGTGTAAGTTGCTTTGCTGTATTTAATGAGTGGAAGCATTATTAGAAGCAAATATTACACAGACAAGTGCCCATTCCTGAAATTCGTTTAAACAGAAGAGTTCTTCAGCCTGCTGATCTGACATTTCTCATTTTATGTAATCACTATTGCTCAGCAGAGATAACGTCATCTATTCATTGATCATATTCTGTGTAGGATTGATGGATATAGCATGCACCTGGAGGGTATCACTGAACAACAAACACAAACGCTGTAACGGAGTGATAAGTCTTTGTCCTTTTCCCTTGTTTTGATAACAAGTATCTTACACAATCTAGCAAACATTTTCTGGTTTTTATGTAATTTACCTAGAGGTGCTTCAAACATTGTAAATTTCAGAAGTCTTGAACTGTAGGAAAGTGTGAACAACCATTAATTTTGTCAGGCCAGCTCTCTCTCGACTACTTTTGTATAATCGCTACTTAGTAAAATCAAAGATAGGCTCTTAAGTCATTGAAGTCCTTCAGTGTTTGCTTATTTGACTGCCTCTTTCCACTAGTAAAGTGTTAATCTCCCTTCACCACTTCTCTCCCAAAATAGAGCAGAATTGCAAGTCTCTATAAGCTACTTCAGAACTGAAGAAGCCTTTCTTCCCTCTGTCTCTGCAAGAATTGTCCTTGTCGCATCAATTATCAATGCTGTTCCCCTCTTGAGTTTCCTGAGCCTTTTACAGGCTCCTTGGAAGAATAGGCAGGTGAGTGCAGATATCTTCTGAGCAACATTGTCAGAAGATTCCCAAGCGGCAAAAGATAGAACAAGAGGAAATGGCCTCAAGTTGCACCAGGGGAGGTTTACAGTGGATGTTGGGAACAATTTCTTCACTGAAAGGGTTGTCAAGGATTGGAACTGCCAGGTTGCCCAGAGAAGTGGTTGAGTAACCATCCCCGGAGATATTTAAAAGATGTATACATGTGGCACTTAGGGACATGTTTTAGTGATGAACTTGGCAGCCTTCCATTTACGGTTAACTTCATGATCTTAAAGGTCTTCTCCAACCTAAATGATTCTATGGTTCTGTGATTCTAAGATGGCAGCATATTCCCCTACTAGGCTCTTGTATGCGACAGTAGGATCACAATGAAATTTGGGGAAGTTTTTAGAGCTTTAGGAGATGGTTTTTTAGAAATACATCAAGATCTACACTGACAAACATATCCAAAAAGAATCTCAAGACCTGGCAATGAAAATATATCTTCATAAGGGAACTTCTCACATTACAGTCCACTTTCAATCCACTCTACCATTCATTTAAGTTTACACCACTGTGAATGTGCAAGGAGGTGAGAACTCACACATGCATTTTGAGCATACACCCCTGGGCCTCCAACTGCAGATAAATGCACATTTTTCTACAGATTTTTTGCCATGTATCTAGCCATGCTCAGGGGCATTTTAAAAAGCATCAGATACCATGTCTGGGCACCTGAGGCACTTGTCTCACATGTAGATTTTCTACCATGTACAGTGCCACATCACCAGATTTGGTTATTTGGGTATTTAAGCTTTAAGTACATGATTACAACTACTGACTTTAATATTACAGTGCCTTTGTAAAGGATGGTGGGTTTCAACACCTCTTGAAATGCCTGGTTGAACTGCAGCTTCTGAAAACCACTTTAGCAGAAAGCATCAACAATGAGCTTATTGAACTGGCTATAAAAAATCCCACAGGCAAGTCAGGAGCCCAGCAAAAAGCTCACAATTCACTTTTGTACGTCCATGCACACACTTCTTTCCACTCCTCCAGGCATGTCTAGCACCACAGGTCTGCAGAAAATCCACAGCTGACACAAATCACTTCCAGGCTAGACCTAAATAACCAGCAACTTCCACAGGCAATGGACTGGTCACAGCTGTGGAACACTTGCCCAGGGTGGCAGGCAGAGGTGGCAGCCTGTCCCCAGCTACAGCACTGTGACTGCTTGGGTGAGCTGCTGCAAAGCAGAACTGAGTCTTTCTCCAGGATCTGCCACTTTATCCTGGGATAACAGAGAGCATTTACTCTCACTGAATTCGCCTGTATGACAGAAGGCCCTGAAAAATGCCATCATTTTGTACAATTTCTTCTCAATAAAGGTCTGTTCTCTTGCATTTATGCTCATGCTATTCCTTTGGAGGTCGCTTCCACTTACTAAATGCCATAAGATTATTTTGCAGTGCTGGGTATTTTCAACCTTTGGTGTTCAGCTAATATGTTGCTTTAGCATATCAGAGCACATGGTTTCAGCAACAGCAAAGCTATATAATTACCATTACAAATGTTGCTGAGCTGCCTGTGTGTTGGCCCTGTCCCTTATTGCTGTGTTTTATTGCCATGCTGTCGACAGTAACACCCCATCACATATTGGCTATCCCATCACTAGTCAATTCAGCTGCACAGTGAAAATCAATTCTGTACTGGGAAGCCATCATTCAGCCAGCCACTACTGTCTGGGCTTTTTTTCCCTTAGAGCTGATCAAGAATATGACATGTGATGTACTACATTTATCTCACCTCCCAATAAGTTGAAAATTGGCATGTCGTCTTATTCTGTGACTTTTGTACAGTACATCCATGCTACAAATGCATTTCAGAGATGCAACAGTTTATAGCCTGAGGATTTTAAACAGTGGTAGGTTTTTTTAAGGGGAGCAATGCTGGAAGCAGGGTTTATTTCACCCATCTGGAGTTTCACAGACATGCAATGAAAGGGATTCGGTCAGAAACCCACAGGCTTTACAAGAAAGCGGTGTCATGTTCCATACCAGCTTGTCGAAAACAAACCATTAGGCGGCATTTCAGGGCACACACAAGGAGACCTTCAAAGCCCTGCCCATGGGCCAAGGGTTTATAAGAACAATTCCTGGGAATGTTTGAATGATCTTGTGGAGGAGTAGCAGTATAAGGAGCTGAATGTCAAAACTGCCAGGGCATGCATTGGGAAAAGCCAAGAGAAGGGATATATCAAGGGAAGCTTCAGATGGGAGGAGACATCAGAATGTTACCTGAACAGACACCGAGTGAAATGGTGGGGCACCTGCAGATGTGAAGAGTAAAGCTCACTGAAGCCAACGTGTACACTGCATATTCATTTTCTAGTCCAAATACGAACTGGTGTAAACTAACACCTTGGGGTTAGAAAGGCCATGTTGACAGCTGAGGAAAAGACATTAAAAAAAACAACTTACATTTGCCCTGGTGGCTGCTTCTCCTTTTTCAGATCCACCCTCATCATTGAAAGTCATAACCTACAATTTAACATATATAACCTACAAACCAGGGCCCCGGAGTCTGATCCTGTGTAGTCTGGACAGCTAGCATAGCTTGCCCAGGTAGTCCGAAACTTGAACCAAGAGAGACTCGCACATGGCTTCCCACACCAGCAACTCCACTTCGCACAGGGCTGATTAATACAATATCTGTTCCTGTGCATCCAGAGGCACATGAGTTTTCAAGGTCTGAGAAGGAAAACCAAGAGTTTAGATGGCCTCCTAGCCTTTACAGTGTGTTTCTCCAGCACAGCAGTTGACAAATCTGCAGGCATTAGTTTTAACACTGTGATGCATTATTAACTCATTCTGATGAATACAAAATAAATAGCATAGTTCTCCAAAAGGTGTTCTTACTAGTTTTGGAAGCAAAAGTGTGGGGAAGATTAAGAAATTTAAAAATACAGTGTGCCTTTAAGGATAAAAATGAACTAGCTAGAATAGAAGTGCAAAACCACAGCTCTAAAATAGACTGATATGAAAAAATATCTTGCAGAAGAAGATCCATGAAAATCTTTTGAGAATGTTAAATTAAATTCCCTATGATGTAACGTATAAATTCTGAAGGTTTAGCTATACTAACAGAGTTGATCTCTTCCTTCTGTTAGTTACACTTATACTGTGATATTTGCAAAATTCTCAAGCACTTTTAAAGCTGATTTGAGATAATAATTTCATTAATTAACGATACAGATGCTCCCTACTGAGATAATGAAAGGAACTTGAAATACGTAATTTTGCATTCATTGTTAATAAAATTCTTTCACTTAGATCTCAGCCAATATAAGGAATCATGGGCTTCGGTTAAGCAAGATATTTGAATGTACATGTCTAATCTGAAGATATGAATAACCTTATTAACTTCAAAGAAGCAACCTGACTGAAGCTGTTTATTGGCCTAAAGGTAGGTGTTCGACTACATATCTTACTGGATAACAGCCGTGGCAGATCAGATGTGTCTCTAAGGTAATTCCACCAGACTCCAGACTAGCCTAGTTAGCTCCAGACTAACCTGCTCCAGCATAATTTTGAAAGTCCCAGATCTGAAACCACCTCCATTTGAGCATGTGAAAACAAGCTGCTCCTCCAAGATCCAGTTAGTCCCAAGAAATCATTTCAGATTCTACAGTTCTTATGCCATCTTAAATATTACTTGATCTTCTAAAATTCATACTCTACAAAACATGTGACAGTTGTGGCCGATGCTCACAGGCACAGTTGACAGTTGACAGTTGACAGTGGCCCAAGGAAGTGAGGCAAAAGGAAGCAGCCTCTTCTCTCAAAGCTTAGCTAGATTTATAGGCAGCACCCACTCTAAGGTTTAAAATGCTTCTTATCTATCTTGGGGGGAGGGAAGTATCAAATTCTGCTTCTGAAAAACCTTCTGTAGTAAAGAAGATTTATATCTGTGGCCAGTGTGGAAGGAAAAAGAAGAAGAAGAAAAAAAAAAAAAAAAAACAGGAAAAAAACCTCTAAATAAATGGGGGGGGGAACAACCCAAAAAATCAAACCTCACAGATCCATTGGCATCAGTGGGAAAAAGCCAATTTCTTCTCCTTCGTGATCTGACCTCTACTTTCCAAGAATACTACTGAACAGGGCCCAGCTGAGCAAATGGCACACATGCTTTACCACAAGCAATCTCTCTTTTTGGACTCCAATCTGAGAATGATGCCTTTGTCTTTGACAAATTGCTTTATTTTTATGTAAATGCATTTGCTTGTAGGACAGAAATACTTGTAAATGCTATAACTTAATCTAATTGTCTCAATAAAAGGTCAATTTAGGTCCCTTTATCTTCTAGTTAACAGCATAAGACTTTGGATGTCACTTTCCTAACTGAAAACATCAGAAGCTGTTTTGCAGTGCTAATCAGCCCTAGAAGGCCTTACCCTTGATCCAGCACAACTGACATTCTATACAGGGCAACACTTCTGTCAGTGAAGAAAATCAGATTGGGTCTTGAAACATTACATCATCCACAGATTGCAGCAAAGTTGTTTGCATTGCTCACTGAGATTTCAGGAAATAAGATCAAGGCAAGAGTAGGGGTAAGTCTGACTTGAGCTCAGACTCCATGTTCTAGCGGTGACTGGAGTGGAGACAGACCACATCTTTCTACCTCGACTAAATCTTGGATGACTGCTTTTGTGCCTTCTTCCCCATGATGTATGATGTCTGGCTATTTTGGTCCACAAAGCAAAGCATTCATTTCTGTTTCTTCATCATAGTCCAAGCTTTTCTGATGCCCAAGGAGAGGGTAATGTCTTTCAGGAGAAAAGCTAGCAGTGGTGGGAGATGAGAAATGATACACAACAGTCAGAAATCAAAACCAAACTCTGACATTTAACCTCAGCAACCCAAAGGGAACGGAATGTCTTCAGTGTCCAAAAATAGCAGCCTTCCCGTCCTCCCCTGGTTTTAAAGTAAAGAAAGAGGTAGTCATCTGTTGCTAATGCTAGAGATAATCTTAGTTCTGTCATTTTCAACAAGAAAATAAACCAAACTGTCACTCCTTTGTCATAATTGATTGATAATGACAACTTTCGACAGAAGCTTGTTAAGTAAACTTCCATCAAAAGAAAACAGTTATTTAGCAGTATGAGTAAAGCACAGATAATAACAGGACATCACACTCCTGCAATGATTTTCAGTAAATCTACAATGTGACAAGAAACAGGGTCCCCAGAGCTTCCTCCTCAGCAGTCATTTTAATCAAAATTTGAATGATGACACAAACAGGAAGTCTCTGGGACATTGGATATTCTAAGCAGTCATGTATCATTCTTGTTCATTTTCTTTTTGATCCTTTCAAATGAGATCCTTTCAGATATGGGGCAAATCAAGCACTATTATGCCTTGGTGCAAGGAGGGAGAACAAAGGAGGCAATAGAGGGTTACAATGGGGAAAAGAGTAGTGAAAACTGTGGAGAAAGAGAAGCAAACAAAAGAAATTGGAGTAGTATTGGAGAGAAAATGTTTTCTAATTGCATGTGGAAAGAAGTCATATGTAATCATAATGAGGGAGACTTTAAAATGTAGATTGACAGTTTGCAGTGACCATTATGTCAGTGATTCAGTGGTGGGTCAAGTGCCCTGACTGGGAGAAGAGCGTCCCTACACTCTAGGTGGACACAGCAGTAGCCTATTGCTCCAAGTGAGCTTGGTAATGCTATGGATGGCTGTACTAATGAAAAGCTTGGCTGAGAGTAGGAAGAGTGATGCTCTAAGCCTCCAGGGCGGAGGAAGGTGGTAATTACTACAGCTAATGAGTCCTGGCTCGGATTTCAATGACATGTCATTATGCTGGCATATACCCCAAAAATGAGATACAAACAGGGGAGAAAAACATGAACCAGGAAGAACAGATGCAGGATAATGGCTGTTCCATAGGAAGACTAAGAAATGTAAGACCACATTACCATTAACATAATTCACGGCAGCACAGTCATAAACTAAGATAAACCCACTACTCTAAACCCGCAGCTTTACAAGTGTGTCGTGTAAGCAGGAGCAGTTAAGAGGAGTGAACAGTGAAGGCAGTTTTCTAATGGAACTAACTGTGCGATTCACTTGAACAGTTAATCACTTCACATCAGATTATCTTCTCTGCTGGATATAAACCATCAATTTATCCAGAAATCATCTTTAAAGGGCAATACAGCTTATTCCTGCAAACTGGGGGGGAAAAGTGGTGATTTGGTTAATCACCTAATCAACCAAGAAGGAAAAGTCTTTAGACAAGCATGAAAACCCAAACAAGCAGCAATCCAGGACGGTGAAGGTTCATGCAGGATTTGCTCTCCTGGTGCTCTGTACACAGAGGGAAGCAACATGCTGGTCTGCAGTTCTTAAGGAAAGGAAATATAGAAAATACCACTACTGGTAATCATACAACCATCTTAAAGGAATTTGGAAAAGGTGGATACTTTGGAGATGCGAGTACTCCACCCAATAAGGCATTCCCTTCACAATGGAATTTTTATTTATTTATTTTTTTTTTACATTTGCAATAGATCTGAGTGCTTGTTCTTTCACTTCTGCCAACTGTAGGGGGAGGCGGGGAGGGGGAGAATCTTAAGGAAACCAATCTTTTTGTTCCAGCTGTACAATAAATTATCAGTTGAGTTTACTGGTAACCTGTTGTGAAGAGGCTCTCAGTCCTGTACTGATCATCATCAGTTCCTTCCTCAGCCAGAGGATAGTGGAAATCCACTGGGTTAACACTCATCAAAATCAAATAAACACATTCAGTCCAGTGCTTTACACTCCAACCTTTTATTTAGCTATTTATCAGCTGCTCTTAAAGTTATCAAGGAACATTCATAGAATCATAGGATGGTTAGAGTTGGAAGGAACTTAAAAGGTCACCGAGCTCCAACCCCCCTGCCATGGGTAGGGACACCTCCCTCTAGACCAGGCTGATCAAAGCCCCATCCAGCCTGGCCTTGAACACTCCCAGGGATGGGGCATCCACAATTTCTCTGGGCAACCTGTTCCAGTGCCTCACCACCCTCACAGCAAAGAATTTCTTCCTAAGATCTCACCTAAATCTCGCCTCTTCCAATTTTAAACCATTACCCCTTGTCCTATCACTGCACTCCCTGACAGAGAGTCCCTCTCCAGCTCTCCTGTAGGCTCCCTTCAGATACTGGAAGGCTGCTGTAAGGTCTCCCCAGAGCCTTCTCTTCTCCAGGCTGAACAAGCCCAGCTCTCTCAGCCTGTCTTCATAGCAGAGGTGCTCCATCCTTCTGATCATCATTCATTTTTGGACAAAGTCTTGCTCAAAGAGCAGAGACCTTCCGGGCTGGTATAAAGGGTCCAGTGAGGATGGGTCTCCATCTTAAACTTTTTTTTTAAATATTGGGAAGGCTGTTCAAATGGAATTTACTGAAACCCTTAGGATGTTTGGCCATATGTGATATATTTTATAGGCACAGAATGGAAGCTGCATTCAGAACACTGCTCAACAGTAAAATCACAAAGCCATCAGCAAGCCATTTTACAGCAGGATTTGGGTATNAACCAATCTTTTTGTTCCAGCTGTACAATAAATTATCAGTTGAGTTTACTGGTAACCTGTTGTGAAGAGGCTCTCAGTCCTGTACTGATCATCATCAGTTCCTTCCTCAGCCAGAGGATAGTGGAAATCCACTGGGTTAACACTCATCAAAATCAAATAAACACATTCAGTCCAGTGCTTTACACTCCAACCTTTTATTTAGCTATTTATCAGCTGCTCTTAAAGTTATCAAGGAACATTCATAGAATCATAGGATGGTTAGAGTTGGAAGGAACTTAAAAGGTCACCGAGCTCCAACCCCCCTGCCATGGGTAGGGACACCTCCCTCTAGACCAGGCTGATCAAAGCCCCATCCAGCCTGGCCTTGAACACTCCCAGGGATGGGGCATCCACAATTTCTCTGGGCAACCTGTTCCAGTGCCTCACCACCCTCACAGCAAAGAATTTCTTCCTAAGATCTCACCTAAATCTCGCCTCTTCCAATTTTAAACCATTACCCCTTGTCCTATCACTGCACTCCCTGACAGAGAGTCCCTCTCCAGCTCTCCTGTAGGCTCCCTTCAGATACTGGAAGGCTGCTGTAAGGTCTCCCCAGAGCCTTCTCTTCTCCAGGCTGAACAAGCCCAGCTCTCTCAGCCTGTCTTCATAGCAGAGGTGCTCCATCCTTCTGATCATCATTCATTTTTGGACAAAGTCTTGCTCAAAGAGCAGAGACCTTCCGGGCTGGTATAAAGGGTCCAGTGAGGATGGGTCTCCATCTTAAACTTTTTTTTTAAATATTGGGAAGGCTGTTCAAATGGAATTTACTGAAACCCTTAGGATGTTTGGCCATATGTGATATATTTTATAGGCACAGAATGGAAGCTGCATTCAGAACACTGCTCAACAGTAAAATCACAAAGCCATCAGCAAGCCATTTTACAGCAGGATTTGGGTATTTCTGCAGGACAGAATAAAAGCTTACAGAAGCAGCCACCTTATTTTGAAACTGTCTAGAGCAGGTACAAACAGCAGCATAGCCTCCAGGAGTGGGGTGCTTGGGGTAGCTAGAGCCCCCGGAGCCCTTTGCCTCAGTCGCTGGGACGTGAGCTGCCTACTTTAGGGCTGCCACAAGTTATCTACAGCAGACAGTCATGGCTCTTGCTCATGAAGTCTCAGAAAGAACAGGGCAATTTAGAGGTAAAACTTTGTATGCTTTTCCCTACTATAGCCAGGTTTATTCCTACTGAGGAGCATGCACTCAGACATGGAGCTATTCCTGAAAAACCCTTGGAAAAGACATGTGCAGGCAAGCATGCGATTTAATTTATGTTTTTATCAATCAGGTGCTTTTTAGGAGTAAGAAATTACTCACAGGGATGTAAATCTGAGACTGAGGCAGACAGATAACAGAAACAGAGAAGCTCTTATGATATATAGCCTGCTTTTGCCCAGTACATTGAATAGAATACATTCTTCATCTTTGTAACTACCCTTTCCAGCTTGTTCATGGTTTGCTTCTGTTTTATTGTCGCTCTATATAGGGATATTTAAAAGTCCCTGCCAAGAGGAGACACCCCCATGAAACATACTGAAGTACAAATATCAGGGAAAATTCAGATAGATGAAACAGACAGAGCAACAGTGAAAGGACATCTCACGTATGAATAGAGAACAGGGACCCAAAAATTTGGTGATTTTCCCAATGACATAAATAAAGCTTCCAGCAGAACTGAAATAGAGTCCAAGATCTTAAGCCACAGCTTACCAGCTTATTCACAACAGCATCTTCTCTTTCGCTGACAAATCCGTCTTTTGCAGAAGAGAAAAAATGATGTTGTTACAACAGCAGATCCTGGGGCTTTATCCAAAGATCCCCTTCCAAAATGACTGATGAAGCTGAAATATCATGTCTAAAGGGTAATAAAGTAACTTAGGCAGTTCACCAAATATTCAAAACATGTTTTCTCTGTTCAGATCTCCTATTGCAAAGGATTTTCAGATGTAGGTGAAGTATTTTTAACCTACACATATAAGCAGTGTTGTTATATTGTGGGATACGTTTTTTAAAACACATTTTCATTGTAGAACTGGAGACAGACAAGAGCATAAAAGAGTTTTTTTTCTTGTTTCTGCCACGGTTTCCCTGAGTGTCTTGGCTGATTATACACCAAACAGACCAAACCCCCTTCTCTTCAGACTGCAGAGTCAGTTGTGCTGTCAGTTGATGCACCTATATTTTGGGCACACAGGCAAGAACCTTCATTGGTTACAAAGTGCCATGCATATTTCAGTCAGGTGCAAGGAAATAAGCATTAGCCTCAGACCAGCGAGGATTTTGGGAAGCTAACAAATGAAGCATGAATAACTTCCTTGTGATCTGATGAACCAGTGGTGTTGGCTCTTAGGAATTTTACAAGGTCTTTTGGAAGAGGGCTGATAGGAGCAGTTGGACGGCAAGCATTTTAGGAGCACTCAGATATACTCGAAAACAGTGTTAAGTGACCAGGTACGAACCATCAGGTGAAGATACGTGTTCAGAGCAGGGTGCCTTTATTCCCCTTAGCACCAAAATAAGGAAGAACATGCACCTAAGCCCAAGCAGACACCTGGATAGAGAGCTGTGCTTCAAGCCGTGTCCCCAATGAGGTCCTTATTTACTGGAGTATTGGCATTCTCAGCTCACTAGTTTAAGTTACCCCAGCTACTGTAGAAGAATATATAACAGCTTTGGAAATGTGTACTTGATGCTGATAACTCTACTTCCGTGTCTGGGACAAGGCAGAAGAAAGTTCAATTCTTTTTCTAGTAGGCAACCAGCCTGTCACAGGTGTCAGCAACACTTAGTATACGTGATCTACCACTGAACATCCACCAGAAATTAGCAACAGGAAAAGGAGCTCCCTCTTTGTAATTTAGGGGACAAAAATTTTGAGGAAAGCATGTGCAGAAAGATTAGGCAAGTAGGTGGCAGGCTGGGAAGGAACTGCAACACCAACACATCTGAAGGAACTGGGAGCACTGTAAACTGTGGTCAAAATACTGTCAACCCTTGCCACAAAAAGCAGCTGAATGCACATATAGCTCTGGACTAGAAGGATCCCAGGTACCCAAGGCTCCAAGACACTCACAAGCAGGCTGGTGAGATCTTGTGCCTGAGGACTGAGCCTAGGACAGCTGTGGGTGTACCTGTATTCTCCTGTATATCAGATTAAAAGCACTTCAAATAGAGAGTATTCTTTGCAATTAAGTTACTTGCTGATGCTGCAATCGTTAGTTGTCATTATTAGTGCCTAAGACACACAAAAGTGTCTGAGATGCCTTCCTCAAGGATTTAAACTTGCTAATGAGACCTCTCAACAATTAAAGTTGCATACGAAAGACCATGCCCAGGGTTAACACTAGGTTAATTAGTTTGTATTCTCAAACATGCTCTGTCAGCCAACACCAAACATTCTGCAAGTTGATCTTGTGGTTTGAAATCTGCCCAATTAGGGCCATATACAACACTGTCAATAGCAGTCATTCTGCTCCTGTTTCAGAAGGGTCACATTAGGTTACTCCAAGCTTAGCTCACCCTTCACTCTAACTGGTAACAACACTGCCCCAAAACCATGTGGAGCTACAAGCCACCAACTCAAGATTTCCAGCACTGAAGTACTGTTTAAATGATGTATCCAGTTATAGGAGCTCTGTGCAAGGTCTGCTGTGGTTTCAGGGAGTGTTTATAGCACTTTCAGCTCCAGGACAGAGGCTGGGTCTGCTTAACTGGGCGGGAGGGAGGTTTCTTTGTATTTTCCACAGCAGATGAGTAGCTCCATGCCAGGCTGTGGCTGGCCTTGGCACCAGTCAGTGCCATACATTTTCGTCATCCCATGGGCTCAAGGTCTACCAGGGAGCCTCAGAAGTAACCACAGACACTGTCAGCAAAGAGCTGTGGTAATATGGGCATCTGGAACTCATGGGTTCAGATTCGGGAGCAAAAATGTTGCCCAGGTCTCACTTGGGGTGTCTAAGATCTTCAGCAGCTTTTGCTTAAGAGGTTCAGCGATGGGGTGAAGACCCTAGGTCTTTCACCTGCTGTTTGGTCAGCTTGTCCCAGTGCTAGGAAGAGAGACTATTCACTAACCATGCAAGATTATTGTAGTCTAAGCACTCTGTCTTTGGGGACATGGGACAGGGCAATGCACAGAGCCTACTTCTTTGATAACAGTGGTACCTAATTTTGTCTTTTACTGACCTTACCCTTCCATCTCTTTCATGTCATCCTGAGCCCCAGGTTTTATGTTATCTCAGCCATGTACATGAAGGAGATGGTCACTGTTGATCTCCAGGTACTGTTGATCCTCTCAAATGAATGATGCTGCCCACATGTGCCAGCAGGTGCAGCAGTAACCTGATAACACTGCCTGCACCAAGATGTGGACACACAAAGTCCTGCTCATTTTTGACAAAGAGAAGAGGCAGATAAAAATAATCATGGTGTAATTAATAGACACCTGTCATTCTTTACCATGTGGAGTTATTAATATCAGCCCTTTTCTTTGAGGAAATAACAGGAAGGGATTAAAACCAATATTTACAATTAAATAGGAAAATCAAACGTGGCTTAGCTGTGTCAAAAGAAATGCATAAAGCACGGAGACTTTGTTGGCAACAGTGTGATTTTATTTAATCCATAACAAGAATATGTAGGGAAGGAGGCCTTTTATCATAACCATTCATGGAACAGTTGTAACTATTCATAGAAGATCTTTCATTCCCCCCTCAAAAATCCTCTACAGGACCTAGCAGTATTTTATTATGAAAAGCTGTTTATCTTCCAAGGCACTTGAAACAACATACATTGCCAAAAAGCAGGCTGGGGAAATTACAGAGACAGAAAATTGCTTTACTGAATTAGCACCTCCCTGAACATTTCCCTCATTACAGTAATTAGACGTTAAAGACAAAGAAACGTAAAAAAAAAACCCTTGAGGTGTGCAAATTTCAAATGTGGTTGACAACTTTTTGGTACACGATAGGATTTGATTAGTGGTTGCAACACAGAGATCCACTATGGAGTATAAACAACAGTCGCAATTACAAAACCTATGAAAGGCAAACTTTTTAGTTTAGTGCTGGTTTAAAATTCATAGGAAAAAGCAGTGGGCAGGGAAATAATCTTCAACAAGCTGACCAAGATCCAGGAGTTTAAGATAGAGCTAGGGTATAGAGTATTAATGCTGGGTGGTGTTCAGTGTGTTGTAGTTCAGTGAATGCTGTCTATGTAGCTAGAGCTGGAAAAGTGACCTACTTTGGAGATGGTTTCACCTGGAAATGCTCTGTCTGAAATCTCAACATCAAATCTCAACATCAAAAATAACAACCAGCACCCTTGTCAGCTTTCTTGTTTGCCTTGGACCAAGTTACAGCGTCTCCTGGGTACTAAGTGTAGGGAAAGGACCTGGAATTGGCCTAACTCTTGACAGCATCACTTAAAATATTCCAATGTTTACTGTAATTTTCACTTGCTATGCAGCTAGTTATAAAGTGCGTAATTGTATCTCTTGGTTCAGCGAAGTGAAAGAGAGATAGTAATTCCAATAAGACATTAAAACAATTCACCCAGACAGCTGCACGTAAAACCGCCCCATTACCCAAAATGGAGCAGCAGCTGGGAATTGCTACAAATTGTTCAGAAAACGACTGGACTCTTGCTAAAATTTAGGTCCAGTGCCTGTCAGAAAAGTGAAAGGTGAAAACATTTCCAACTCACACAGTGCTCCAACATTTTGCTTCTTCCTTTAATATCCTTTATTGAGATATACCTTCTTGTGTTCAAGCAATCAGTTTTCTTGTGGTAATTAAAATCTAGGGGAGCAAGGGAAGAGAAAATTTTCTGCTTTAATTGTATTCCTGAAGCATATAAAGGTGCTACATTTGTTCTCTAGAAGACACAATAAACTCATAGTAATTGCTTACTGTCTCATTTAACTATCCTAATTTTGCAATAAAAAATAACCCTTTTTTTTCACTAGAAAATAACTAGGTAAATTTTAAAGACCAGGACGTACTTGATATTTAGATTGGATGAGTCACAGCTGGAGTTCTGAGATTCAAATATGTTCCCGTTGAGAGACTTGGGCACCTCCAAATTCCATTTTGGGAAGGCAACCCGTAATGATGTATCTACAACAACATATGCTAGCTCTGATTACACAGAGCTTTTGAAAAATACATGTATATATTAAGGGGTCTAGGATGATCTCTCCTAACTTTACATTGAGACTGCTGGAGGCTTCAATTCCAGGAAGAGCTTCAGCATACACTGAAGTTTTGATTCAGCCCATGTAACTAACCAGGAGCTGAATAATACACTGTTCAGGAATGTACTTGAAGCTTAACCCACACCTAAAGTCTTGCCACAGCCATATTTTCCACTGCTGCTGTCATAGTGACAGATTATCTGGGCTCTGGCAGTGAACTGATGAATTACGAAGCATAAACTCATCTCCGAAGGCAGGCAACCAGTATACTTGAACAAGGAGTGTGGAAGTGGATGCTGGATGTACATTTAAGAACTAGGGTTATCCCACCAGTGGCATAGAAAATGCTGATGTATGTTGTTTTAAGTATCTTTTTAATATAGGATATATAATATATGTATAAAATATATTTAAATAGGATATATAAATTATACAGATATGAAAATAGAAATTACATCAATATTTCAATGAGATAAAGAGACACTGCATTTTATTGTATCTTGAATTGTTACCCTATAAAAAAAATGATTAATATTTTGTTAAACATTAAGTAATAAATATCTGTTTAACATTCAGAGCAATAAAAATAAAAATAAATAGAGTTCAAAATTAAAAGCCTGTGAATTTGGCCTCTTTTTGTCCAGACTAGGTTTTTCCAGTCCTTTATTACAAGCTACAGTTTCCCAGCAACTGGTGAGAACTGTTGTGTCTCTCATGTCATCTGTGATCCAAGCACAGGCAAAGCCACTAAGTATTCATGACTCTCCATGTTGTGGTCTGTATTGAAGCAACAAAAAAAAACAGTTCCACTCACATACAGATGAGTTTGTTAAAGTCATCCCTGTTGGCTACCCTATGCTGCTTGTGATCATGCTTGACTGCTTTCTATATCCAATTACCAAGTTATAAATCATTACAGCACTTCATCTGCTAACTGAGAGCTGGGTGAATCACACTTCTCCTGAAAGAGGGTTCTTCACTCAGAGCATACTTTGAAGAAAAAGCCTATACTAGAAGAAAACTATCAAGGACTTTGCAAGACATGCACAACCTACCCACACATAAATAAAATTAAAATGGGCTGTGTTATTACCTTCGCTTTCCCCCTCTGCAAATTGCTTAAGACTTCTGCTGAACCCTTCCTTTGGAGAGGAGGAGGCAGCTCTCCTCACCTATGACTGAAATAATTTCATTGAACTGAGCTGGGGTTTTTTAAATACCTTTCCACCAGATCCTTTTCATTGTTTTCTTTCTCTCTGTCTACAAAGAAACAAGTCAACTATCTTGTCTTTCAGGCTGTTCCTCTGGTTTATCCCTATTTTCTCATTCTTAAAGCCTAGGCTGTGTCCGGATCCTTAGGCCACATGGTTTTCCAGGTTTGGGAAGATAAATCCAAATGAAGAAAGAGACAAATGCAGCCATTATTTTCTAAAGTGCTTCCTCCTTTTTTTTTCCCTTTGAAAATTTATAAACATAGCCTCCACTAAGAATTACATTCCTTACTGCTTGACAGAAACCTGCAATGTGTTATTTTTAACATAACTAGCATTTTGCTTCTGATCCAGCTTTGAAGCTAGCCCTCCTTTGAGCAGGAGGTTGGATGAGAACCCTCCTAATGTGCCTTCCAACCTGAATTATTCTGCAGCTCTGTCTGTTTGAACACTGTCTCTAATGTGCGGCCCTGAATGCAATGGTTCTCAGAACAGGTTATGACGCACGTGTATAGGGTTACATTTTGCTAAAAGGGTCTTCTACAGGGTGAGCTGGCTAAAGTAGACACTGAATTCTTACAAACAGCAGGAAGAGTGGGTCCGAAAAGCACTCATCAAGTACAAAGTCAAGATGCTGAAACCATTCACAAAGACACAAGGTGTTAAAGAAAAGTTGAGAGTTTGAACACTAATGCTATGGATCATAAGGGTTGAAAGGGTTATCAAACATTGGAATGGGCTGCCCAGGGAAGTGGTTCAGGCACCATCCCTGGAAGCATTCAAAAGACAGGTTGACATAGTTCTTAGTGGCATGGTTTAGTGATGATTTGCTTTTTTTTGTCAGAGTTCAGTTGATGGTTGGACTAGATGGTCTTAAAGGTCCCTTCCAACCTAGACAATTCTATGATTTTTTGATAATTTTGAGAAATGGGGTTAGTCTCTTCATGGGCTTAAATGTGACCTTTTCCACACTGGCAATGGAAGGGAAGAGTGAAATATCTGGAATCTTAAAAGCCCCAATAGTACTGTTGACATATTGATAGATGAAGTGGTAATACTGTAAATAATAATGTAGAAAAGGCAGGGACGGGTAATAGATGTTTTTCTTTTGTGCCAGGGAATCTAGAAGAGAAAATCAGACAGTACAGGATTTTCAGCCAGCATTAGTCTTGAGCCAAATAGTAAAGAGAAAAGTTGTCAACACATTTAAATAATACAGGGGGTGAAATGAAGAAAATATATTACCAATTAACATGAGTTTAAAAAAAAAAAAAAGACCCCTTTGAATAAACTGATACTATTTTACCTGAGATTAGAAGTTTGATTGTTGCAACAGAATTAGTACCATAAGTATCTGTGAGGTATTTTAGTTGTATAAACATTTGATTTACAAAGTAGTACTAGAAGTACTTCATGTGACACACAAGGTGAACAGATACAGTGATTTGTGTAGCACTCTCTGGTCTCAGCTTCGAGATCTTCTAGGAATTTCTGAGATCATCAGGGGATTCCCAGGAACCCTCCGAGGAACCTGAAGGTGCCTGCTGCCAGGGGAGGATGATTTCAGAGACTGAGACTGCGGCCAAGAGTGATGAGTTCCTCAACTGCAGGAGCTGCCTGTTGATGGAAGGTCTGTGTCACCAGGTAACAGATGAAAGAATAATTCGACAGCCTGCACAGAATTAGAGAAGATGAGAAAGGGACTGCATCTTTTCTGGGAGCCTGCTTATACAAGAGCACAAACTCCCACAAATGGAGGTAGAACAGGCATAGTCTGTGTTTGTTGGGTTGGAAACATAGGATGGCGAAAACTAGAAGCTCGTAATAGCTGTCACTGAGATGGCATCTGCTCCACCCACAGATCAGGTACTGCAGAATACATCCTGTGTTCTGGCAGCAGAGGGGTGTAATGGGAGCTATGTCCACCAAAGCACTTGAGCCATCTCGGCCAGAGCTCCACAAAAGCACCAGGAGAAAATGATAAGTGACATCAATGGGAGACTCCACTGCAGGGGATAGCAGCATCCATCTGGTAAGGATGAAGAACTGCTACATAGAGATGGGATCCACCTGACTATGTAGGGCAAAAGCATCTTTTACAACTGGCTGGCTGACATGGTGAGGAGGAGCTTCAAACTTCGGAATAACAGAGGAGACACATGATGACCAATGTCAATTGACGAAACTGTGGACAAGGATAACAAGCAAGGAATACAAGCTGATGTGGACAAGAGGCCTTCTAACTCTTGTTAATTTCTGCTTTGATCATTACAGTCAAGGCAGATACATTTTGGAGCACATGGAAACATTTCAACAACACTTATGAAATCCAAACTAGAACAAGTACTTCCTCAGTAATGCAGTGAGGATGGATGAGGGGTGGGACATTGTACAGAGCTGGGGAGCGAGCATCTGTACCCTACTTATGGACTGGCCATGTCAGAGCTTTGGGATAGTGCTGGTCTTGCTGGAGTCAGTGACAAGATTGCACCTGTATTTCAAATATGCTTTTCTGGTGGATCAGATAGATCAAAGAGGTGCTTATTCTAAGCATGTCTGCATTATGAAGAGCTGGGACAAAGACAACGTTGAACAGCTGCAGCAACTTGAAATTCTTTGTGCCAGACCAGTCTCAAGAAGGATAACATGCAAAGTCCAAAGTAGGACCGTTATGAAATCTTTTCCAACCCAGTTAGCCTCTGGTTTAAAATTCTTTTTGTTCTAACACAGTTACATTCCATCCATAGCGCTCTCCTGCTGTGCCCTTTTGTCTTCAGGAAAAATTAGAGACCAAGCTCAGACATAAACTTTCTGAAGAGGCAAAGCACTTTCCTCTCAAATTTTTCATAATAATATAACGATACAGGCGCTGCAGCATTTAATGAGATGGGTTACACAACATGGTATGTGTCCCAGGCATCTGATCACAGCCGTTTTTAATAGCTCTTTGCTGGGATGCATGGGTCGTGGTAGAAAGCACCATCCTGCCAGCTGGTGATTTACATTCAGTTCCCAGGCCCAGACTCTCCTGTTAAAGCAATACTATTCCCTCATCTTCTTCATCTTCTCTGTCTCTCCACTTTTAGCCCTGCTCTAAATCTTCAGACAGTGCAATGCCCTGCACACTTTGGCACAACTGTCATCTGGTAAAGAGAGAGGCGTTTAGTTATGTGTGCAGGCAGCGCTGGGAGAAATGTGACACAGCTCGTCCTCCTCCTCTCAGACATCATCTGTCATTCAGCTAGAAAGAGCTCCAGCAGAAGCTGGAAGGCAGACAGAAAGCTGGTGGGCTGCACGTGTTAGCAAGAGCACGCACCTGATGGCTTCTCCATCAAGCCCTTTCCCTTTGGGAATTTTCCCATTTCTGTGACCAGGAGCTCGGTAGACCCTTAAAACAGCGGACTGGCAGCTTTTGAAAAGTCTTTTTGTGCGTGCTATTTCTTTCCTTGTGTGCCTGAGTTCTTTTAATTTCTCACTTAAACTAAAATTGCTGTGATGTGGGAGACCCCAGATATGACACTGAGAAAAGGAAAGTTCATTGGTCCCTCTTCCCTCCCTGCCTTCAGCTTTGCCGTCGACTTCAAATGCTTGCAGAGGCACCCAGGATTTTCAAGAGCAAAGAGTTTCAAGTGCAATTCTGCTTCTTTTCTATCCTGTGGCTGTCAAAATATAGGATGAGCTAGTAAATTGCCTTCCTGCTGCAGGTACAAGAAAGAGGGGAGAGCAGATTGTCAGCAGCCGTCACCATCCGTGTTGTCGACCAAACTGCATGAGATGCAGCTGTCACGCCTGCTCCTGACTCTGATGGTTCAGGATTTCTTCTCCTTAGGAGACCCACAATTATTCTGTGATGCAAAAGCAGCTCAGTGGATGGTAGCTAATGACTTCAAGGCAACCAAAAAACTTTCCCTGGTTCCTCTGGGTGTCATCTCCAACAGCACCACACACTCTACACTTCCCCAGCGATAGGAGGCTGAGGTCGGACCAAGACAGGGAGCTCTCACTGCATCCCCGCGGGTGGCAGAGGGCTGTGAGAGGTCTAAAAGCATCATTGTGTAATATGCTTTGTGATCTCAACCCTCATTTTTAAGTGAAGATAGGAAGAATAAATCAAATTACCCTCTCCTATAAGGAAGTAGGCACTGCTGAAAAAAAAACCCTGAAGCTTTGCATCTGAAAACTTTTCCCGTGCCCATCTTTACAGGCAAATCTAGTTGATCACACCAAAAAAAATAATCATTATAAATTTTGGGTGAAAGATCAAATACCGGGTATCTAGTTGTCACTCTTCTGCTCCTACCTGAGGAAGCTTGTGGACTCTTCTAGTATGGCATATATGGTGCTATGGTAGTTCTGCTTTTCCCTTGCAAGTCCCCAATGAATAACCTACAGTCTTAGTACATCTGAAAAGCAGTTTTGGAGATGGTAAAAAGATGGCACGAGTTTAGGATTGTTTATGAAATTAAGTGCTCCGAGATGAACCCTTGGCACTATTTATTGTCTGAGTAAACTTGGAATAAAATGTTACCTACCTCACAGCCCACAGAATGGTCTTTTACAGAAATGTCAGCAAACCATTTCATGCCAGGTTTTGAACAATCACTTTGAGCCACACCATAGAGCAAGGGACATCTTAACAGTTAATTCTGAGTAAAGTCATACCTTGTATCTGCAGACTTTTGCCTAAGCTATTTTACTCGAGAGCTGATGACATGAGATAATAGAAAGCATGTACATAAATCTTGCGCAGTGTGCACTGGATGTCTGCTGAATGTGGATGCTACTGAGATTTGGAAAACAGACAACTTCTTTAAATAAAAGCGTGAAAGTCAGAAAAGGTCAGAGAAGCAGAGGAACAACTTCAGCTGTTTTCTGATACCTGAGATAGAAATGCCCAGGTGGTAAAAACACATTTTTAGTTACTGCTGAAAATTACACAGCAGGAGAAACAGTCACAAAGAGTCTCAGTTTGTGCCAATAAAAAAGTGTCAGGTAACGGAAGGTCAGATCCTTGTGCTATTTCTAACACTGTATATTGCTGGGTCGTCTCCACTATCTTCTCCTCTTCATTTGCTCCTTGTGAGCTCCTAATTGCTTTGCAGAACCCATTTCTTTCATCAAGTCAGAATTTCTGGCATGTGCACCTTGGCATCAGCATTTGCTTCTCACCTCTGGTGGTTTAGCAATTCTGTCACCTGCATTTTCTTCCTGCTTTTCAGCCTAGGGTGGCATGGGGCTAGGCGGAACACAAGTCAGATGTGCTTTATTAGAGAGCCAGACCTCCTCCTTTGCTCCATGTCTAGCAGCTATCTATTACTTTAGGGCTTACACTCTCAATTTTCTTCCCTTCTTTGATGTCTGGATAACAACACTTTAAATTTATTCTCAATGGCATTTGAGTCAAAAATCCTCCATCTCAAGCACAGCTGGCATTAGTTGTCTACGCTATGCAGCAGCCTCAAACTATTTTGGTGAATCGGGGGAAATAAATGGAGCTATCTGATCAATATAGCAGGCTGAACTCGAAGTACCCATCCTTTATTTAAGCATCTTTGCTGAGAGTCAGTGTTTTATTAATCTTAATCCTGAGAGCTGTGGTGATCTGGAAGAAAGTAGTTACTGACATTCACTACACTTAGCCAGGAAAGAATTTCTCTGTTAGGAGATCTGCAGGAATACAGACACACTTTCAGGAATGGGGGGTCACCAGCAAAAGGTGTTTTTCATTAAAAAAAAGTAAACTGTCAGCAATGAAAACCAACATCAGGCTGCAAACAACCTTGGAGAGGAACATGGAAACATACCCCTTGTTTGGTGACTCTGTACAGCCACGGCACTGCTTCCAGCCATACGCAGGTCCCTGGATGGGGAATGCGGCTCCTGAGATTGGAGCCTGCTCTGGGTCCAGGTGAAAACAGACAAATTCCAGGTGCTCAGCCATGTAACTTCCAGCCAAGTGTTATGTCAATCACACTTCACTGGGGTGCAAGTTTCTCTGGAAAGTTATGAAACCACCACCCCAGAGGGGTAATTATTCAGAGCTTCATTCCTGGGCAAACCTAGGAGTAAGTATTTATGCGACAGCAAGTATCAAGCCTGTATCTGCACTACTTTCCTCCATCTTCTCAAGAGTACACAAGCAGAATGACAGGCTCTTCTAGACATTTCAGCCCATGGAAACACAGCCCACTCTGTTATGGCTCAGCCCTGAACACGGTGTCTCTCTTAACTCGAGTGGCAGGGTTGCTGTGCGTGGGTACAGAGCATAACAATTCCGTTAAATAAATATCAGTTTGCAGAGGAGATGTTCCAGACCATGATCTGTTCTTCCAGAATATTTATCTACTATGGGGTAGCAGAGATGCTGCCAAAATACCCATTTACCTACCATCCAGTAGTCGTTTCCAAAGGCAGCTCGGGCCCAAGTTTAGGAAAAAGCTGAAGCCTGGTTGATGGGTGGTACCACTACCACAAACAAATGAGATTAGGTTATCTATGGAATAATATAACATCATAAACAGAGTGCCTCTGCTGTTATAGCTTTCTGCCTCTGGCACTATTTGGGATAGTTAGATTTTTTCTGGTTTTTCAGGGCACTGGTGCCAGACATTTCTTTCCCAACACAGCACTGGCTGACCCACTGCTCCAGCACTGGTTACTAACGTATGGGCATGGAATCCAAACCAAGTGCCTTAAAGACAGCTTGAAGTACCTTCAACCACATTTATCTCACCTTCATAGGTGACCTTTTGTCCTTTCATACCACTGACTTTCCAGAGAAGCTGGAAGTCAGGGAGGGGACATCTTTGCACGTCTATAAGTACAAGGAAGCACTAGTGCCCATTCCTCTTCACAGCACAGCCTGTGCTTCACCTGCTAAACTGTGACTGGTGACAATCTGAACAGAAAAGGGACTGGATGATTCATATGCCAAAAGGATCTTGAAGGCTTCCTTTTTGTGCAGATGCGTAGCACCCCCTCCGCTGTTATCCAAGCGCTCGCTTCTCTGAGAGTACTGGAGGGCACAACTTGATGATCAAAAATAAAAGAAATCCTGTGAGCACTGAGGAAATGGGGATCGAAAAGGTTCTCTCCCTTGTGAAGTCTGTCAGATGACTTCACCCTGTGCATGAATGCTGGACTTCTGAACTGCTGGAACCTTCAGCGGTGTAGAGCTCAAAGCCTACATGGCTGAAGCCTGCTGCGCTTTGCATGATTATGCTGTGATCATGAAATACAAAGATTTTTCATTGATTCAATATTAGGAATAAAGTCAAATTCCTCTGACAGAAAATACAAAGCCAAATGTCTTGTCTCCTATAATATAGAGCAGCTAGCCAGAAAGGAGCCCTTCCCTCTGCAATTCCATGAAATCCTGAGAAATCCTTTTCTGGTTGGAAGTCCTGAATAAAGATACATGTGTTTTGAGTGGCAGAGCCCCTTTTTTTTTTTTTTTTTTTTTTGATATCTGGGACTGGTAACCAGCTGGTTTCACAGAATTTGGTCCTAGCACCACGACTTTGTCTGCAGAGGCTGGGAAGTGGGGAAAAAATATCACCAAAACTCAGCCAAGCTCACCTTTATTGATTTAATTTCACTGGGGAATTCATGCTTTTGCATTTGAATCTAAGGGAATCACCTGTCCCAGCCCCTTGGGATCACAGAGTACCTTCAATGATGAAGACACTGGAAGGGTTTCTGCCACACAGACTGAAGGCAGCAGGATGCAGAGGAGAAAATGTGTCAGTGGCTCTGTTTTCCTCCTGCCTGCCAAGCAGAAGCCATCCCAGACACGGTCACAGTTTAATCCCATAGAGTCAGAGCACGGCACCACTGCAGTGTTCGTTGTCCTAGCTGCAGTGTCAGCTGCACCCATCCAGGTATCAACAGCCCTCATGCCCAAGACCCCTTTGCCCTGAGGGATGCACTCACATGAGGGACAGCCCCAGGATACATTTTTTCCTAGGCTGGAAAAAATCAGAACACTGAAAAAGGCATTTATAAAGGTCAGTTCAGCTATGGACAGTCTGCAAACAAAAAAGCAAAGTCAGGAGAGATAATTTCCCTATATCTTTATCCGCCTGGAAAGTAGGTGTTCAGACTACACCAATTTACGCAGACAGCGATTCCTCACTTCATATTCCAAGGCAGGTAGGATGACCTCTCTCTGGAACTGCTTACCTCTGCCATGGATTACAGAGGAAACTGAGAGAACTGGTGTAATGCAGATGCCTGACTCTTAGGTAAAGCTGGGTGAGCTGACTCCTGTCTTTGCTGGACACTATCTCCTTCCTGCATGTCAGAAAACTCCACAACTTGCAGAAGTCACAGAACCTTAGTCTAACCATAACCATGGTCATGGCCACACATGGCGACACAAAGGCCTAATTTGCAGCTGTGGCACTGAGAAGCACCTTATGCCCCGTCCTACCTGTAGAAGCAGTGCTGTTCCAGCATCAGTTTATTCTGCAATGCCTAAAACACTATCCTGACCAGAGCCTGTTGTGAGTGGCAGGATCTTGTTTTTAAAGTAGTTGTATGTTTCCCTCTTCCTGGCATGCTATATATTGCTAACTGAATACTGAGGGACATAGCTCAAGTCTGGTGGGTCAGAGAGAAGGAGGGTTTGATACCATAGTGGAGATACACTTATGTACATTGACTTTTGAACATTATCTTTGGAAAAGAGGCCTTTTTTCATTTCCCTAACCTACTGCTCCTGCTACAGGCTGCTAAATAAACCCAGGGGCTGTGTTGAAGGCATATCCACAGAGCCATGCCCACAAGGAGCTCAGCGCTGCAGTGCAATGCAGTACAGCTCTGTCGGTGGGATGTGAAATTCCCTCTTGCCTCTCTGCAAGCAGCCTGAAGAGTCAGGGAAATCCCTCCTTCCTGGAATGCTGAAGACATCATTTCCCTCCTCCCCATCCTCCAGCTCTCCACATGCTCCCACTCACATTTCTCACACTGCATTCACCACCTCTTCTCCATTTCACTGCTGCTGGCTCTTCTTAGACCATTTATAGTTTGCTGTCTGGTCACACCTGTAGGAATAAACAGGCTCTTCATTAGCACTTTCTGAAGCTATATCCATGTATTACTGAGGTGTGAAGTATCTCATGTCACTCTGCAGTAGGTTGGGATAGCACAGCTGTGATCCTGGAAGAAGGAGGAGAGTGGCAGCAAAGACAATTGCTATGCCCACAACCCCACCCGTATGTCTACAGCCTTCTGGATTGCAGAAAGCCAGCCCTGGAGTTGATCAGTATTCACTTCACTCATTGCCTAAACCTGCAATCTTTGAAGAGTAGCAAACCTTTCTCTCACTTATCGCTGTGCTAATAATTCTGCTTCTCCATATGCTGAATGTTTCACACCCATTCTGGGATCCAGGAACTAAGAAATGTTAAACACAGATAAAATTTTACCCAAAAAATGTTGGTGTGCCACAGAAGCCAGAGTGCAAGAGTGTCCTGCTTTGACTGCTGTGGGAGCCAGGATGGAAATGTGAAACTAGTATGAAACTTTCTGAAGTCCCACATTACACAAGGTGCTCCATTTGCCCTTCAGAGCAACAAAGCTAAATTTAATTGCAAATTGCACCACTTCCAGGAGGAGAATGTAACGATGGTTTACATCATCCAGTGACTAAAACTGCCTGAAACACCCAACCTGATGCTTTAGAGCAACCCATCAGTGATGTTTCATTCCAGTTATAAAACATTCCAAAACCTAAATTAGGGAATTTACCAACTTCAACCTTATTTTCCTTCTTCAATGAGAAGCATCACCACAGTGTAAATTCATTCTAGCTAGCTGAAGTCTCCTTAATTAGGAGGCTAATAGAAAGACATGATGTTCTTTAGAGGACAATCCAGATCTTCACTGGAGCAAAGTGCAGTCTCTAGAGAGGCAGAAATAGCACAAAGTTTCATAAAAACTCTGCCAACAGATTAGGAGCTATTGTCTGGAAATGATCCAACAAATTGACTACAAAGTATTGTTGTCAGCATGAAATAGAAATGTAATAATACAAAAAGCTACAATAGCCCTCAGTGTATTTACATTTAATATTTTTTATATCCCTACGTTCTGTTTCTGATGTTGGATTTGATTATAAGTTCTTCTCCCTTCTTTTTCTACCCCTTTTTCCTCACTTCTTTTCTGATATTCACTTATTTCTGCCACTAGATGCCTCTCCAATTTCCTACATTATCAGGCTTGCCTCCCTTCTCCCCTCCCTTCTTTTGCTGTGAAAGCTGAGGGTCTTGGCCCAAACACCCCTCTTTGTTTTGAATAAGGCTTTTTGGAGCAATTTCTGGTCATGTGCACTAGGAAATACACAACCTCCTTCCATAAAGCACACACATGGAGAAGAAATATGAATTACAGGTACAGATGCAGAATGCAATGCCAAGAGGTGGGGAAAGTTTCTCCACAGCCATTGCCCCTAATGCCTAGAAATCCCAGAACAGATCTCCACAGGAGTGGTTTTTTTCATACACAAAAGGAATAAAGCACTTACATGGGAACTATCAAAAGAAGTTTAGAGAAATTTGGCTTTTTCCATCATCCCATGAGGTCTGAGTTTGGGGACAGGCCTCTAAGGATTTCCCCCCACATTCCTGCCACATTGCTGAAACCAGGAGCTCTCCTCACACACAGCAACAGGGACTGGTGTCCTCTCCACTTGCTGTCATTCACCTTCAAGCATGACCTCTTCATACTACAAGATGAGTCAACTTCATTCTTCTCTCATTCATGTCCTGTTTTTCTCATCTTCCAATCCAATCCTCCTCAAGCAAAGACTTCCTGCCATGGCATTACAGGCATGCATTTATGCAGGATCCTTACAGAATACCAGCACACAACAAAGTGGATAGTTCAACTATCCATCATCAACATCTGGTCATTCTGTGGGGATAGTCTCATCCTGGCAGGTCTTGCACTTGTGTCAATACTTTCAGCTACTGTTTCTCTACAGCCTATAAGAATGAAATAAGACAGAAAAGATCATCAGTCTGAGGAGTTCACAGAATACTTCAAGAAGTAGAAGGTGAAAAAAGGCATCTAAGGAACAGAGCAGCAATGCTGAGAAGATAGAGACAGGCATGCTGGTGATGAAGTTCCCAAAACTGCTGCTTTCAAGAAGGCAGGAAAGGAAGGGAAAGTCTAGACCAGGTTTATCCCATAGGGTTCATCCACAACATCACCATGTTGTGTATGGCTTTAAGTGTTAATAGCTACTGCATTACCTCACACAATTTGAGGATGGTTTTGTCTTAATTACCAAGTGCTACTGCTTCCAGTGCCGCAGAGGGAAGAGACAAGGGCTTGTGATTGAGGAGGTAAAGATGTCCATGATCATTCGCCTCACTGTGTTTGCCAGAAGGATGTACACTTCTCCCTGCCCTCTCAGCTTATTACAAGTTCATTCCAGGGGGAGGGCATAACACCTCTCCCAACGATGTCCATGAATTCTCCGAGAGATCCCACAGTTCCCAGAAGCTTTATGCCCTGCATTCCTCAGAAAACTCCCTAACCCAAGAAGCCACAGCAGCAGAAAGCAGATTTATGCCACCTTGGAAGAGGGCATGAAGCAGCAGGTTCCACACATTGGTCAGCATACCCACAGGTGAGCCTTCCACAAGGTAAATTATTTGTTTGAGGATGCATTACCTGAACCTGAACTGGGCCTTTGCTAGATCCACTGCAAAGGGGTATCAGAACATCTGCTCAGGCTATAATTCATGATGGAAACAATCAAAATGGAAAAGTTGGTGGAGCAATGGAGCTAGCAGGGCATTATCCACTGGCATACATTAAAAATGAATGCTCAGGAAAAAAAAAGCTTTCCTCTTCCAATGAGAAAATAATGATGAACAGTCAGATGAAAAATGAGTAAGAAGTCAGGAAAGACCTTTTCAGTCCTTTCTGCAGCTCAGCAGTCATAAGCCTTCCATTAATTTTAGTTATAGAGAGATGATGTATTAATTAGGTTTTGCCCAAGGCATGTCACTTTAATTAAATATCTATTCAAACTAGGAAAACAGGAAAATGGTTTATTTTCTTTCCTAATGCCTCAGCAAGTGCTGAATATTTTCTTACATCATTTTAAAGAATAACAAACAGTTCTTATCAGGACTGAAGTCTGAAATCCTTAATGAGGCACGGAAATCAAATCAAAGCACAAACTTGTATAATACACGACTTTCAAAAATTAATCACATATTAGATTGAGAAACTATCAGCTTGTTTAAAGAGCTGTTTATTTTGTATTTGGCATGAGATTAAATCCCCCACAGTATTTGAAATACCACAGGGCTTTCTTTGAGCCTTTGCTTGCAGAATTTCATAATGATTGGTGCCATATAAATGCTTCCAGGAGGATCTGACCTGCTTCAAAATAGCAATGAGACAGCCTGCCAGGTAGAAGCAGAGTTCAAATTGCTAGGATATGACTCAGCTGGTCCATTCCTACTGCCCTTAGCTATAAATACAAAAGCAGCAGAGGGATCCATTTCACATCCAGATCTTAGGCGCCTGAATTAGCCCCCTAAAATAAGTGCC
The DNA here is from genome assembly GCA_013400375.1 of Thinocorus orbignyianus. Lineage (NCBI taxonomy): Eukaryota > Metazoa > Chordata > Aves > Ciconiiformes > Thinocoridae > Thinocorus > Thinocorus orbignyianus. Next base: position 654,259 of record VXBW01002684.1, read on the forward strand.
AGAGCTCCCCACTTGAGGTGTCCTCAAAGGTCTTCAGAGGAAGAGGAGTCTGCTTGTTCCTATCTGTCTTAACCAGCACTGACATCAGGCAGAGGAAATATCCCTCTGGAGATCCTCAAATTAAAATATTGCTTGACCTTCGGGGCTTTGCAGGAGTACTTTGATATAATCTCTGCTTGACATACAGAGTTCAGAGTGTCTGTAGAAGTGGCCTGCCTGAAAAGGCTATCCCTGCCTCCATTGCTCTGTCTACCTTGAAATACATCCAGAAGTTACCTGTGGGGAAGGTAGAGAGAAGAAGACACCTGTTTAGTGAAATGCAATTCCAACTAAGTCAATATATGCACAAGGTACACAAAAGCCAGATTGTTTCACAAGCTGCTCACAGGGATTATGTTTGTCAACTAGGAAGACTACTTTTTCCTCGTTTAATTTTGCATAGCACCTTGTGTAGCGGAGCCAGGAATTCTACGGGGACACCCACATGAGGTAAGTGATGAAGTCCTGAACTTGAACTTTCACAGAATTCTTCAATTCACTTTTAACAGATTCCCAGTAGCAAAAACATACAAAAACTTTAAATAGAAAATAAATGTGCTTTCTGTTTGTTCTGTTTTCAGTGGGAAAAAAAAAGGAGCCTAAATATACAAAAAATTATGGTCACTGGTTAGAATAAAGCTCATCACAGTGAAAGCTGGAGAGACTCAACCCAAGGAGACTAGTTACAATGTGTGTGATAAATTGCACCTTTTCATACTTTTTTTTTAATTCAAGTAGTCTGACACCACTCATTTGGCCCTAGCCATTCATACTTTTCAAAAGGCTGTTTCATTATTTTTGTTTATTCTTGAGCAGGGGGACGTCAGTAAAGTTCATGAAAAAGAAACTAATACAGCGGCTCGAGCCTTCTGGATCACTTAATCAAGTCTCTTCTTGCAAGCTGTGTGTGAAAAAGACTGGCAGCTCAAGGCTTATGAAGAAGATGAATACATTTTGCCACAACACATCAACCACTGACATTTTCCCCATGCATTTATCAGCAGGGAAGTTGCATAAAATCTTGTTGCGTGTCAGTCTTATTAAATCAGCTAACAAAGAAGGTCACTCGTTAGCAATGCAGACGAGCTCTGAAACATTCCATCTCTTTCTCCAGCCATCGCAAGCTGTGAACTTGTGCAGGAAGTCTCCTCCTGAAGAATTCCATGTATATGAAACTGTTTATTCATATGCCGTTGTGCAAAGAGAAAAGCAAGCAATGCCTTTTCTCTCATGGATTTATTGTATAAAGATATTATGTGTGTGTTTGATGCATATAATGCAACAAAGTCACACCTCTACTGTTAATTATGTTTGGGTACATTGGGGTAGAGCAGGGGAGCCCAGCCCACACCTAGCTAGCAGGTTAACTAGGGGTGTCCCTATTTCTTCTTGCTTTTGGCTTTCTCCACTTTCCCTTGCTTTCCGGCTTCCCAGATTGGTAAGAAATCAACCTCATCCTCTCAGCTCTACTCTCATCTCTCTGACCTCGGTATTGGTTGGTCTGTCAGCAAGACCCTTCTGGTGTTCTTCACCCTTATTGTCTCAACTACTTACCACAAAGCATCAGTAATGAAGACCTCAATAGCACCGCACATATCTTCACTTAAATGAAGGAGAACAACTGAGAGTAATGCATATATAGGACATGTTGTTGAGCTCTTACTATGCACGGACAGGCTAGAGGTTTTTCAGGGGAAGTTTAGGTCCTGCTGGAGGGTCCCCAAGAGAAGCATGGGGACTTTACTCGGGGCACCTAAGAGAGGAGAGCTTGTGGTCAGTCCTTCAGGCAGTAAGTCAGAAAGGATGCACAGGTGGGCAGAGGCACCACTGATGTTCCAAAGAAGAAAAGGTTAGGAACTAGTAAAAGGACCTGCAGCATTCCTCAGGGAAAATTGGTGAAGGGCTCTTGTAGGAAGGGGTGAGATGGTTGTGCAACAAGCTGGAAAATGAGGAGAGGTCTCAAAGGTGGCAGAACAAGGGTATTTGAGCTGCTGTACGGTGTCTGGGACAAATGGCTGGGAGGCTAAACATGGCCATCTGCTAGCATAAAAGCAAGTACTAAGTGCAGATGTGGAAAAAAAGACTGATTAGTATTTATGCATACATCCTGAAGAGTTGCTTTCTAAAATCTCTCGGTAGCGTACAAACATGCAGATGCAATACTTAACTAGAGTTACACGAAATATTGTGCCTACCTGGGATCACAGTGGAAACTCATACCTACGCAGCTTTGCCCAAAACACCTCGATTGCCATTTTGCAGTGCTTCAGAAAGTGCCATAAGCATGGCTTTGCTGAAGGGTGTTGTTTTGATATGCCATCTTTCCAGAAGCAGAAAGGACCTGGCCAGCATGACAGGATATCAGTTAGATGCAAACTCAGAAGAGCTGTTCTGCACAGCAAGGCAAACTCAGAGGGTGATATTCAGCACCAACAGCTGCAGTCTGCTTCAGAGAGGATTTACCCACCTACTCACAAAAGCACTGTATTAGTCCTCTGTTTTAATTTGGTAGGTGGTGAATGTCAGTGAAAACCCAACAAGATACTATGAGAAGTGGCATCTTGGCACTTGAAATGAAGCCAGTTCTGAATGAAAAAAGATAAACCATTTTCATTTAAATTGCTTTAATTATTTAACTTTGGCAGATGTGGTGGGAAAAGGGTGAGTTGTATGTTGGAAGGTTCTCTTTTTTAAGGCTGAGAGATCAAAAAAGCGTGGAATTGTCTTAAGTAGAGTCTCTTGCATTCTTTTTTGTTCTAAAAGCAACATCCTTTAGCAACATGTCTCTCGGTGATGATTCAGTGCAAGGAACTGTTTCGTTAGGGATGTAACTGTGGTTTCTGAAAAAGTTACAGGGAAAGAGGAAGAAAACTTTTCTCTTTTGCTTAGAATGTCTATTTTTTAAAAAATTACCTACTGCCTATAAGGAAAAATCCCTAATAAACTGTAGCACAATAGTCCCAGAGATAATAATGCTTACCTCTCGGGTTAATCAAACCAGGAATGCTCCCCGCTGAGTGAGATATAGCAGAAGCATGCACAGGATTTTGTCAGTTATTAGCAGAATTGACAGGGTCATATACTCAAAGACGACCTCATTATGTAGGTGTCTTAAGGTTATGATAAGAGATAGATTGCCTGCTAGAAACAACATAGTACATCAAAACTGCTTCTTTTTTACTGGGCACTGTTCATTACTATATAATCAAAGCTACTTCTTCCCATCAGGTTTGCAAGACTCCTTCACTTCAGATGCACAATTTGGGAAGCATTTGGGATCCCAAATCAAATCAGCTACCTGTTCTCAGAACAGTCACCATCTGTGCCTGTGCCTGGAATACACAGTTATCTCTCCATTTGCCATCCACCTCCAAACACTCTGTGTGGGAGTGAAACAAATAAAAGACCTGACACAACCTGCAGCATTTTTTTCTCTAGTAACTCAGAGGATGAGAATTTTACTGTAGAGAAGTGCAAAATTTTCAAGAGCAAGTAATTATCACCGCTGTCTCAGTTCTTTATGGCCAAGTTGAGACATTTCTTACAGCTCTGATGTGAACATTTTGCTTCAAAAGTCATCCCTTCCAGCAGGTCACAGGTAGGAAACCTGACCAGTGCAATGGAAATAGCTACTGACTGGCAACTGCTTGGCCACAGTTATGCAGAGGAGATGACCGATCTCAACAGGAACAAGGAAATGTTTTTGAAGAATAATCAATGATGGAAAGGTTGAAGAATGAGGTAAGCCATGCCTGATATGAACTTGACATCAACCATGCTTTGAGAAGAAGGTTGGACTAAAGACCTCCTGATGTCCCTTCCAGCCTGCATCATCTATGATCCTGTGCATAGTTTCAAGCGATACTTCTGCTCAACTCACATGGCTGTGAGGCACAGGGTGAAGGAAATTCACTTCAAAACAACTCAGAGCAGCAACTCTTGCTAGGTACAGGGCTCACCGGTGCACTTTTATGCAAATGAAGAACTAGGGGGAAATTGATGAGCCTAATTAAGCCAGGGTAAGGGAGAGGACCTGGAGCTCTCAGCAATTGCAAGATGTCTCCAAAGGTTAGGTCAATTTGCAACATGAGTCCCCTGGCTGATAAAAGGGTCAAGGGAGAGAAGGTGCTTCAAACTCTGACACCTACCTCTGTGTTTCCCTGTGAAGGGCAAGTGCTTTGTCATAATATGGCACTGCTTAGATATCTGTAGTACTGACCCTCTGCTGACCCTCTGGAAAAGAAGACTTAATTGTAAAATAATTCAGATGCCCTTGCTTGAACGTAAGACACCTCCCTGAACCAAAAAAGATGATTCCATGAAATTGGTATGGCTTTACTGTGGGCTTCATGCTGCTTTGTTACTTCAAGCTCCATTACACTTGTTTAAGTTTGATCTGCTGGAGAGAAAATGTCTGTTTTAACTGAGATGGAAATTAAATAATTATTCTTAAGCAACAAACTATAATCTGAATTGGTTTCAGGCAATCTGAGAAGAATGAACACGTCTGTGAATACTGCAGGTGAAAAACCTTGCAAATTGAAGTAACTGGGAGCAAACTAGCTGGTCTGGCTCATAGATGCCACAGCTGACCTGAGGAAAACTGCTGTAGTCTTTTCTTGGAAATATTTCTACAGAGATTTTCTGGAGCAAGAATAGTTTCAGAAATGTCAAACTTTGAATGGCTTCTCTTATTTTACTAAAACTATCTGTGCCTTGGCTATAAGAGATGGATACACCAGACTCTGCTATGCCAGAGAATGCAGGTGGGATGCGTGAGCTGGTTTCAGGAAAGACAGAGAGAGACATCTGACGTTGCGGCTCACCAAGCAATGCAGGTGCCCTGTGTCTGCAAAGTGAAGCACTGAACTGCAGTCCTGAAGTCTTCCACAAAAGTTGTTCAAAGGGAATCATTGAAGACTAGAAAAATCTTAAGAAAAATTTCTGAGATGTCATAAAAGCTTATGCATGTTCAGTTATTAAAGCATTATTTTTCCTCATGTCACTAAAACCTTAAGAAGAAAACCAGAAAAAAGCAAACTATGAAAACTAATTCTCAGTAGTCCCAGAGCTATATTGATCCTGAGCAGGGAACAAGAGTGCACTGCACCTCTGCAGCTGTGTCCCCTATCCCACTTTGAGGAACTGAGCTGCTGTCTACAACTAGACAGCTGCAGTGAAAAGGATGTTAGATTTGCAAAAAGTTTGAAGAGTAATAGTTTAGACTATCAAACTCCTTTGGATGCAAGTAGCATCAATCGCTATGCTTACTTACTGCAAGCAACAGACGGAAAGGACTTAAGTCTTTTCTTAGGCATTTTCTTAGCTACCTCGCTTGTTGTTCTTTTTCAGGATTATTGTTAGATTTATGTTAGGAAAGTCCATTTTAAGTGTGGGTTGCCTAGACAGCCCAGTCTGCCCTGGAACTGGTCTGGTGACATCAGAGTTGCTAGTTGCTAGTGAAGTGGACACCCCATGAGCAGACTCTTTTCTGATACCTTTTCTCAGCATCTTTTTGAAAAGTTCTTTTTGGAAGGGTTCCAATGTGGGTCTGCCTTGTCAGGTAATGGCTCACCATCAGCTATTTTCCCTTTTCATCTCCTTATTAGGAGAGTTAAGAACCTTGTTATAAAATACAAAGAAAACAATTCAGTAGGATTTAGCCTTGCGCCATCACAGTGACTGGGAAAAGGAAAGAGTAAGAAAAGTCACCAAGGTGAAGAAATAGATAGCAATTTCAAAAACAAAAAATAAATAGAAAACCTCCAACAACCTCTAAACAGTTTTAAGGGAAAAATCTTAAAGATGTGGATGGATCAAAAAAAAATCAGACACATACAGTCACATGCTGGTCTGTTTGTAGCCATAAGAACACAGATGAAGTCAACACAAAGTAAATAAACCCAAAAACTAATTTTCAGAATACACGTCATTTCCTCAAGTGTCTGCTGCTTCCCCGAGAGGAACAGCTGGGGAACATGCAGCAGTGTCCTGGGGAAGTTGTGGCAAATAACACAGCAAAGGCAGGCCTGTACAGTCTCTTTTTTCCCCCTTCTGTTTACCTGTATCATGGCAGTATTTCATCACATGAAATTATGATTTTTTTTTTTGCCTTAGGACATTCACTTCATTCACTGCACACCCTGGGTGGTGCTTAGCTCATGAGCAGCCAGTCAACCTGTTGTTCCGTTCTTGTTGCTTAGTTCACCCCTTGATACACAATTCGGTATTTAAGCCTTGCCCTGGCCACCAAAATGGTTGTATGGACCCATCACTGTCACACTGATTTCTTTGCACAAAGCCCCTTTGTGTCAAGAGAGCATTTTCCCATTTCACAAGTGGGAAGAGACAAAACAACATTATGAGGGGTATCTGCAAACCCCAAGTCCTCAGGCTGGGAGACTTAAAGTTGGATCTTTAAGTGGTTGTTATTAAATGGCACCTTACGAGCACAACCCAAAAAACAAGCCAACTCCCACCCACCAAAGTTTCAGCTCCGAGTCTCAGTTCAGCTATCCAGAAAATAAGGAGCATGTGAGCAGAGAAATGCTGGACTGAGAAGTGTTCCTGTGTCATGTCTATGGCAGAAGCAGGGTGAGGGTCCAGCTTTCCAAGGAGGCGCTGAGGCTACTCCTGCATGCTCCCTGCTCTGCTCATTGCACACCAGCCAACATCTCCCACAAACTGTAGTTTAAAGCCTTGTCTTTACAGGCTTTTCAGAAAGCATTGCAGAGAAATCATCTTCAAGCTCTTATAAAGTAAATCCTAGCAACTATGTAAATATCATTCCCAACTGACTTTCAGTGAATGTGAATATGTATTTCCCTGGTAGAATAAGCATTTAAAAACATAAATTGGGAAACATCTCTCATAATATTTGGAGAACATCTGAATAATTGGGAATAATTCTACTTGGGTTCCTCATTAGCCTCAAGATCGCTGTTATACAAACAGCTAATTTTGGCGTAACACCTGTATTTCTTTTCTTCAGCACACAAATCTAAGCATCCTTTCTCTTTCAGTGGTGAATGTTAAGTTGTTATAGTGAGGTTTGTGTCCCCTGGACTGTTTAGGAAAGGATCTTAATGTCCATCCTGAAGATACTTCAAAGGGCTCTCAGCACACAGACATTTGGCACCTCTGTGTCTAGCAGTCTCCTAGCACTTGAGTTAAAAGGAACATGGCAAGTGCTTACACTTCTCCAATAATTCAGAATTTTAGCCCTACTTAGTGGCCAGTGGAGGGTTTGCCTGGACCTCAGTGTGTTTTTAAGTTGTACAGATATCCTGGGATTTGCATGCCGTAGTAAATCACTGATTTGTTTATCCATTCGTGTGAATAATACATAAGTGAAAGACACTTGAGGCTCCTTGTGCCATAATGAATATATATCCATTATAGCTTGCTGATTGATTCTTGAATTTCAGCCTGGCAACCCAAACAAACAAGGTAAACGTTATAAAAACTAAACCAGAGCTTATCAATGGGCACTTGTTCGCTGCCCGCCTCCTCCAAACAGTGCTGACATTTATGATTATTGCTGCAAGTCTCTCTCAAAGCCCTCATCCAGAGCTGCTATGTAGACATCTGAATGCTTTCAGCGATGCCTTATTCACAGAATTAATTACTAAATAGCATCCTCAAATGCCATTGTATGAACTTTGCATCTAAAAGCATCTATTTATTCAGCTCAACAGCCCACTGGAGTATATAACGTCGCCTCTCTTCCCATGTTTGCAACAAAAGAGACACAGGAGAGTTGCTCTGTACTGTCACCCCTGGATTTCCATGGCTGCTGCAGAGTCCTAATGTGAAAGCAGGGAACTGTATAATTCATGACCAGGAGCTGTCTCCATTTGGAATTTTCTCCCAAGGACAGCACTCAACAAGACAACAGTGCAAAAAGGCAAAGCAGTTGCTGTTTGCAAGAGCCTCATCTCCAGGCTGGATGCAGAAGGTGCAGATCTCCCTCACCCCCACACTGAAGTCCTGCTGAGGAATGAACATGCAGAGTCTGAGAGTGCTCTGGTCTTTCAGTGAGCCACATGCACTGTTGGGCATTCCGTCAAAAGAAAATAAACCGCTTTCTAGCCATGCAATGCGGCTTTCCTGACCACTCTGCAATGATTGCGTTCTTTGGCAGGGTCAGTGTCTGAAGCTGCATGTTGTAAATCCAGCCACGTTACATGGCCAGTAAAGGAAAAATATCACCCTGAGTAACGGATCAGTGAACCCACACAGCACGCTATAAACTAAGTGTGGTTTTATAATCCTTTTGTGTTGTCATTGTGCAATATGTCTCTGTTTTGAAGGCACGGCCATAGAAATTCACAGCACAAGATGCTGAGGAGCCCTGGGCACTGCATCAGTATGTCGTTAGCTATATTCATCTTACCTTCTAAGTGCTCAAAGCAGGCCAGTGTATGGCCACATGCTGTGCCACCACTTCCTTGGATTACCCACAGCCAGGACACTGCTTTTCAGGCAAGTATTATTGCCATGGGATGTTGGCTGGATCTCCCTGCTCGGAGGGAGCTCAGTACCTGGGGAAGACAAGAGTTGTTCTGTAGATGGGAGCCTTGCAAACCCGAGCAATCAGCAAAGGACACCGGAGATGCAAATGGAGGACAACCTCCCAGCTCCTGCTTCTTTCTGACACCAGCAGGTACTTGCATCACGGTCAATGCCTCCAAGCAGGTGACAGCAGTATCTTCCTTCTGTGCAAATGTCCAGCTTGCAATTATGCAGGGCAAGAGCCCCTGCTCAGGCCACCAGCAGCTCAAAACCCTCATTCCAGCATTGTACATTGTACCATAGTCTGTGGTTTAGTCACCTTCTCCTGTCCCCTGAGGACTGAGAACTCTCAAGTTTTGGGTTAAACATTCTGATGGAGACAGATGTTGCAAAAAGTCTGAACTCGCCTCAGAACAGAGGACAAGGGAGATCTCTTGGAGGCATCTCCTAGCTTGCTGGGTCTGTCTGTCTGTCTCCTGCTATCATGATTTCCATCTCATGAAATTTCTTATAGTTGCAACATTATCATAATGTATATATTCATAATGGCTTTGGAGCCAGCCTTTTCCACAGGATAAATGACTAGCCTTGAGTGGATAATTTTTATTTTTTTTAGTTATTTTTTTCTGCAAGTTATAGCAAAAATGAGAAAGGAGCAACATAAGTTCAAGCCTTTTCAGGTTAAAGAGGACCTAGAAATCAAGTCACTTACTTCCTAAGCAAGAAACCTAATAAATTACTAAAAAGAATTCAATCTTTTCTCACATACTCTCTTCTAAAGAAAAGAGGAGAAGGCCCCAATTGATGCATATCAAGGAGTGGGTATAAATACCAAAGTAGCAAACAGACAGTTATTTCAGGAATACCCTTTGTTCTTTCTCATTTCCCCACTCAGTCTGATGAAGGATGATGATCCTGCTTTGAGGCACCCACCTCTCCCTCCCTCACTGGTTAGGTGTCACTCAGCTTTGTGAATTCCCCTCCTGGAGACAGCAGCTCCGTTCTGGGCACTGCAGCACTTGAATATCACACTTCAAAAGTCCGCTTTTCTCACCTTTCTTCAAACAGCCACATGAACAGAGTTTTATTTTTGATGCTGTAGATGGTCCCCGGGCTTCTGGCTTGAAGCATGTTGGCAAGGTCTATCAACCTTCATGCTGCAGAGGTGCCAGTACAGAAGATAAAAGAGCATGAAGTGGGGCTGAGAACTAGGAAAGACTGCTTTAAAAGGAAATAAAGAAGCTGGTCTAGAAGCAATCCCTTAGCAATTCTAGCTGAGTGAGTTCATGTTGCTTTTTTTTTTAAATGAAGATTTTAAACACTATTTCCAGCTGTCAGTAAAATAATATTGTAAATGCAAAGACTTTGCTGAACATGGGTTGGGGGCAGATGGAAGAAAGAGGTAGAGGGAAGGACGGAAGAAAGGCAGAAGAAGGGAAGGGTCTCCACTGTGTCTTCAGCTGCACTGACACCAGTCTCACCCTCCCAAATGTACAGGCTGGGGGGAAGCCAACCAGAGCAACTGCAGCATTTCTCCTCCTTTTCCAGCCTCACCCACCACAGAAGTTGGGGATCTTTTCCCACAGTCACCTCTTTCCCAGCAGGTCCAGCACTGACCCAGAGACGCAACATCCTGGTTATGCATGTTGTCTTTCATAATAATGTCCCTTTTAATAGTAAGGCATCAGAACATTTCTAGCACTACTAAATGAGTGTTTAAAAACATCTTTACGGTGAGGGTGACAGAGCCCTGGAACAGGCTGCCCAAGAGGGGTGTGGAGTCCCCTTCTCTGGAGATCTTAAAGACTTGCCTGGATGCAGTCCTGAGGGATGTGCTCCAGGCAACCCTGCTTTAGCAGAAGAGTTGGACTAGATGATATCTAGAGGTCCCTTCCAACTCTGACAATTCAGTGATTCCATGATTTTTTCATTTCCTCTTGCTGTCAAATATCGAGAAACTCAGATGAGTGGATGAAGGTTCACATACTGGAAATTCTCAAGGCTCATAGGCAGATATAACAATCCTGAGGAGTTTCGGTGGATGCTTGTCCACAGAGACTGAGGTATCTGTTCCCTTCTTTCTCTGAGCAGAGGGGTTTAGAAAGAAAAGAAGGCTTTACCGGTTTCATTGCATACCTGCACACTGCACTGGGCAACACACTAAGTTTGAACCTCAACATCGCCATCCAGCAGCAGATTTTCCTTGATGGTCTACCCATTCCTGTATCATAACAATCTTTAATAAAGGTAGCAATTAAGCAAGGAAGCGCTTAATATACTCATTTGATCTCTCTTTCTCCCTTGTGTTCTTCTGCAGCAATAGCTGCACATTTCTTAATCATTCCCTCCTTATGCCTTCCCTCTTAATGACGCTGTCCTTGTGCCATGGTTTCAGTTTTCATTAACTTCCTTCCTTTCTCCAAGGGAAGTTACATTCCCACTGCCTCTTTCTGGAGCATGCATTGGGCTATTGTGCCCATCATTTCATTTTGCACTAGATCTTTCGGAGTGTAATCCTCAGTCCCCTTGAAATGGAAGAGCCATAGCTCTTTGGCACATGTTATTCTGCTATTGCTTGGCTGCACTGAAAGAAAAAATCAACCTGAAGGAGCACACAGTCCTAACTTCATACCATGTTGCATTTCGTTACATTATTTGTAAATTCAGACCTCCTGCAGTGTGGTCAGGAGCAGATGTGCCACAATGGTGCAGCAAGGCTTCAGCACTGAAGTCTTTAGAAAAAGCTTTATAAGATGAACTGGCACTTTGTCGATGGACAAAACTGGTGGTGGGGAAAATAGCAGGAGTTCCAGGAAATGAGAAAAGAAGAAAGATGATGGATTAAAATTAATCCATCTAACCATATAGGAATTTGATCCCCCATGTTTGAATTTTTTTTTCTTTCCCAGACACTAGAGATTTTTCATTTCTTTTATTAATTGTGAATTTTTTACCACTTGGGTGAAAATTACATTGGCTTTATATGAAGAACCTCAGAAACCTTGTGTGCCAAAGGTTTCCATTAAGCTCTAGCAGACCAGGGCAGAAATCCTCCAGTAGCACTAAGTACATTAAAAATTGAGTTTTTACTGAATAAAACATGAAAATTAATAATGCAATCTGCACAGTATTCCTTGTGTTATTAATTTGATGGTAAGTTTAATTAATTTAATGCTGCCCTAAATTTTAATTTTCCTTCTGCTGCAGAATCTCGGGCGAGAAACGCCAAAGGGCATCACAGAAGTTTTAGAGAAATCACTGCGTATTGGTGTGGCTGAAGGGGAGACAGCTGGAGCTGTTGGGGATGTAAGGCATTGTACAGGAGAGCGGCACGCAAATCTTGGCTGTCTGGATTTTCAAAATCAGCAGTAATCAACCAACAGATTCTACCTCTAAACCCACAAAATCTATTTCTTCCACCAGCTGGGGTAAGATGAAGTAGACCGGGGGGATGTGGAGTGCCCCATGAGCCCATCCTTAAGGAGGGATGCTGACTGAGATGTATGTCATTGGATTACTGTTCCAATTAAAATTTACATTTCTGAGCCCAGTTCAATGGGCTGACTCATCCCAAAGTCCATAAGGCTGACAGGTGTCAGCAGGCAGCATGAAGGGCGTTTTTTATGAGGAGAATCTCCAAAAGCAAGCAGCAAGGGCCATCATTAATGAAATGGTCTCTTCCCAGCTACTTGAATGCAAGTGTCCTGCTGCTGTGGCCTCTGACCTGTAAGAAATGCCACTATTTAATAGATTTTATCTCCCAGACGATTTGCCCACAGGGCTGCAATCGGCACCCTGCAGCTGGCACTGGTGTCTTTATGTACTTACATCCAGCCACTAAAGAGCTGCAGCAGGAAAGATTTTTCCTGCTCTCCAGGCAGCGAGATGTATCCCAAGGGTAGACATTCAGGAAATTACCTTTTACCTATACATTTATTTGGCAGGCCTCTTTAGTGGTTTAGTGGGTTAGAGCCAGTTTACCCTTACACAAAGGGCAAAAGCCTGACTGCCTTAAAGCTAAGGAGGTCCAAGGGCTGTCAGTCATGGGCAAAGGCACTCGGGATAGGAGAGACCAAGGCAGCCTGGAGAAGAGAAGGCTCCTGGGAAACCTTATAGCAGCCTTCCAGTACCTAAATGGGCCCTATACTAGAAATGGGGAAGGACTCTTTGTCAGCAAGTGTGGCGATAGGACAAGGGGTAACAGTTTTAAACTGAAAGAGAGGAGATTTAGATTAACTATCAGGAAGAAATTCTTTCCTGTGAGGGTGGTGAGGCACTGGAACAGGTTGCCCAGAGAAGTTGTGGATAACCCATCCCTGCAAGTGTTCAAGGCCAGGCTGGATGGGGCTTTGAGCAACCTGCTCTAGTGGGAGGTGTCCCTGCCCATGGCAGGGGAGTTGAAACTCAATGACCTTTTAAGTTCCTTCAAACTCTAACCATTCTGCGATTCTATGATTCTACAAAATGCAGAGTTACTCTGCGTACTGTAGTGACTGTAGCAGCTACATCTTGTATGGTTCAGTGAATCTGAGTACACTAGATGTATTTCTGTGAACCTTCAAATTTTTCTTGGATTTTCTGTTGTGTGAAGGAGAAATGCAGTCTGCTGTACTGCAGACCTGCTTTCTAGAAAACTCAAAGTTTCCATTGGTAAATTAAGTAGCTGTGCTGCTGGCTGGCTGCCAAGTGGCTCTTTTCATTTGCAGCTAAAAAACAGGATCCTCCTGAACAGGAGCTGTCACTGACAGCTGAGAAATTGCATTTGCCTAGAAAACAGCAAGTTTGACTCTTTGAGGAACCAACCTTTTTGCCTTGGTTTTCCAAGCCAGTGGAGCATTCCAGCATCCTCATGCACATCTGCCTCAGCGGGTTTTGATTCCCAGCCTCCATCCTTCTAGTATCACAACAAAGATGCATGGTCCCCATCTGCAGTCAGAAGGTGGGTCCCTGTCTCCCAAGTCTTCCAAAGACTGGGGCTGCACTGTGAAGGTGAAAAGCCACCACAATCCTTTCTCTGTTTCCCTGTGGCATGGTATATATCCCTCCAAGACAGAGATGGCTGGGCAAGAAGCCACTTACCTACAGCTGGTTGCTGCTTCCATAAGGCAAGAGGGTACCAACTTCCCTGGTCTCAGCCAGAAGCTAGTAACAACCTATTTAATTTCTTGCATCAGCTATGACTGACAGCTTATATAGTAATAGGAAACATAAGGTTGAGAGCATAGAGACATTTCACTGTGCTATTTCCACCTTGCCTTTTCAGGGACAGGAGAAATTTTTGGCTGTTGGTGGATTAATGATTTGTTCATAACCTCATCAAGAACCTGAGAGGACATGTGATCTGCCACTGGAGTATGTAAGTGCTTCCTATGTGGAGAAGGCATGACCTTCACCATGGGTTAAGGATCCATCAGAAGTGGCTGTGAAAGAGGCACCTGGAGAAGATTTAAATCCAAAGGGCAGGACCCAAAGGATTAAAATACTAGCATATTTCATCAGTCTCGGAGTGAGGTGGGCAAACAAGCATGGCCACGTGCAGAGTAAGAAGGAGACACGATCTTAGAATAAATGAGCAAAATTTATGTTTCATTTGTTTTCCTAACTTATCTTCATAAGCCTGTATGATAGACTTCTCTAGTTTAGGTCCATTAACTAGCTCCTTTTATTTGTTTTAACTAGAACCTGGATTGACTCTGGGGGAATTTAATTCAGTTTTCATTTCCAGAGGGACTGGCATTTTGAGGGTGTTCATGCAAAGCTCCTAAGGTCTCTCCCAAGCATTCAAGGGTACCACATTACATCTCTGCCTGGCTAGATCTTCAGGGCTTACCTCTGTTCCAGGTATCTGGTGTCCCCCACTCCCAGAAAGTACCAGATATTTCTCCAGTTGTTGGGTGGCATTCACAGTAGAACCAAGAAAGAGCAAAGGGTCTGCCTATTAAAGATACTTAGCTACCTAAATAAGCTGTCAGGCACTGTAACTTCTGAAATCAAAGGCAGTATTTGCTAATGCTGACAGTCTCTCATATCATCAATAGAGACAGGCTCTTCTAAAGTGTTGAATTAGGATGGGGTCCTGATTTAGATCTCAGGCACTTTTGGAAAACCTGAAGTGAGGCTGCTGCTCCCCTTGATCAAGCTCAGTTTTCCCCTCTGATTACCAAGAGAACCAGACACTAGCCTCCTACAACTGAAATTAGCTTTTTATTTCTTCCTCCTCTCAGTACAGCATCTACTTTTAGGTACAGGCAGCTATTCATGCACTACAGTTCTGTACAAAAAACCTTCACATCTTGGAAGCAGACTTAAAATCTATAATGAATATATTTTAAATCAATAACATTTAGGTTCACTCCAGTGTTCAACTCCAGCATAAGCGAGAAAAGATCTACCCCTTGCACAGCTTTGCTGTATGGATTTTGAATGTTTCTATTTGCAGAGTTATAGTAGCACGGGTTTTCCTTACAAAAAAATGATTGCCACTTCTTTTAAACTTTATTATTTTCATTTAATTCCTTTTTCTAGAGGCTGATGGATATTCCCTCTCCTCACTGCTTCCACAGGAAGGTGAATAGCTCCCTCAAGTGCCCCATTCAGTCCCTCATCTGATGGATGCAGACTGGTGCTGCAAACAGATATGGGTCAATGGCACAGACTGGGACTGTTAAAACCATTCTCCATCTGCCAAACACTCTGTTAACATTCCAGGCTGCATCCAGACGAAAACCGAGGCAGTCCTGCTTATTCCAAGGAACATTGTCATACACTTGGTGTCAGCTCATGCTTGGGGCAGGAGGTATCACCCAAAGCCACCAAAAAGCTTCAGTCTTGCCTAACTCCCTACTAATGAGCCACCACCGAGCTCTGCATCCCCTGCCCCTCTTGAAATGGGTAAAATTCCTCTGAACAGTGAAATATGGGCTTGTCCACATTAAAAGATGGCATGAAAAGGTGTTGGGGGAAAATGAACTATGAAAATAGGTAAAAGACTCAAAGTTGTGCCTGTGCATTAATCTAATGGTCAAGGTAATTATATGTACTTCTGAATATTAAACACAAAGTCACACCACTCCAGCAGGTTTGGGCCGATTAGCGTGGATGTCAACTGGTGAGAATCCATAAATACCGGTATGAGAAGCTGTGCTAACACTGGTAGCGCTGATGAAGCTGTGTAATTACAGGCAGGGGCTGATGAAACCACAATACTTGCGTCTGACTTCCACTGTTCAATGTGAGCGGGTAGATGTGTAGCCTGTGTGAAGCATGCAAATCAGCGAGACAGCGAACGGATAAAACAGGGCAATGCAATACAGACTGCACAAAAGGGGAGGCAAACAGCTCAGCTTTTGGACTGTTAGCTGATGGAAAATGATGCCATGTTCTCCTTGCAACATGCCCGTGCTTTGCTAGATGAACGGAGGAAACCTGAGCCCAGCAGCCCTGTTGTGCAAGGGTTATCTGCCCAGAGGGAGCTGGCAGGAGAGACAGAAGGCTCAGGCAGAGCCAGCAGCCCCCTGAACCAAGGTCACAGCTTCCCACAGTGAAGGACAGCAGAGAAAAGCGAGCTGGGAAAGCAGGAAAGGCTTCAGGTAAAACATTTGGATAATGCAACCCAAATATGATGCAGCTAAACCCAAGGGTCATTCAGCTCTAGTTCCAGCCTGCTATCATCCATTGTTTCTGCATTATTTTCTTTTTACATCAAAATGTTTCTCTCTCCCTTTAAATCATCTGTAATTAGACTGGAAAGTAGCAGTCTCAGGGGACTTGAAGAAATTTAATTTCTGCTGTCAAAGAGGCTAAAAATTTGAGGGAGGCAACAGGCTTCCCTGACAGCCAGGAGCAAGGAAGCATTTTTGAACAAGGAGGGATGTTCTTCATAGGAGAAGTAAGATCTGACATACATCTGCTCTGCTAAACCTAATCAGGCTGAGGATCTCTCACTGCCCACCCTGATTACTTTGTAGATCATTGCTGTTCTTCTTTGGACTGCTCCAACCAACATCCCCCAAGACATACCTGCCCTGGAAGAAGGTAGCTCAAAGAAGGGTCAATGTGAACCTATTCCTGGCTTTTAATTATGAGCATAGACATAACCAATCGAGATCAAGCTGTCTCCAGTGACGCCAGTCCAGGAAAAGAAAGTTACTCTGGAATGTAATAATTGCAGATTCATCAGGAGGCTTCTCAGGAGCCTCTCAGCCCCAGGAAAATTACTCATAGAATAATTTAGGTTGGAAAAGACCCTTGAGATAACAGAGTGCAACCGTAAACTCACCACTATCAAGTCCACCACTACATTATATCTTTAAGCGTCACATCTACACATCTCTTAAATACATTCAGCGATGTCAACTCAATCACTTACCTGAGAAGTCTGTTCCAGTGCTTGATAAACAACCTCAGGGTGTTTTTGAACTGCAGTGCAGATGGAGACCAGAGCATGATAAAAGTTCAGAAAAAAAGGCAGGGGGGAGGGGGGATGACAAAATGCTCTACTGAGTTTCCCTTAAGGAAACTGGATTACCAGAAATGGCAGAGAGTCTAGTACACAGCACCTCGGGCTCTCTTCCTGCACTTTGAATTTCTGCTTCCCTGGAGCCAAGGAGCTAATTACTGCCTGTGAAACCAAAGACAGCATTCCAGAAATTATCTGCCCCAGGGATAAAAAAGACCACAATTCTGTATTAGGAGTAAACTATCCCCATCACACACCATTTCCTCTGCCTCTCTAAACACCTCTAGAGTTTGTTGTGCTTAACATGTGAAATTTGGAGTCAGGAAAGAAACCAAACCACAACAAACCACAGAAACCGTCTTTGTCAAGAAATCAACTCTCAGTAAGGTCTGTCTTTTTGATTTTATTTTTGTGAGCAAAAAACTTTTACTGGTCTCATATCGTCCACTGCACCTCAGCAACATGACTCCTCTGTTCCCTGTTCTGGTTGCGAAAGACCACCTGCCTGCCTCACCATTCCCTGCCACAGGTTGGAAACAGAATAATAAAAAAAGATCACAAACCAAGCAGCTAAACACTTGTGTGAATAAGCCCTTCATTAGATTTCTTGCGCTTTAACACACACTTGAAGAAAATCTTTCATTACATTTTAAGGATTGTTCAATTATGACATACAATCTTACAAAACCAATTATTTCAATTGGCTTAAAAAAAAGTACTTCAGTTTGTAGGGTGTTTCAGCTTTTCAGCTATTCACCTCCAATGAAAATAGATGCACTTGATGTGCTAAAGCTCACCTGCAGGACAGGAACAGACACTGCCAGTTTTGAATAGTTCTGCCTCACAGAATCACAAAATTTTCATGGTTGGAAGGGATCTCTAAGATCAAGTACAACACCAAAAAAACCAAAAACACCACACCCAAAAATCTGCTACAAATAAAACCAAACCCCACAAAACAAGTCACCCAACCCAACAACCTCAGCCACTAGAGCATACCATGAAGTACCACGTCTACACGTTTCTTAAATACCTCCAGGGATGGTGACTCCACCACCTTCCCAGGCAGATTGTTCCAGTTCCTGACCATCCTCTCAGTGAAGTAATTCTTCCTAATATCTAATCTAAACCTCCCCTGCCACAACTTCAGACCATTTCCTCTGGTCCTGTCATTATTCACTTGGGAGAAGACGCCACATCTCTACAACTTCCTTTCACGTAGCTATAGAGGGCAATGAGGTCTCCCCTCAACCTCCTCTCCTCCAAACTAAAAATGTTCAGTTTCCTCAGCCTCTCCTCACAGAACTTGTTCTCTAGACCCCTCACTAGCTTGGTGGCTCTCCTCCAGACAGGTTCCAGCACTTCAATTGTGTCTGCTTTTGACTCACAATACTCCAAATCCCAAACTGCTGGTGACTGGGAGCACTGTTTGTGAGGCATCATTCAGTAAGACCTAATACCAGACCTAATACCTTTCCCAGATATCCCCCACTAAAGGACATCTTACCTGACTCACGCAGTAAGTCCTTGTCATGTAGAACAGCAGTAACTTAATTTCAGCGGTATTTACAGTTCATATTAAATGTTTTGCAGCAAATACACACCAGGGTTGACAATGTCGATCCAGGCTGGCTAGAACAGCAAAGCTTCAAATTAAATCTGGCAATAAACTAAACCCCGGTCCTCTTTCTTCCTCAGGTGCTTGGTACTTCAACTGGCTGCCAGATAACTTGCTGGGAAGCACACAAGAGTTGATGCCTCCTCCTTTCCCTTGGCCCCAGCCTCTGTTCACTGGGGAAGTCAAACTGCACTTTTTTTTAACCTCTTTTCATAAGATGAGCACCTTATGACAAATCTTTCATAAAATACTGGGCCAGTACAGAAGTTTTCTTGCACTGCAGCTTCCCGCGATTGGGATACATCAGTTATTAAAGACACCACCTGCGGTGATAGTGTCTGTCAGTCAGAGAGGTTAATCAGGCAGACTGATATCAGGTTTAGAAGCAAGCCTTGGTACACCAGGGCGTGGGTTCCTGTTCAGTCCTAGCCTGATCATTGGTCTGGGAGAGGTTCATAATGATTCCAAGGGTGCAATTAAGACATCCCACTACACAACAGTGGCGATTCACTGCCTTCTGCCTGCAGTCCCTGCACAGCTCAAAGGTCGGCTATTGCTTCAAGCACATCCTACACACACCTTCTCTTTCATTCATATCAACTCAATATTTCGATTTAAATATTTATTTTAAAATAATACTATTAGCTTTGCAATTAAGCCTGCATTAAAACCAAGGCTATTCTTTCATCTGCACAAGATAAGAAGCTACTTTCACATTCAAGAAACCAGTTTTTGTCCTTGCTCCAGAGTTGTTCAAGGGGCTACTATAAAAGGTATTCCCCACATTAAATGCATTATATCTGTTAGTAATTTGAAACACAGTTTTATTCCCAGCTCCTTCAGAGCTTCATTGTTTTTTAGTTTTCTTTGAAACTGCTCAATATCAGAGTTCTATCATAGGAATTGTTTTAACCAAATCCGAGTATGTCCACCAAAAGTATCTCTATTAATACTACTTAGAATCCTATTGTCTGGGGTTTTTTTCCATGAAGGTCAATTATTTCATTGAAGAATCACAGTAGAAAGTGGTTTAATACATTAAATAGAAACTACTTCAGTAGATAACACGTTAAAAAAATAAATTAAAAACACCCTGAGACAATCTGTTTGAATACTTCAGGAACAAGATTCGCTTTTAATGTCCACCAGAGCTGCCTTCAAGCATGTTGGCCACAACATGCCACGAGTCTAACACTTGAGGTAGCCGCGGAACCCGAGAACAGCTGATTTCTGAATCTGAAGGTTGGCAGTGGTTACACCGCTCTTACAAAAAGGCATTTGCTTTTATGATATTTCAAAACAGCTACAAAACGCTGCATTGGTAACAACTGCATCAAAAGGCAGCAAGTCATCTCACACAAACTCCTTTTACTGAGATTAAAATCCCTGCTCCTTTGAAGCTCTTATCTGTAAGAAGTTGTTTACACATTTTTCATGTTTTTGTTTACTTCAACAGAAATTCTGCTTTTGGTTGTACAGACTAATTTTAGTAAGTTTCCATTCTTACACATCTTTGATTCTTAATACTGCAATATGGGTAAGAAGGCTGTTTATAAGGCTTTAAGGAGATTCGGATCATTCCTGCATTAGCTTTGGGCCTTTAAATTACCAACTACACACCAAATGCATTAACATTCCCTGGTTGCAACATACTTTGATCTAGGCAAAACCGTCTGAGGAATGATTAAAACATACACATAATTAAAATATCCTATAGTGCTCTAGCACCCTGTTAATTAAAGCTATCTCCATATGTCTACTTAGTTTCAAGCCACTTAACACAAATCAGTCAATCACTAATTCTATTTCTTCAAGTGGGATAATAAGAAATAATATTTCCAGATCCCAATCTTAGGGAAAGGGCATTCCTGCCATCTATATACACCATCTTGGTCACGGTCCTTCATGTTCCTGTTCACATTCCTCCCATCTCTCCCGCTGTGACACCACATTCCCCTCTTCCACACTGCTGCTTCCAAAGGGAAATTCAATTTTGCCCAATTAGGAAGTATTTGGATTACAAAGCCATAAGTATGGCTGAAATAACTTAAAAGCAACTATCTTTCACTCTACAGACTGTTATTTTAGCATTAAGAGTGATTTGGTACATTCTGAAAACTCTGGTCAGGAAATTGTAAGGAGTCTTACAGGACTGAAATTTACATTATGAAAATTCTTACAGGAAACTTTAGGAAATGTAAATTCTTCCAGTATCGGAAGGGAGCCTCCAGGAGAGCTGGAGAGGGACTCTGTCAGGAAGTGTAGTGACAGGACAAGGGGTAACGGTTTTAAATTGGAAGAGGGGAGATTTAGATTAGATATTAGGAAGAAGTTCTTTCCTGTGAGGGTGGTGAGGCACTGGAACAGGTTGCCCAGAGAAGTTGTTGATGCCCCATCCCTGGAAGTGTCCAAGGCCAGGCTGGATGGGGCTTTGAGCAACCTACTCTGGTGGGAGGTGTCCCTGCCCATGGCAGGGGGTTGGAACTTGGTGATCTTTAAGGTCCCTTCCAACTTGAACCATTCTATGATAAAGAATAGGTGTGGGATAGCCACCTTCCTATCCAACATCTATTCTTTGTCCTTCCTTAAAGAAGCACTATGGGCTTTAGAATTACCTTAATGGCAAAACATGGCTTTGTGTCAAGTCTGTTAATTGTGAATACGTTACTAAGAATGTTGGAACTTGACAACCCTCTCAAAGATGGAAACAACTTAGTCTTGGCTCCCCGCTCCCCTACTCAACTACACTTTACAGTTCAAATAGCGTATAAGGAAATCCTGGACCAACGGCAGGATCCAGTTTTGCCTTCATTTTAGTCCAGCATTTGCACCAAAAGACCACTTCCGTTTGTCGTTTTTGGCAAAATCAAGTCACTTTTGTCTTATCATTCATCCCTCTGATTTAGAAAGAATTAGGCTAGTACATTTAGATAGGTTAAAAAAAAAAATGACCTCCTTATGAACCTGGAACTTCATCATTCCACACAGTTTTTAAAAGTAAAAAAAAAAGCAAACCATCATGCTAGAAACGAAACATATTCTCTAAATTATTCAATGCTTAACAAATCTATTCAAAATATTTATCTCTGCAAATCCATTCAATGTGATTGCATAAAAGCAATTCCAAGCGTACCCACAAGCCCAATTTAGCACTCTGGATCAACAGCTCATAGTGGTCAGTTGTGAGAGACCAACTAGGATTGAAAATAAATCTGTTTGACTTCAGAGTAAGTTTAATTTTTGCTGATTTTCTTTAGTGTTACCAAAAAAACTACTGAAATACACCACGCCAGTTTAAAGTTTCTTCATTTATCACCCTCCCTAGCTCAAAACCACATGTGACTGACTGTAGGTTTCCCCACATTTCATATAAACCTTCCAAATTCTTAGTTCATGTTTATATGATCTCCCATTTGAAATCCCATCGTAGAAAGTCTTTGTTATTTCCTCATAAAACTGTTATCACTAGCCAAGAAAGTAACATTTTAAACAATAAAAAAAAAAAACAAAACCACACCACAAAACACAAACAAAACATGAATCATTATAATTTAACATCATTTGGAAACTACATGGTAATTAGATCACTCTCCTAGTTCTGCGTAATGGCAAAAATCAAGAGCATTTTAAGGTGACAAAAATACTAACACAAATCTAGTTAATACTCGATTTGTTAGTAAAGCAATGCTTCCCTAAAAAGTAACACTTTCCCGCATATTTGTTTCTTCAGAGAGAAGTTGTGGCCACTTTAGGAAGATGTTATATGTATGGTATCTGTCCAAGCTTTTCACCACAGCTTGAGTTTATATATTTTTAATCACGCAATGCAATTCAAGAAGAAAAAGAAAAAAAAACAACCCAAACATATGTGCTATTATAAAATTTAGTCCTAAAAAGCTTTTAGCTTGCAATCTTAAATTATGGTTTAATCCACAAGTATAAGCAATGTACTAAGATGATGACATGCAAAGAAAAAGACAGTAGAAGTCTGGAGAGACATTTCTTTAAATGTACAATTTTATTAGCGATGTACAATAAACATTTTAATTCTTTATGTATACTGTCTCCTTGAAGTTTGGTAAATGCTCGCTCATATATAAAACTACACGATGCTTTTTTTGTAAGGACCGGAAATCTAAGTGCTACAGTATATTTTGTAGTGATTAAACACGTTGTCCAGAAGAGTTACCAGCCACTTCAGTGAAGCACTTCTATAAAAATGTTTCTGATCAAGCTCAAATGCACCTGTTCATAAATAATGATTGGTTTGCTCATGTCCATTATGCTGCTAAGTACAACTGTCTCCAATATAAAATACCGTTTCAATACATTTCTCCACGTGGACAACTAGATAATCTAGTCATACTTACTTTTAACCAAGGCTAATACAAATTTACAAGTAAAGTAACTTCAGAAATTATTCAGAATAATTATTTTTCAACCAGAAGCTTTACTTTGGACAACGCAGAAGTATATTGCAAGTGACATTCTGCAGCAAAAGCTGGAGGTTTGAAAACAACAACTAAGAAGGACTAAAGATCAGCAATGTATGCTTTTACAAGAACTCTGACCATTCTGAATGTTAACATTAAAGACCAGGTACTTCAGTTTGTGCGCCTGTCAAACAATCAAAACCTCCACACACACAAAAGAAAAATATCCCACAGAACACAGTATTTCAGAGAACAAGTTAGACATTGGCATGGCATTTCTCAGATCAAATTGGCAACTGAAATTTAACATCCACCTGAGCTTGTTTTGCTAAGCTGACTATTTCAGAGAGCTTCACCACCTGAAAAACAGAAAATAAGAGATTTAATATCAAAACAATCTCGAGTGAGCTGGACCAATCTTTTTAAACAAAGTAATGCCAGAGAATCATCAGCAACATCTTAAGGGCAGGCAGGGGAAGAGGAGGAATGTAATAATCAAGTATTATAACTAAGTGATTTTTTACACCAAAAAAAGCTTCAGAACTGTAAGTTTCCCCATAACAGAAAATCATCGGATGCCCTCTGATTTTTCTGAAGATCAAACATTTTTGTCTTCACTGCTGCTACACATCTGTAGTATGTTTTTCTTGTCTACACTAAGTAACTTCAAAAGCACCTAAAAAGCTCGTTAACTAGAATAATTTACAGACACCTGTTGAACGTTTAGGCTAAAACCAAAAACTTTTAATATAACTAGTTATAACCACTGCTTCAAATGCTCAGCTTATTACTCCGATCTATCCTCATCCATTTGTTTATCCTACTCATGGCAGCATCTTACATAAACCTGTTTAAGGAACTACCTGTGGTCAATATACAAAAACAACTATAGCCATTTTTATAAGTGTTTCTAAAAATGCAGATATTTTATGATTAAAAACTAATTTTAATGTCATTTGCATGGCCCCACGATTCAGCTGAGGACTTTAGATTCAGCAGCAGCTTTAGAAGATGCATTACAGCTTGAAGACCCACACATACTGATAGGGAAGATTTCCATTGACCTAACCAAAGCTTGATGAGCCTAGCAGGATTTAACACTATTCCTTTAAACACAGGGCCATACTGTCAAGCTAAGCAAGTTCTTCCTCTGAGCAATCCAAAGCTTAAATTCCAGGAAACAAAGCAAAATAAAAAGAAAAGAAAAAAATCACACCCAAGCTGTCTGAATGTTTGAGTATCTAATTACCTTATGAGACAACAGACTTTCAACTATGTTTGATCTTAACCATGCACACTGAAATACAGTGCTCTATCAAAGGAAGTGTTAAATTGCATTTTTCAGCTACCCCAATTTAAGTATTCTCTTTCAATTAATAAAGCTAAGCTCTTAGTCATTCTCCTACCAAGGAGAGTGACTGATCTGATCATTTAAACGTTGGGATTTTTTTAACATCTGTTTTTTAAACCTGCATTTCAGAGGGGATTTGGAGCAAGAAAGAAGTCCCAAACACAGAAATTTCAGGGATATAATAGCTTCTGAATACACAGTTCTTCTACTTCAAAAATTCATACTTACTAATTTGTAAAA
The DNA here is from genome assembly GCA_013400375.1 of Thinocorus orbignyianus. Lineage (NCBI taxonomy): Eukaryota > Metazoa > Chordata > Aves > Ciconiiformes > Thinocoridae > Thinocorus > Thinocorus orbignyianus. The sequence goes on from VXBW01002684.1 coordinate 678,912, forward strand.
CATTTGCTTCAGGCCCTAATAGTAACTGGCACTGTCATTTATCCTATGCTACCTTTAGTTGATTATTTTAATAGTTTCAACTTTTCGATATTCTGCAACAGACTATGTTCTGAAAAGAATATTTGTAACCGGTTATCTTACCATTTTTGCAGCTTCATCCAAGTCATCACATGCAAGGATTTTGAGGCCACTAGCTGTTATTAAAGCTTTGGCATCATCAACTCTTGTACCTTAAGAAACAGATAAAATGTCACTCTTATTGAACAGGAGATTAATACTACCAGAGTATTCTCGTATTTCTGAAGAATCCTGTTCCAAAAGTAAGTGAATAAAGCAATAACACAACAGCTTTAGGAGTTATAAAAGCAGCAAATCTCTTTTTATTACCTTGCCAATCCTTGTCATCTAAATTCAAGGTTTGTCTTATTTTTTCACAGTCTCAATCTAACAGACAACTTGCTACATAATATATTAAACTCAAGAAAATTTGTCAATATGGACAGAAATGTATTTAACATGGACTGAGGCACACTTACCTTGCAACCGTACCACAATAGGTATTTTTAGGTCCAAATCCTTCACTGCCATAACGATGCCTTGGGCTATCACATCACATCGCATAATGCCACCAAAAATATTAACCAGAATAGCCAGTACCTACAGAATCAAAGACAATATTCACGTTAAAAATGGTCAGAGGTGCATCAGATAAAAGCACTACTCAGCCTTTCAGTCTAAGGAAAATTCAAGTTCCACAAGTGTAATAAGGGACTCCACAAAAGACAGGGAACATTTCTGTTCCAGAGAACATCAGCAACCAAAGTACAGCTCTACAAATTCACTCAGAGCAGAATAGTTGCTTCAGGACAGCACTACTACAAAAATGCCTGTCCCAGGAAACTTCCACACTGTTCTTCAACCCGGCATGAGTTGCAGGCAATACTCAGGAGGACTAAGCGTGAGGTTAAGGCAAACTCTAAAGACTTTCCCTACTCAAGAGGTGGAAAAGAGGGGTAAAAAAATCGTGGTCAGTGGTGAAAGATGGAATAAAGTAGGATCAAAAACTGGTAGACAGCCTTGGAGGACAGAATAAACTTAAGCTAGAACACTGATATGCAACTGGTTAATAAACAGTATCTTGGTTCTCATTATCTTGCAAGTAAACTAGCTCATCTGTTCTTCCTCCTGCTGCTAATGGACAGAAGCAACTTAGGACTGGCACCCCCCAGAAGGCTGTTGCAAACACCCCCTGATCGGAACCCAGAGTACCAGCCCGAGTGCAGTCCATGACACCAGTGGGGCTGTTTGACTTCCAGCACCAGGAATCCCAGATACAGTCTCTGATAAAACACTGAGCAGCACAAAATGAAAGATATTTAAAGAAGTCTTTTTGGATGCCCTCTGTCCATGCATCAGAAGAGAACTGACATTACAAGAACTTGTCCCAAATCAACAACCCCCAGCTTCTTCCTTGTCTCTTCTCCTGTCTGAGGAACAGCTGAGGGAACTGAGATTGTTTAGCCCAGAGAAAAGGAGCCTGAGGGGAGACCTTATTGCTCTCTACAATTGCCTGAAAGCAGGTTGTAACAAGATCAGTGTTGGTCTCTTTTCCCAAGTAACAAGTGACAGAACAAAAAAAATAGCCTCAAGTTGTGCCAGGGAAGGTTCAGACCTTCCCTTATTAAGAAAAAATTCTTAATCGAAAGGGCTGTTAAGGACTGGAACAGGCTGCCCACGGAAGTGGTTGAGTCACCATCCCTGGAGGTATTTAAAAGATAGGTAGATGTGGCACTTAGGGACATGGTTTAGTGGTAGACTTGGCAGCCTTAGGTTTATGTTTGGACTTGGTATCTTAAAGGTCTTTTCCAACCTAAATGATTCTATGATTCCACAACACTCTTGGAGAGTATATCAGACCCTGCATTTGTTAACAGAAATCTTTCCAATGGGGAGGAGACCAGGCTCCCCTACAACATCACTCACTATTTGTTTCTGGTCCTTTACAAAGATGAGCAAGTGGTGCCTGAAATTCTGGTGTGAAAGTAGCACACCATTACCAGGTCTTGCAAGACACTCCCACCTTCTCACCATTTTCAGTTACCTCTTTTTCATATTTTCCTTTCTTTTTAAAAAAGCCCAGATTGCCAGCAAGTTCCCACTGGCATAAACACCTCTACATAGGCCATCAATCCAGTCCTTGCATCATCCTCCTGAGATGGTAAAGCTCTTCCTCCAGTTTCAACCAATTTAATAATATTCAAACACTTCTGAAAAACTTTTGATAGGATAAATCATCAATGCCCTTCCAAGCCCATTACAAGGTTATTTTATTTTGCATTACACATAATTAGTACCTTAGAAATTTGTGCATAGCACAGTGAATATTAACCTCTACAACTATGCACAAAGCACACCCCAAGCTCTAAAAAAAAAAAAAAAGAGAGAGAGAGAGAAGCAGCGCAACTGAATATTCTATTTTTAAACCGCAGGCACTGAGAGGGCGGGGGCAAGTTTCTGACTCAAAGGATTTCTGGAAAGATTCAAATATAGCTGTAACTTCAACTGGAGAACACAAAACCGGCTACTCAGTACACAGCCACACAACCTATTTTTAAAATAGGAAAAAAAAAATAATTCAACAAGTTTTCACACCTTCTTCATTTTCACCAAGATTAAGCTAGTATCTCCATTTTTCCCTCTTTTTAATTCTATGCTTATAGATGCATTTTCCAGAGTACATGCACTAAGCACTGTCTTTCAAATCATCCACAGTTTTATCACTGTGCAGGACCCTGATTTGCCAACTCTTCCCTCACCTTTTTATCAGAAGTAATAAGCTTAAAGGCTTCTGTCACTTGATGCACTGTAGCGCCACCACCAACATCAAGGAAGTTTGCTGGAGTTCCGCCATGAAGTTTAATTATATCCATTGTGGCCATAGCTAAGCCAGCACCATTGACTACATGAGAATAAAGATAGCAATTAGGAATTTGGTTTATGAATCTATTATGTCATTGAAAATTCATTAAATATAACATACCTAAACAGCCTATGTTTCCATCCAATCCAATATAGTTAAGATCTGCTTTTGCAGCATCTCTGTCTCTTTGATCTTCCTGCGTCCAATCCTGCATATCAAAGATCTTCTTCTGACGATAGGCAGAATTACTGTCAAAGTTTATCTTTGCATCCATACACATCACTGAAAGGATAAAAAAAAAAAGACAATCATCATGTAATACCAGAATAATAGCTCAACAGCTATATGAACATGTTAAAATACGTTAAGTCAAACTTGGCAGCCTGCTCACACAGTCCAAACTTGAAAGAGTTTACTGAAAAGACACACTTAACACCGCGTGTAAATACAAGAGTCTCTCCAGTTGATCCACACAATCAGTTAAGTTCCTTTAAATGCAGAAAAAAGGGAAGATAACTGTTTTTCTTGATATACTCTGAAAACAAAAAAAAACTCACAACAAAGCTGTTTGATAAATCTGGTCAAACTACGCTTCAGCAGTTAGCATAAAATTAATCCCTACAGAAGGTTTCCGGGGTTTTTGTTTGTTTGTTTGTTTGTTTTGTTTTTTTTTTTAAATCCCTCGTAGTTTTTTGCTTTTAGATTACATATGTAGTATGCATGCATGCATGTAAACACACAGAAACACAATGAAAAAACATCCGAGTGGGAAGGAAAAGTGTCAGAAGAATACACATGAAAGTAAATTTCACTTAGATATAGCAGGTGAGGTGAAAAACCTAGAATATTCTTTACATCAGAACTAAGTATCTGTCTGGAAAAATGTAAGACTTCATTCCTACCCCTCACTACAGACGATATAAAAAATGACAAGGCACAAGAAACAGATGGAAAAGACTGCTCCATACTGTTCATTTAAGCAAATAAAAACACCCTGTAAGCTTCAATAAAGGAGCTTAAATTTCAACTGCTGTAATTGAGTGTGGCTTTGTGCTCTTCCTGTTACTCTGCCCGTAACACTGAGTTCAAGTACAAACATTCTCCCCAAATTTATTTTTTTGAGAGGGAAATTCGCTGTGATTGAATATTTATCAACTGTTTTGCAACTAGATATGATAAAAACCTGATAGATATCAAGACATCATTTAAACACCTATAATCTTTCAATACATCAAACATTAAACTCAATCAGTCATTCTGATGCCCAAATAGTAAAGGCAGAACATTTCTGAAATGGGGTACTATTCCAGTTACTTTTTCAGTACCAACTTGGAATACACAAGATGCCTCAAGTTTCAATTCATTAATTTTGAAAAGACCCAATTTCCAGGAATGTCTTATGCTAGAGAAACAAACACTCAAGAGTGGAAGATGATTTGCTTTGTTTTTTTAAATAAATAAAAATTATTGTAAAAGGAAGCTATTTAAACTTAAGATCCTAATTAACAATTAAGAGCAGGTATCTACAACACAGATTCTCAAATTTATAAATGCTTTATTAAATTCATTTTTCAACATACCACATTAATGCTAAGTCCTCTTGCCGCATCCAGCTAAAGTTTTAGCAGTGCAAAGCAACTAACTTAGATTTACAAAAATGTGAAGCTGTTACATGAAGAATATGAAGAAAAAAACATTACCAACTCCTGATGCATCTTCCACCATAGGATTAATTTCTATCATGGTAGCATCATATTTCAGAAAGAGATTATATAACTTGATCATATTTTCAGCTGCTTCATCCACCAGATTAGAAGGAAATCCCATTTTTTGGGCAAGCTGAAAGTGAAACATCGGTTATCAGTTAACTGACGATGGGGTTTTATTTAGTTACAAATTACGAACATCCCAGTTTAGCTATTATTTCAGTGTCAATTGAATTTGTAGGTGTAGAACCTCTCCTGTCTTCCTGGAAAAGAAATAACTCTCGGGTTTGAAAAGGCTGTTTTCAATACAAAATACTGCACTTATCCTAAAAAAGAGCTAGTACAAAGTCATCATCATCTGCCTTTACAAAGCCATATAAAAGCTAGATAAAGCACTACCATGCAGAGTTAGATTTAGATTGATTATCACCTGAAAATGCTTTAAAATCTAGTTCAAAGTATCTAGTTCAAATCTCTTTCAAAATGTCAAAAGGGTTTAAGACACCTCAGCAGGCTGAATGCAAGCACACTTTAGAAAATTTAGAAGCAACCCTCCCGACCTCGCTAATGTGTACTTTTCCACATTAACAATTACCCTAACAGCTTGCTCCTTTTTTATGCCTTCTACTATATCAATGGGTTCCTTAATTATCGCATCAGGATTCTCTGCAGCAACATCTTCAATATTAACACCACCCTGAGAACTGCCTATCAGCACAGGACCCTAGAACAAAGAGAGGACAAAAAAAAAAAGCATCAGTAATTTTATATCACACAATTGAAACTTAGTTCTTCTCATAAGATACCCCACAGCAATAAAACCTTCTTGTTATTTGGAAGTTTTTGGGTATTTTGCTTGCATGCTCTGAGGAGAATGTTACTCTCTCTTCAATATGTCTATATAAAACCTTTTAATACTTTCCAAATGTTAAGGAGTATATTGGGTCCAACTGCTTTTAACAAGGAAAACTTTCCTTTGCATAAATTGTAGCAAGACAGCAATAAACACAGACATACTAGCTTTAAATCTCGATAGAAATATTCAACTTAGTAACTACATGCATTTTGTCTTCTAGGTTGTCACCAGAAAAAGAACAGCCTTCTCTTCTCCTTTTTCTCCACTCACCCCTACACAAACACACATCAAATGCCAGGCATTCATTTATACGTTCCACCACCTTCCAATTCCAAGGACAAATCTAGGTCTGCAGAACTTAGTGACAAATTACTGCAAACTATTCCTGCTCAGTAGCATCACAAAGCTCAACAATTACAGCCATCACTAGAAAGTCAGTCAGAGTTCTGACAAAAGAGCAGTCAATTCAATAATGAAAGAAAGTAAGAAACCAGAACTGATAACATTTGCAGTAGAGATTTTTTTAAAAAACTACCTACATCTCGACAAAAGCATCAAGGACTTGCCACCATGGAGCCTAAAAACCTCTCCCAGAGGGAAAAGTCCTTCAGTTCATATTAAAGACGTAAACCACAGAACGGTTTAAGTTGGAAGGGACTTTAAAGATCATCAACTTCCAACCCCCAATGCTGTCATAGCTTCTCTGGGCAACCTGTTCCAGTGCTTCACCACCCTAACAGTAAAGAATTTCTTCCTGATTTCCAGTTTAAATCTCCTCTCCTTCAGTTTAAAACAGTTACCCCTCATTCTACTGCCCTGATAGAGTCCCTCCCCATCCCTCCTATACTCACTTGCATCACTCCAGCCTCTCTTCCCTTATCACCACCCATGCATGGATTACGACAGCTGTACTAAAGCAGCATTTCATATCAGCACAGGTCTTAAACATTAAACTGCCTTATAACTGCTGACAAATAAATACAGGAAGTGTAGCAGCGGTTCAGAGAACATGATTAATAAATGCACCACTCCCCCGCCATCACCATCCTTCCAAATGGGAAAATATTGATGGTGAATTAACCTACATCTAATAGCCAGGTTCAACACAACGAACATTTCTGGATATTTAGATCCTGAACAGTCAGGAAGCTACAAATGTATCATAAAAATTAAGTCATTGTTCCACAGAATTGACCAAAGTGAACAGATTTGCTTAAAACATAAAAAGTCATGTCCCTGTTGGCGAATAACACCTGAGACATCAAGTTCCACTTTTAACTGTTTCGCAGACTTTTTTTCTCCTTTAAAGGAAGAGGTTTGCAACAGCATCAGGAATACACAGTCTGTGCTATTCAGCCTTCACACTCCCTTTTCGTGAAAGGCGTTTCCTCATCAGAAGCATCACAGACAAGTTACAGCAATTACAAGCACATCTAGAAACATGACTTATAAAGTCAGCAGTAAAAACAAAGCACATCCCTACCAAAAGACAATCATCCACACAGTTATGCTCAGTATAAACTAATAAGATTTATTTGTTTATAAAAGAGCAAGAACACGTCAGGAAAATATGTTCCTTTCTTTATCTAATTTACTTAAATCAGCTACAGTGAATTTTATTTCCATAAGGATGCTTGCTTATTGCTTACAGAATTTTAAGATTATAAAATCCAGCCATTTACAGTATTTGAATGCCACCTTGTGGCAAATCTGAGGGGTGTGCTGGAACATTTAGATCTTCCCTGCTCTGTAACAGAGTACAACAGAATGTAGGTGCCCAAGTCACACAACTGGACTAAAATCCAACACAACTGACACTTTCTTATCAGACAAGACAAAGGAACAAATATAGTACTTAATTCCTAATTTTGCAACACAACAAATAAAACAGTAAGACTAGTTTTCTCATTCCTCATCACAGAAAATTATTTCATACTCATGCCAGAGATACTCCTCTAATTACCAAGAACAGTGCCTCTGCAAACTCTCAAGCATCTAGACAGAACAAACTCAGTTTTTGACGAGCTTCAGAAAATAAAGCTCCTGCATCTGCTTTACCCTGGCTTTGTTGAAGTTATTTAGCAATTCACGCTCTGCTCCATGATGGAACACTACCCTGTCAGAAAATACACTGTCATACTTCAGTAACTGGGTTTGAAATGTAGCTAAAAAACTACATACTCACACATACAGAACACACAAGCAGAAGAAACTATACCTTTCATCTTCCTGAAAGCTCTGAGACCAGACCTCTAAGCCCAAATCTTCTTAGCAGTTCCTCAAGAGTACTGGCATAAGCAAGCTACCAGCACACTCCGAATAGAGGAGCACAGATGTGTCCCTCTAAGAGACTCCACACACTGGAGAAAAAGGCTATTTGATTCATCCAGACCACTGGCTCTCCCAAAAGACTTTTACTTATCTTGTCTCTGACACTCAAAGAGTGTGTACATGTACACACTACATACAGCTGTATTTTTAAACTAGTATGGGCATCTGGCAGACACATGCAAACTAAAACCAAGGTAAATATAACCCCCTCAATTCCACTTATCTCTCCTTCAGTCATAATGACTCTGAACTTCAGCTGAGGCTACCAATACTCATTTATTATTCCTTAAATTTGAACTGTAGCATTACATTTTTAAAGCATTTAAATACTAAGGCAATCATACAGTCATAAACTATACTAGGAAACAAAATTTAACTCGTGTATTTCTAATTTTCAAAAGCAAAAAACCAGTACAGTAAACAGTTTTTGGGTTTTTTTAAATTCAAGTTAATTAGTTCACTTCTCTTTCTAGCATTACTCACTTGAAAAGACCTTTCCATTGTTATTGCAAAATAGTATTCTCTCCTGGGATATCTGCGCTCACAGATAAATACTTGATTGCATATCCTGCCCTTTTCTCCTGTCTGCTTGGTAAACAACTTCTTTCCGATCATTTTGGAGGAGATATCTTTTGCTTCTTCTGGACTAGAATAAAAGAAGCTCAGAATGTGACAAAGAAACTGCTGGAAAAATAGAAGTAGCGTTAAAAAAAAAACAACTTATCTAATTTTTGTTATTTTAAGATTAATTATTAAACCAATGATTTTAAATAAGCAACACATTCAATTCATATTGCAAAACTTTGAAGTTTTCCCACTTGGTCAGATAATTTAGACAAAACTTACGAAAAAACTATTTTCACTCCTCCTTTGAGGCCACCTTCAAATGTTCCTTTTCCTCTACCACCAGCTAAAACCTGTGCTTTTACCACAAGATCCTTTGAACCTAGAATGAAAGAAAACCCAATGTTTGTCATCTGTGACTACCAAAACAAGTTGTACCAGGCAGAATAATAAAGGTTTCATTTTATCCGTCCCTTCTCCACCCCCACACCCCCAATTCAAAACAGAAATATGTGAATCAAAGACTGTATTGTAACTCACACAGGTTCCAAAAGTCTCAAACAATCCACAAATTGCAGCTTTAGGCTGTTCTGTGAGCAAACCTTGGTGACTTAGTATCCAAAAGTGTTGACACTGAGCGTCATGATATATCTTTAATAGGTTTGAATCACAAATTATTAAGCACCCAGTAAGAAATGGTTAGTATCTTACAGACTATTAACAAGATGAAACTGAGTATTTGACACACCACAATCCAAGACTTTCCTCAATCAAGTACAAAGGTCAAACTCTGCATCTGCAACCACTGTCTTCTCAGCAACGGTATGTAACTATGGCACTTACCCAAGTCAGGCAGGTCCACTATGGCTTCCACTCAGCAGAGCACTGACACACAAGCTTGAGCGCTTTGCAGAAACCAGAGGCCTAAGCAAACCCACTATCTTTCCCAAAGTAGGCAGAGCAATCCTTTTAGTTGGCTTTAACTGTCTAAGAAACCTTTACAAAATATTCTTCTAGGTAGGGGAGACTGTTCATTTGGGTTTAGAAAGGGAAGCACGAGAATATAATCAAAATTAACTGATATTCCCAAGCGTCATTGAAAGACAAAAAGCAGAAAGAAAAGTTCATCAAGACATTTAGGGTGATAAAAGGAAGAAAAACAAGGCCCAGAGTTGTTATCCAAGTTCAGTTACACTGAATGCACTGCAGAGAGCAGCTATACCGCAAGACGCCAGAGCTGCCCCATTCACATTTATACAGCACATCCCATCTTTTCTCATGCCACCATTAACTGAGCCACTCTGGTCTTTCTAAGCAAAGAAAGAACTTGCTGTTCTCTTGGATGTGAAAAGGCAACCATGGAAAAGCCTAAGAAAAATTACAATACTTGAGCAAAACTAGCTGCTATGCATACCAAAAGCTATTATGGTAGATACAAAAGAGTCACAAAAGAGTGATTCCTATTTCAACCTGCATCTTGCCTGATCAGAAAAAAAATTAATTTGCATAATATCTCAAGTGAGGGCAGCTGCACACAAAGGGAATGCTCAAGTTACCACTCCCAGTTAGCTACTCACAGATAGTACTTCTCGACTGTCTACCTAAAATCAGATCTCTGAACTCACAACTGATATGAAGTTCTTTAGTAGATGAACTATGATGGTTACAAACACGCAAGTATATGTTGGTTTGCTACAGTCTATCATCTAATATTTAATTCAGGACCTGAAGATAACTATTTTTGGTAGCTATCAACAAACAAACACACACGGAACAAGACTTAACTTTTATGCAACTACTCTTACTACAAAGCTTGCTTTACAGTAAGCTGCATGTATGAATAAGATTACAAATGGTAGCTTCAAGGATAAATGAAGCCACATATTCCAACAGATGAGCTTAAAAATAAAGGAAGTTCCATCCATTTGAAAACTATTTATCTTGCATGTACAGACAATCACAAAATTTGGAGGAGCATGACTTCTTAGCGATAGTACAAAAGACAGAAGAAAATAGGAAAATAATTTATTTTCTGTGAAGATATTTAAAAAAAAAAACAACAAACAAACAAACAACGAAACACATTTGCTCCCTTGTCTGCAAAGGATCCACTTGGGCTTCTTCACAAAGCTCTGAAGTGACTCAGGCACAGTATTACTTCACTATTTTGAGCTTTCTACAGAAGTTTTATATCTGGCAAAGATTCAGAACTGATATATTTAGTAATCAAGAAAGACTAAGACATTTAACTTACAGTCCACTAGAAAGTTCAGAAGAGAGAGTCCTATTTCTCCAGCCTACGTTGCATCTCCTACACTAAATTCAGGTAAAAGCTGCTTCTACATATAAGTTTCCAGGAAAGCCAAAGAGTTCACCCACAGGCACCTTCTTTGTAGAAGTTGCTCCTGCTAGCAATAAAGACCAGAATCTGAACAAGTCAGAACCAGGTGCCAACTAAAACTCTGGCAAAATCTCATCTGGAACATTACGTTTAGCTCTGGATACATTCATAAGAGTAATTTTCAATGGGAAAGACTGGTTATAGGATGATCACTGAAGTAAAAAGCTTCCCTTATGAGAAGGGACTAATTAACAGAGCTTGGTACTTCTTTAAATCTACCAAAGGAGAACAAAGCAAGAACTTGACTATTGTCTTTCACCATAGCAGGTTAGGGACAGAGCAAGAACACACAACTACACATATATAGGAACCAAAGGAACTCAGTTGTAAAAAGGTGCAAGAAAAAATAGACACTTCTTTGCACAGAAGATAATGAAGCCTGCAGCAGACATGAAGGAAGAATAGGAGATTCAAAAGCAACTGGGCAGAGATGCTCCCTCTGATTTTCCTAAGACAACAATTATGAATGTTGGGGGAAAATGAGGGGTATGAATTGCAGAAAATACCCAGACTAACAACCTCCCTGAACAGCATGTTCATTTGCTGTAGTGAGAGGCAGAGTGTTGATCTAGATGCACCACTACCCTGATTCCACAGGGGTGGATTCTTAAGAATTTAATTATTATGCACGATTACACTTTGCCAACATACAAAGACATAAAAAAAAAACTGTGTGAGAAACAACTTTTAACTTTTTGCAACCGGTTTTGGCCATAACAAAGTTGTCATTAGACTATCGCTTATGGAAAAGTACACAGCAACTGCGACATTAAATGAGCAGGATATTAACGATTTGTAAATTTGTTTTCCTACAGCACTGCAAGCAAACTAGCTATTTGACTGCATAAACGTGTAACTAGCTATGCTTACAAGCAACTAACCTGCAGAGATGTACCTAGAACGAAATTTAAAATTTCATGTACCAAGAAAACCTTAACTTAACCCATGCAGAAAGTTCATTGTTCAACAGACATTTTTACCTACAGCTCCTAAAGTGACCCTAAAGCTAGAGAACAGAAATGTTTGGTCACATAACTCATCTGCTGTATTACAGCTGCAGCACTACCACAAAATCTGACACAGCAGAGAACTGTTGGAACACAGTAAGACCCCCAAAAAATTGGAAACTACCAGTTAAATATTTTTCTACTTAGTGTTAAGAGCCGTGCCCCTCCCTTTTGCTTATGCTGCTTTGAAATACTGCTAAGCTTTTGTTTTAATGGGAACAGCTGTTTCTGCCCTACAGCAGGTATCCACATACAAAGTTAAAAGAGTTTATGCCAGTCAACACCACAGCAGCCTTCATATTCTGCCTCCTGTCCTCAGCTTGTCACACCAGTCTCCTTTTTTTGTCCCAGGATCAGGATTTGCGCAGTCATGCCCTGAAGCCTTGAGAAAGAGTGACTTTTTTGCTGAAGGCAAAAGCTCATCCAGCAGACAGTACTTTTGCAAGCCTGTGCGCTGTGTGACAAGCAAATGCACAGGGACACTGAAGGAAGCAGGAGAGAAAGCAGGACATCTGCCTTCAGCAGCTGTAAAAAAAACTGCAAAGCCTTAACACAGGGCACTAGAACAAAACAATAAACTTGTAGAGCAGCTCATGTCCCAGGTAAGCAAGCTACAGACCAAGGCACAAAACTCAGAAAAAGTATTTAAGAGCTGCATTTCCATATTAATGGCAGTCAGCACTAAAAATCTATGGAAGTTAAATATCCTGAAAAGAATCAAGTAATGTTTAGAAAATTATGAGCAGATACTGATGAGAACAGGTACCAGAAATCAGCAGAACACTGAGATCCTATCTGTATGTTCAGGGCAACAAAAATCTAGACTAAGACAATAGGTTTATTAACCATATAGTGAAAGAGTAATACATCCAGGAAACAGCCCTAGCTTCTTTTCTAGCATTACTAATATTTATTTATTAGAAGGAATAATTTCTGATTCCATAACCTAAGCTTTCAAACTGGGAGAAAGGTCTCTTGCTCCTTGTCTGCACACATCAATCTATGTAAAATATGATCTTATGATAAGCTGATTAAAATGCAAGAAGGTTTGTTGTTCTGTTGTATTGCTCAAGTTTTCTGTGCAAGTAGAAAGTCTGATGATTAGGGCCAACAAATTTTATTCCAATGTTCTGCTTTACAAGTTCCCATTCTGACTTTTGTCAAATTGCTTTAATTACCACTTTTCTGCCCAATATTGACTACGATAGCAGTACTGCTTTCCACATATTATCAGCATTTTCATGGTAACTATGCAGACCTGATGTGTTCTGACAAAACAGTCAACACTAAAAGGCAGTGTCAGGTTAATAACACAGGCACCAATCAAGTTCTCATCTGCCATTCAAGTAAAGTTTCCCTGGGGGAGAGAGAGACCCACAGCTTTTGCCTCAGTTACTCTGTATTCAAAAGTTTTTAGTTCCAGAAAGAACCTCTCTCCATTTATAACACAGACCAATTCTCGTCTTTTTGAACAGATATAATAGAAAATCCAACTTTAAACAATACTTACATTTACTGGAATTAGGGAGGGAAAAGATAGGCTTGTAATTAACAATGTATTATCAACAGAAGGCTCAACAAAAAGAGTATACCAACCCTAACTGCCAACACAGGTAGAACACTTCTTCGGAGTATACTGTCTGTTTTTCATTAAGAAGGATAGTTATTTAGAATTTAACTTCAAAATTACATTTTTTCAGCATTTGAAACTTTTTGGTGTTCAAAGAATAAATGTATGCAAGTCAAAAGTATGACTTGAAATAATTATGTGCCAGGAATCTTCGTATTTTCACTGAAAGGACCATGTCAGTCAGAAGAGCAAACAAGATGGTTTGCTATTACAAAACATTATTTTCTACATAAATACTTCCTGACATTAATCAACTGCATCAAGTTTTTCATCAACTCACAAGACAGGTTTGTTATTGGCAATAGCTTAAGTTAAGCAATTAAAATACAGCAGTCAAAATCTGAATCTGGTTAGACGAGTTATTTTAGTGAATTATTATCAACAACATGTTTTGATATTAGACCCTCAAAGCAGTGAAGGGTTGTAGAAGAAAACAAAGGATGAAGTAAAACTTAAGCTTCAGATGTCAAAAAAATAACGTCTGCCAGAATTCACAGAATCATAGAATGGTTAGAGTCGGAAGGGACCTTAAAGACCATCAAGTTCCAACGCCCCTGCCATGGGCAGGGACACCTCCTACTAGAGCAGGTTGCTCAAAGCCCCATCCAGCCTGGCCTTAAACACTTCCAGGGATGGGGCTTCCACAGCTTGTCTGGGCAACCTGTTCCAGTGCCTCACCACACCATTCAAGTAAATGTTTTGTTTCTAGACTACCACCGCTGGTTATCTAGAGATTTTGACCAGGTAAGCAGGAATACAACTGGAAAAAAATCTACTGAATAAATGCTCTGGAACTTCAAACTCTACTGACAACCTAAAAGACATCAGTCAACATGGTCAAAAGCGGGTAATTCACAAACAGGGAAAACTGATAATGGCAAAACAACCAAAAAGTATTAGTAACAAACACAACACGTGAGTTTTCAGTGTAACACAGAACAAAGGAAGAAAAAAAATTAATCACAGGCTACCAGGGAAGGTATGACATACACTGAAAACTGTTCCAGCTTTTGTGCTGGAATACACAACTGGAATACCTATTCTTTTGAAGAGCTAATAAAGAAAACACTAGTACTTTACCTAAGAAAATAACTGCACACATTGTACCAAACTTTTGTTTCTGACTAAATCAAAGCTGAAATAAATATATCTATTTATAAATACAACCAGGTTTATGCATTACTTTTTTTTTTTTAACAGATAGAGGTTGTATGATTAAGAAATAGATAGAAAAATAAAACAACACTGGAAAGAACTTAAAAGGTCTGAAAAGAAACATCTAATAATCACAAAACTGTCTGCAGGAATACAGCCAAGCCAATTACTTGACTCATTCTGCAGAAAGCATACGAAATAAACCAGGATGATAAGGAGATGAACTAGATCTCTTAAACTGCAATAGTAAAAATAGCAGCAGATTCCATTACTTTCAGTCTTTACAAGAACCCTGGTGTAGAATGGCGAAATGTAGAAAGACACTCAGTTTTCTCAACACCTCCTAGTCTACACAGCTTTTTATTTTATTAAAAACTGACCGTCTGCCATGAGCATAAAGCCATGGGATCCACTTAAAATCCTACAAGAACACAAAAGCTGCTTCAAGATACCAATCACTTCAGAAGTCTTACGTCACAAATCATCATGAACAGAAATAGAATCATAGAATGGTGAGTTAGAAGGGACCTTAAATATTGAGTTCCAACGCCCCTGGAACTAAGGGACACCTCCCACTGGAGTAGGTTGCTCAAAGCCCCATCCAGCCTGGCCTTCAACACTTCCAGGGACGGAGCATCCACAACTTCTCCAGGCAACCTGCTCCAGCGTCTCATCACAGGAAAGAATTTCTTTCTAATATCTAATCTAAGTCTCCCCTCTTTCAGTTTAAAACCATTAACCCCCACCCATATCGCTACATTTCCTGGTAAAGAGTCTCTCTTAAAATACATGCTTTAAAGAAAAGCAGGTTTTTCTACAGGCATACAATATGACACTCCCTTCTACATGGCTGTTAACAAGCTAAAGAGTCAGGAAGCATCAAAATTTCAACTAGAGCAATGCATACACTTTCATAGGTGCTGTCTAAAACAGCAATACTATATGTTTCAAACACTGTGTTCTGCAGAGCTATCCAAAATCACATTGATGAAGCATCTGTTCTTCAAGAAATATTCTTTAGGTTCATTAGTCATGCTCTTGATAACAAATGCATATCAGCTCCTGCATCAGTACTGGTCACAGTGCCAGTTGGAACGCAGGCACAGGCCAAGAGTAAACCATAAAATTAGAGGCAAACATCAACACATACTGCAGCCCCTTGTCAACACTCTGGAACAGAATTTATTCAGCTCCTTATTTCAAAACTTAAGTGAGGCACTCGCTCATGTAACATATGAAGAGCCACATACTGCAACGCCCCCAAGTAACTAAAAATACATTTATTTATTTTTCTCCAAAAATTAATATAGTCTTTAAAGACCTCATCAGACAAGTCCTCTCAGCTCTGAGTAGAATATATTTTTTCAGTAGCACAAACAAGATCTGGAGATCTCCAACGGAGACAGCGAAACACTGGAGGAAAAGTGAGTAGTGACATTTACAGAGGTCTGAATCTACTCCCAAGGACTAACTTACTCAGTAGTAGTCATCTTAAAATAGTAACAGCTTAATGAACTAATATGTGATAACAATTTACTTGAAATTAAATGAAGGGCTCTTTAAAGGGGAAAACCTGTTTGTGATAAGTAACAGATTCCAATGATGACTCTCAACAACCAGACAAATAT
Organism: Thinocorus orbignyianus; assembly: GCA_013400375.1. Classification (NCBI taxonomy): domain Eukaryota; kingdom Metazoa; phylum Chordata; class Aves; order Ciconiiformes; family Thinocoridae; genus Thinocorus; species Thinocorus orbignyianus. The sequence continues at coordinate 695,110 of VXBW01002684.1, forward strand.
GAAAAGAAAAATCTACATGCAAACCTATGCTGTAATAATTACAATGGCCAACCGTCCCATGGAACAAAACAAAGTATTTTTAGAAATGCAGAAGCAAAACAATTATTTGCAAAATCCAACTAGAACAGAAATCTGATAGCTGCAGCAGAAATCATATTATTGAAAAAAAAATTTTCCTCAAGACTTAAGCCATAAGTGATCTATCATCATTGCTCAGAAGCTGTTCCTAGCAGCTAACTTTTATCTCAGTATCCTTTAAAAATATTAGAAAAACATCACTGAGAAGAAGATAATGCAAGCTCAGATAGTGTATTTTACTTCAAGTATAGGTAAAACATTTGGATCTGTTTAGAACACTTCAATCTTCAGTAGAAAAAATATTTAGTACAAGAAAGACTTGGGGCTTGGAGAAGAAGCAACTTTTCTGGCTTCCAGGCCATTTCACCTCACTTCAGACCTCAAGATAAGCATAACTTCAAATTAAATTCTAACGAATTTCATTATTTTTGTTATTTAAAGAATATTTAGTGCACTCTTCTAACTAGGCTCTAAAGCATCTGTATACCTCAGCTTGACTCTACCACACTAGTTACGCTGCATTGATGATAATCCTCAGTACAGTTAAGCTTTGGCTCTGTTCCTATTACAGGTTTACACTGATTTAGCTACAGCCACAGCTAAACTATGATAATCTCTGTTAACGAGACGGTTGCATTTGTTATACATTGGGATAAAAAATTAGCCATTTATGCCTCATTTCAGTGAGGTATCTGCAAAAGAAAAGAAAATCAATGCCAAACTCAAGTTTACGGAGAGCAGGTTTCTGACTAAAGGTTATCAGGAGCATGTGGATCAGCACTGGGGAGACAGAGCAAGCAGAGTACTACCAGCTATCTCTGTAATGGTTTAGACAAATATTTGAAACATCAGTTTAACACATAAAAAGAAGGAAAAGATAGTCCCATATCTATCCGCAACAACTCTCTTACGCAAGAAAAATAAACAATGAGCAGGTGGACCAAAAAAAAGCGAGATTTTTTTTTTCGTTCTGCTAGGAGTTTGGTTTGGGTGGTTTTTAAGTACATACTAAATGAAAAACTGTGGGGAGCTGGCTACAATAACAAAGCAATGCAAAACACTGGAGCAAAGGATAATCTGTCATCATTCAGAATGGGTTCTGGACAAGGTTTGCTCAATGCCTCAAAAACTCAAGTTACTTCAAGCGTGTTCTCCTTTGGGGAAGTCTTCCCTTCCTCATCTCAAGTACCAAAGAAAGCTATTGTGTCAAGTACACACCAACATAGTACAAGGCTGACAACCAGAAACCCTGAATTCCTTTATTCTAGCTTACTAAAGGATGCTAACTCAAACTTCACAACTCCATTTTTCTGACTCCTGAGATAGTACACAGGGTCACACATTCCAGGTAAGTGGCATACCTATGACATCACACAGATGAGGCAGAGCTATAAACCAGAAGTCAGACACACCTACTTTGCTACAGGACTCCCCTCTGAACAAGGAACAAAACAAAGGAATCCCGACCTTCGAGTTTCCCTGCTGTCAAACAGCCATAGGCAAAGGTTGTCTCATTCACCACTGACCAGAGGTCTGTACAGATATTAATGTAAGCAAAAGGGTATGCCTGATTTGTGAAGTTTAGATCATTTTACCAGCTCACCCTTAAGAGAAGGGGAGGGTCTGAATTTTAAACCATTCTCAGAAGTATTTTAACACCTTCCTTTCATACTAATAAAGTTGTAATTTAGTTATCATTTACTCTCTAATGGGAGCAAGACAAAGAAGGGAGGCAGATAATACCCGAATTTCTGGGACATCAGATCTGAAGGGAAAGCAGCTTTTCAGTTCCCTGCTACATTACAAAGCGGCATAATTTGCTCTGGAAAAAATTAATTTCTTTTTCAGATCTCATTTCTCACATTAAATCTACACATGAAACTGAAATAAACCTAACAGAACCTTTAAACCTGGGAATTACTACAAATATATCCATTTGGAGATGAAACTGATTTAAGCATTTGCATACAAGAACGGAACACTACAAGCAATGTCCTTCATTAAAATGTGACAAGCTTACAAAGTTTTTTCCAGGGGGAGAAAAAGCTTTAAACTAAAAAAAGAAATAAATAATCAGTATTAATGCCTCAGACTATAGAAGCTGAGTTCTATATTACACCCAAATTAAACCAAAATATTTTACTAAGACATACAATAGATAAAGTGGCAAATTAATAGGCAGAGTCAAGTCCAAAATTAAAGTTCAACTGTAAATAAAGTATTTAAACACTAGGCAAAGGAGATCAGATGTTTTTTCATCAACAAGCCAAGAATTCACTGTATGACCACAAGGCATCAAAGTTCTCCCCTCCTGCATGAAGTAGCTGCATGCTTCTAGAACAGCATGTTCATAAAGGAATAAGATTTTACTCTTGTTCTACAGCCTAAAGCTAAGTACGTGTTGCATCTTCTGTTCTATATAAGATCTTGGACTACAGAAACCTTACCTGCCACCGCCACTACTGAAGCTCTTCACACAAGATTTCCTCTAGCCTTGCTTGAGAGCAAAAGGAAACCCAGGATTTGCACAAAGTAGAGTTGACTACTTATCTCAATGAAGTTTAGGCAGTTGCATTAGCCTAGGCTCATGCAATTTACACCTGCCCCACTCCTTCCCAACGAGACTCACAAGTTACAGAAAAAGTATCTGTAGCATTAGGGATATGGGGATGATGATGCCTGAAATATGCTCACAGCCTTATTGTAATTTCAGGGACACAGTCTAGCTTCATAAACAGGTCTCAACAAACAACTGAGAGTGTCTTTAAAATTAGGTCACTTAACTGATTTCACTGCAGGCTTGAGCCCTGAGCAATCTTAAGCACTAGAAAACCTCAAATTAAGAAAATGTCAGCTCCAAAGTACATACTCAAATCTGCAAGAAAGTTGCTTCACGGGAAAGGCTCTCTTAAAGAGAAGGTATGTTCAGAACTCCAAGAAATGTCTTACCAGGAAAGACAGAAAAAGTAGTTACACCTTGTATCAATCCCATGCCTATATTGTATATGTTCTCTTTAATATTATACCTATTTCTTTTGCTATTTTGTAAGCTTCATCTGGTGTCCTGGCAACTAGTCCGTGTGGAACAGAAATACCAGCCTCCTGCAACAGTCCCATGCTCAAGTATTCATGTAGTGACAGCTTCCTCTGTTGCTGTTGTTGCACCTGAAATCCATGATTATTGAGTATTCCTGGACTTCCACCAAGTACCTGAAGGAAAAGAAAAATGAAAGAAAAGAAAGAAAAAAAAAGAGAAAGAACAAAGAACATGACCATGTTTTGAAAAACTGCCCTCTCCGTTTAGGTTAACAAAAGTCTACACATTAAACAAGTTCAGATCAGGATATAAACGCAAACACCTGAACACTGAATCCTACACTTGCACATTTCCCTTCCACATTAAGTCATTCATGTCAGGTCTGGTATTGGGTTTTGTAAGGTTCTGCTGGGGCAGCGGGAAAGAGCTGGTGAAGCTGCTACCACTGACAAGGTCCAGCAAGGGTTAAAACACCCCTGAGTATTTAGTTTGCATTTACGTACTTTAAGGAATATACCTGTAGGGGAAATAACCTTGAGGAATTTTGGAAGCAGAACAGAGAAAAGCACACAGAATAGGCTCATTCAAAAGTTCTGGTAGATGGCATCTGTCTGCCAAACTAAGAACTAAGCCCTGGGAAGGAGAGGCAGCAGAAACTAAGTTAGGCCACCTTCAGCGGTTGGTTGTAGTGAATTTAATTTGCTACAGAACAGACTATTCAGCTTTCATATGACTATCACGAAATGGAAAAAAACAGCTACGACCCATTTCAAACTCCTACACTGAATCAGAGGGCTGCCAAAAGTCCAAAATAACTTTAACATTTCAAATGCCAAGTAAAATATAACATGTCAAATATTCAATCCAGGAAGTTCCAGTGTGGAATGAGCCTCAATTTCCTCTGCAAAAGTGATGTACTGATAGAAATTTTGTATAAAATAATTCAGGGAGAAACTGACTTTGATTATAAAATAACAGAAGTGCTACTACATGAGCAATACCTTTTTAAAAAGAAAGCTACTCGTGGACTTGAGGGCAACATACTTTCCCAAAGGGTACCTTGTAAAGTAATGGCATTTCACAACAATAAAATTGTTTACAACAAAAATAACAAACGTTTGCTGTGTTTTTTTCGTATTTCACTATATAGGAACAAGACCTTAATTTTATACACACATGAAACAGCAAACCTACTGAATTCAGCTAGTCTATGAGACTGAAAGATTCAAGGTAAAAAAAAAAAGACTACAAAACCAATTTAGATACATACACAATTTTGCATTTATCTTCATTTTTTCCAAAGGTACCATTGGCAGAAGCACCACAAAAAACACCCCCAAAAAAACCACTAGTCTGTATTGGGAAGTTCCTAATAGACTGGATTTTTAAGGTTTGGTGTCATTTTAAACAGAGCAAGCATGCAGATAACGCAAGAGTTTTACTACGGCATTTCAAGCTAGCGAAACCACAGAGCCTATTTAACCTCCAAAGGATTCCTTCTGCACACAGGAGGCCCCTTCTTTGGCATGAGCCCCAACTGAGAGGTGTTGACCGTTGTGGCTGCTGTTTCTTGGCGCTGACTGACCAGCTGGGCCCTGGGAGGCTCCGCGTAACATGAGAGGGGAACCCAACGCGACCTTCCTCCATATGTGGAAGGAGAAGAAAGTCAGACAGAGCGTATACACCTCAGACCCCCTAGTCCTTCTGTCTGCACTACTTTCCAGGGGTTCTGCAGCTAAAAACAACAAAGACCATACCCCGAAAGGGCATTCACAAGAAACCTGAGCAAAAACCGGGGAGATGAGAGCTGGAAGAAGGGTTTACCGGCACAGCCCGACCCCTCCTATGAGTAAGGTGACAGCAGAGACGGAAACACTGGGACTCCCAAACCGGCTAGCGGAAGGAGGGTTTGGAAAAGGAAAAGGGAAGCCCTGCAGCAAGCAAGAAGGGCAGCTGCGGGGGGACGCAGGCCCAAGGCGAGCAAACAGCTGCCAGCCCCGCCGCCAAGGCAGGGCAGGCCGGCGGCAGGAGCGGGGTGAGACGGCCTCCCCTCCCGCCGCCGCCCCGAAGGGGGCACAACCCGCACCCCAGGTGACCCCAGGTGACCCCAGCCGGCCCTGCCCGGCCCTACCCTACCCTACCCCACCCTGCCCTCCCCGTCCCGCCTCCGCCCCGGAGCGGCCTCTACCTTGGCGGTGGCGGTACCCAACGCGGCGCGGAAGCCGCTACCCCTCAGCCCAGCCGAGGCCCGGCTGCAGATGATGGAGGCCGCCATAGCAGAGCCCCCGTCGCCCTCAGGTGCCCCTGTCCACGCGCATGCGCCACCACCGAGACGGGGCGGTGGGGGCCAGAAGGAACGGGGCGGGGCAGGAAGCGTCGGCGCCGCTCCGGTCCCTCGGTGACCGCCAGAGGGGGAGACAACTCTATGGTTTCCGAGGGCGCCCCCTCCGTACTGCCCCCTGGCGGGGAGGACTGAGGCTGGGCAGACTGAGGCGGGAGCGGGCCTTAAATCCTTTCCCGGCCCCCCGTATTTCGGCGACTTTATTTTAAAAATAAAGCGTTATTGTTCTAAAAAGGGTTGTAATCCCCTCACAACCTTCCCGTCCGCGTCGCTGGCGCCCTGCGAGTCACACAGGAGGAGGGGGCACCACCTCCCTTCTGCCATCCCCGCTACAGTTCTGCCTCATAGTTCAAAAATAGTCAATAGTTATAGCCTGAGAATCCTTTTTTCCCTGTATTTCAGTGTGTCTTTGTTGTTCCTACACGAAGGTTCTTCCCCCGGTGTGGGAGAGATACTTGGTTACTTTTATTTCAGTTCTGCAGAATGGGGGGCCAGGCACTCATCAGGTTTCAAAACGCCCAATATTTATAACAATAAAATACAACTGATTGGTCAATCATGCTTCATTCACCCTGCCAAACTATGCATATGCATCTAAGCTCATGTTCAAAGCATTTAGGAAGGATACCTGATTAGCATGCTTGTTGCGGGGTGTATATTTTAGCATTATAATAAGGGGTGTATATTTTAGCATTATAATTACCCAAGGTTAATTTGGGATACACTTTTGGCTCAGCTGTGGTCCAGAAGTTCTGATTTTTGGTATCTTAAACTAAATCAGCAACTGCAAAAGGATGTCAGATGCCCTGTTTTGCTTCTCATCCTCTTCAAGGTCAGGCGCCTACTTTGATATCTCAACCTACTTTGACATCTCACCCCTGTCACAGGTGAAACACCTTGATATACTTTTAACTTTGTTCTTCATTCATCATCTTCATGCACATCAATTACCAAACTGAACTGCAGGTGTACAAGACCAGGCTGGATGGGGCTTTGAGCAACCTGCTCTAGTGGGAGGTGTCCCTGCCCATGGCAAGGGAGTTGGAACTAGATGATCTTTAAAGTTGGTTCCAACCCAATCCATTCTATGATTCCATAAAAAGCCAATATTTGTAGGTACTATTTTGCAGCCAACCTTCACTCCTGCCATACTAGGCTCTTTCATCAGGACACGAAACTGTTCCTGCTGGAAGCTGCCACCTCCACCTCTGCAGTTTAGAACACGTACGTGTACCGTGGCCTCCTCAAGCCACTTCGCTAACGAACCTAAGAGGGGGACAGACAGCTCTGCAAAAACCAGTGAACAGACAGACTTTGTGAGTCACATGGAGGCAAAGCTTTTTCCTTAAAAAAAAAAAAAAAAAAAAAAAAAAAAACATAATTAGGAAAAGAGTAGTGGCCTGAAAAACCAGAAGGTGTAATGTCCTCTACCAATAATAAGGAAAATTGCAGTTATTTCCATACATCATGGAAGTTAAAGCTAGATCTGATCTGAAGGAAACCCATGCTGGAGCTGTGAATCTTGTGAGTTCTGTAACTGGAATTACCCAATAACTGGACAAGTTGCATTTTTTTTTGTTCTGAAACTGCAAGTGCATCATCATAACTTCTCCTTGGGTGAGTATTTTGCAGAGTAACCATGGGTCAGTTATTTTGATTCTGGTCCTCTGCTGCCTGCCTATAGTGGTGGTGTTACCTGTTAGCATTGCAGCAAGCTCAGTGCTTAGACCTGTGCCTCTTACATTCAGACATTCAAGGTAGGAGTACATATCACTGAGCCTGTGAGCAGCTGCAAAATTTTAAGACCGTCCAAAATTTTCCACTACAGCTGACAAAAGGCTTCCTTCTGCCAAGTGTATGGGGGAACCACTTGAACTTTGTGTTCTTTCTCCACCAAAATACCTCCCTTCTGTACAGACAGTGGCCTACCTGCGGCTCCATCACAGGACAGTACTTGCACATTGTGTCCACACACAAACTTCACCAGACCTTGCAGTACTGGGAGACTCTTCAAAAATTACCTCCCCCCCTGGAAAGGGCAAGGAAAGGTATGAAATAAAATGTACAAAGACAGTGTAATGAAGTTTGGCAAAACTAAAAATCTTAAGCTGAACAGCCCAAAGCTGTTCAGAGACCAGTGCTGGCTACAGGTTGGGAAACTGGACTTAGATATCTCCACTCAGTTACTTGCGACTGCAAGTTGGGCAGTTCCCTCTGGGTTTATAATTCATTCCTGCCTGTGCAAAGAGCTGTAAGACATTCAGAGTGCAACTGCTATTGTTTCTTCTTCTTCTCACTGAGGGCGACTTCTCCTTCCAGATTTAAGATTAAGGTTTTTATCTTTCACATCAAAAGAAGAAATGTTACATGGTCTTGTAATATTGAAGGACTTCTAGAAAGATTGTGGTGGCCAGTGCTGTTGTCTATAGTCTGATACACAGCTGTATGGAGGGCTTTAATTATTTGGATATGGTATTGTCTGATTTCCTTCTCAGCTGTAAGAACTGGTCTAACTAGGATTCATTGTAAAAACACATGAATTTCTGTCTGCTTTCTGTCTGATCACCAGTGCCACCACCTGGCTCAGACTGTTAGTACAAGATGAATGGGAGTTAACCCAAACCTTAAAAACATACATTCTTGGAAATGACACACTCACCTTTTCTTTGCTTCCTTAGAAAAATAAGAACATACAATGATCTTGGCTATGACCAGACAAATTCACAGTGAATCCAGCTAAAGTAACTCAGGATTGCATAGGCTCAGCCTGGTTCGATACCCAACCCACATTCATGGACATTGTACAAGGAAAGGAGAATGCACTGTAGGATTCTGAGAGGTATCCTGATGTCTTGCTAAATCTCCAGAAAATTCTAGATATAGGTTCCTTCCTATTCAAAGTTTCAAATGATGAGATTTCTCGCTAAAGTCAAAATAAACTTTTCAACACAAGACCAAGGCCCTCTCCGAAGCTGTATTTAAAGCTATAAAGGAGGAAAGAAAAGATGGACTTTTGTCCTCATTTAAGGGACGCTTTTCTGTTCTTCTGTCTTGGGCTGCCTTGGGATTGAATACAGCCAGAATTTTCACAGAATTTGGAGCACAATCCGTCTTTGCCAGCCTCTGAGTTGCCCAAGGTCACTAAAAATGTTAATGGCAGAGCTACAAATAAAACAGAATTGTCTCACCGCCTACACTCATTCAGATGACTCAGTCTTCTCTGCACACACCAAAGCAAATAAATACTTAAGAAGCAATGGAGACAGTAAAACTCTCTCACCACAGCTCTGATTTGTCCTATTGCTCTTGCATATGCGCACCATTATTCTCCATGAATCGTGAAGACAGTGACTGCTTTTGGGCTGACAGCATATCTTGATGACAAGCAGTACTCTGAATGGAACCAGATATGTATGATAATTCCATCACTGGAGTTCATAATAGTCAGTGAAGGTTATAGGAATGAACCATTTTTTTGCTCAGCTAGGCCCCTTCCAAAGTATGATACTAAAAGTGAGGATTTTCTGTTGGGTGATAAGGAAATACATAATGTAGAAAATCTTACAGGTCTAATAAATTCTGATATGAGAAGGCAACGAAAAAAACATTGTTAGGAGTTTAATGTGAAGCCAGGATTGTGGAGAATAATGCAGATCATAAATGTATAGTAAAGGTAAGGCCAGAGCATAGGCCGTAACTTCTGCAGAATTTCATTTCTCTTATTTGGAAACCCTTAAGGAAAAGGATCATTTGTGGAAATCCCAGTATTTCATCTGCAGGTGAGCAGTGTGTTTCTTTTCTTTCCTCAGTATTCTCCATAGCTTCATTGTTGGTCACTCCATCAAATCACTAATTACTCTGACAGACAGGTCGGTGGCACACTGGGGATGCCGCGAACCCTTGCCTACTTCTTATCCATGGGTTTTCTTTTAAGAAAGTTGTTCTCAAGCAGTACACCATTCAACAGCTGTGGAAAAGGAAGAGACCAAGTTTAGAGGCCAAGCCTGGAAAAGGAGGTTAGGCCACATGGGCCACCTAACCAGTGACTCTGCCACGTCAACCCGCCGTTCTTTTCCTCCACTCCCCAGTAAGTTCAGGCAGGCAGATCAAGTTCATTTCTTCTCCTTCAAGGAAATTTGGATAAATGTTGCAGCACTGAACCACGAAGCTGGTGTTTATCATCATAATGCACTGGCTGCATCTTTAGGTCTGAATCCTATCTAAGCCTTGGAAACCAAATCAGAGGTACATACTCAGGGTCAATGTTCAAAAGCTTATTATTAATGCTAAGGTAAACTGTCTATTTGCAGGCAAGAATCAGTGCGAGACATTATCACAGAGGGCCTGCATAAGTACTGAAAAGTATTGGAGTTTGGAGGTTTTTTTAAAAGAGTTGGAACAAAACTGTTTTCTCTCCCATCTTCCTTCATTTTTCTTTATTACTATTAAAATGCATTTTGTGGACTTCAGGAAATTCAAGATGGAGACATACAACATTTTAAATCTGTTATAAACTGTAGGAAAGAGAAAAATGCTTTGACAAGCAATTAATATTACTTATCAGTATGAAAGTATCTTTGCTATTGCAAAGAACTAATATCAAGGAAATCAAGTGAAAAAATCTCAAATTATAAGAAGTGTAACTAAAGCAGAATATGCGTACTGTCAAAAATATAAAGATTGCAAGGTTTGTTTGGCATGTTTAGAAGGGGCGGAGGGGAAAGTGTGTATTTAAGAATCAAAAGACAACACATTTTTACAGAGGGTAGTGCACCTTGGCTTAATAAATTGCATGAAAAGCTATTGAACAGGAAACAACTCCCGTCAGCTATTCTGTTTCAGGCAAGTAATGATAGGAATATATAAAATATTCAGACATATGTTGCAAGGATCTGAGTCCTCTTAAGTTATATGAGAGCAAAGTCTGGTTTACTGCTGTAGAATCATGTTTTATCTAACATCTCCAAAGCACTTGTTGCACAAGATCCTGGTAGAAGATACAGCTACCAGCTTCATGCAAGACTTGGTTTGTAGGCACGGCAGCATTTATTCTGGTTGAATCAGGACAATTTAATGATTGAATCTAAATGGAAAAGGGAACCCAAAAAAAATTGCACTTGGTTTCTTTCCTTGTTTTGCATAAAGCAGCTAGTCTTTTCATTTGAACTGTCATATTAAAAAATAAATATATATATATTAAATCTGTAGGTAAAATTTGCTTTGCAACTTTCAAGTTTAAAGCTTTGTACCCTTAGTAGTATATCATGTATCTTTAGTGAAATTTCGTATGTTTTAAGATAGCAAGCTTGAGGAGAAAAAAAGGGAAAATATCAATCATGGAATTATACCATCCTGTGGGAGGAAGCTGTAGATGATCAACCACTCCTAATTACCTCCTTTCCTAATGTTAAAAGTGGCATAGCTATAGTGGTGCTCTAGATATACTTCCCTGGTCAACACAAATCCGCAGCTGCATAAAGCATCCTCATGGAAAAGTCCCTGGCATGTGCCTGAACTAAAGCTAAACATCAATAAAACAGCCCAGCAGAGAAAGAGGACAAGAGCTCCTGTCTTAGAAACGAGTGTGCAGCATCTAACCGTGGCAAAACGGCTAGGATGTTCACCCAGGAACACGGAGAGTGGATGCTCTCTTGGCATTGCTGAATCTGAGAGGCAGCAGATCACAGGTCATCAGATCACACCTCAGCTTTATTGACTACGTGAGAAGTTTTTGACTGAAAGTCACTTCTGGTGACTTATCTTCTTGCTGGTACCAAACATGACAAGGGTTTATAGTCCTGCTTTCTCAGCTGTGAGGCAAAACGATCTCCCAGTTCTAACTGACAGCATCTCAAGGAAAAGTAACTTGGCGAATTTAAGCTGAAGGGACTGGGATGTGCCATGTGAGGTGAAGCACTCAGGTAGTAACGGCAAGACTTTAAAAAGCTCCGTGCACAAATGGCACAATGATTTACTGACACTAACTTGAATAGATTTTCATCCTTTGACCTTTAAGTGTCTTTTTCCTTCTGAAAGGCCTTTTTTGTACCAAACTCAAATCATACTTCCTCAGTGTATCTCTTAGAAGTAACTGCGTTGGCTTTGCTGATCTTTCCCCCCAGAAGAAATGCACAAAGACGACATGCCAGAAGTTCATTTATGGGTTAGTAAACCTACAAAAACTAAACTCAAGGAATTAAAAACTACTAAGAAACTTCAACTATGCCTGGCATATTCAAAAGAAATAAAAATCAATCGCACGTGTTCGTATTTCTGTAGCACTGCACATCTCAGGAGACCCCAAAGGACTTAACAGATCCAAGGCTCTAGGATCTTACAGGCTTTGGCTTTAACGAGATGGTCTTCAACCCAGTGCATCAGCTTCTGTGGAGTTGGAAGCTACTTGTTTCTGTGAAATTAGAAAGTAAAATCATTATTTAAATCAAAATGGACAGACCTTTTAATGGACTTCTGTATTTTTGCAAATACCAAGCACATGAGTTTATGAGAAAAAAATCTTACCTGCTGCCAGAAGAGAATCACAGAACAGTTCAGGTTGGACGGGGACTCTCAAGGGTGCCTGCTCCAAACCTCCTCTTCCCCTCATGTCACCCCTTGCTCAACGCAGGGCTAGCTTCCAGCAGGTAACTTTGGGCTGTGTCCCACTGGGCTTTTAGCCTTTCCAGAGATGGAGGTCCCACAGCCTCCCTGAGCAAGGTTTTGTAGTGCTCTGCTGCTTTCATCCTCACTCTGCTCCAGCAGAGAAAAGGCAGTCTCCAGGAGACTCACTTCAGCTCCCAGATCAAAGGAGCTTGGGCATTTCTTTATTAGGCAAGGCTCAACTCTCTGCACAGTAGTACATAACAGCAGAAATGCACTTTCCATCCAACTAATATGATAATAGAACATTAATTACTTCCTTTTAAAAAACAATTCACGGGACTTCCTTATAGAATGGTTAGAGTTGGAAGGGACCTTAAAGATCATTGAGTTCCAACCCCCCTGCCATGGGCAGGGACACCTCCCACTAGAGCAGGTTGCTCAAAGCCCCATCCAGCCTGGCCTTCAACACTTCCAGGGATGGGGCATCCACAGCTTCTCTGAGCAACCTGTTCCAGTGCCTCACCACCCTCACAGGAAAGAATTTCTTCCTAATATCTAACCTAAATCTCCCCTCTTCCAATTTAAAACCATTACCCTTCGTCCTGTCACTAGACTTCCTGACAAAGAGTCCCTCCCCAGCTCTCCTGTAGCGCCCTTCAGATACTGGAAGGCTGCTGTCAGGTCTCCCCGGAGCCTTCTCCAGGCTGAACAGCCCCAGTTCCCTCAGCCCGTCTTCATAAGAGAGGTGCTCCAGCCCTCTGATCTTTGTCGTGGCCCTCTGCTTGACCCATTCCAACAGGTCCACATCCTTTCTGTGCTGAGGACTCCAGAGCCGGACACAGTACTCCAGCTAGGTTCTCATGAGCACAGAGTAGAAGGGGAGAACGCACATGCGATGAGAGCTTATTTCTGTTTCAACATAAAAGCAATATATCATCCATGTCCTTATTTCTGGTACTAACTTTCTATCAAGCTATAATATTACAGCAAGGGAAGATTGATACCAAGAGACTTGGCAATTCAGTGGATGCACAGGGTGTCACAGTAATCCTTCTGCTCAAATACAAATGAGGAAACAGTTAACAATGTTAAATTTTTAATTTTCAGTACTGGGGTTCAGGATGATAACCAGCTGCTCGAACCCAAGTGAGGGACAATCCAGACATCTTCCAAGCACAGGTTTCAGTCAGCCTGCTGGCAGGACTTCGATGCCACGCACTGCTGTCACATTCCACCCAGCTTGTGAGTGCCAGCTTTGCAATGTTAAATATTTAAGCATAATCCCTTACATCTTACAGTTCCTGCTGCTGCCAAGCGACTGCGAATATGCAATAAATTCCACGGCCAGTGAAACGCATGCATGAGATTCTCAGAAAAACGGATGCCTTCTGATCGTGTGGCTGCTTTTCAAGCAGCTTTTGTACAGCGTGTGCTTTTCTGATGTGGATTCTCTATGCATGTTCTCAAGGAATAGCTGCGCAGTCATTTTAATCCGACATAAATCTGGCCTTTCACTAACCCAGTTAATCCCACCGTTCCTGTTCCCAACTGTACTCCCTGACTACCTTGTGCTAATTCAGTCACTCAGGTACCTGAGCTGTAAATCGTATCAGGGAACCCATCCTGTTGAGAAAAAATAATCTTTTTAGATATTATATATCTAATATATTTAATCTTTTTAGCTTCTGCTATGTTCAATCTGATCAAAGTCTGTGCTACCCTCTCCCTGTGCTGCCCACAGCATGCTAGAAAACAAGTTCAGGAAGCAAAATACTCTTTTCAGAGCCAGATCAGGTCATTCATCCAGTTCACCGCACGACCACCTCAGTAACAGTACAAGCATGAAAAAGTGCTTGGGTCTGAAAAGGAGACAGCAGCCTAGACACAGTCTGGTTTAAATATATTTGTCAGATGAAGTGTCAATAAACAAGTTCAAAAGAGCATATAAATCATAACCTTGCAAGCTTTCCAACATACTACTATAGTACAAGATGCATTTTTAATTTCTCATTCTTTGCTTGTTCTCATTTCTTCAGTGGATGCTTGTTCACTATCAAACTCAAGAAATACCAGCCATGTATTTACTTCAAAATCTGTGCAAAATCTGTGTACGTGTCCACATCCCAAATAAACCAGTAAGTGGAACTGATTAAAACAGACTCAGTCAATAACCATGCTTCATTTTCATATTCTTTAATGGTCACAAACGTAAGATGAAAAATTTTAAACAGTTAAATACCAGCACTTAAATATAAAAGCAGATTTCAAAACCTTAGCAAACTACTTCACAGCCTTGTGGCAATCAACAGAATGGCAGAGAGAAAGGGGAAGTCTTAGCCTCCTGATAAATACTAGTATTTCTTACAAAAAACCTCTACATAATTATCTTCATATAATATCTTTAAGAGATTGTATCCTGCTACCATTCTAACAAGCTCAACAACTGTGCAAGTATTTTTTGTATTTAAAAAAAGATATGAGTAGAGTAACACCATACATATGAGTAGAGGACCACCCTGACTTGTAAATACTGTCCAGTATAAGGAACAGGATTTTTACTCAAAGTAAAATGTTTTCATTCTTCAGATAAACAGCCTTGTGGTGTTTTATTTATTGGACCAGAACAAACTCAGTGGGTGAGGAAGAGTTTTTAATCTGATATTTAATCTGAAGATTAGGATACTCCAGCTGCATTGCAAGACAAATCAAAATGAATGACCTTGGTTTAAAAAACGGTCAGTTATCTCGGCAATTTGCCCAGGATTATTTTTTTATTTATGTCAGTAATTCAGGGTGTGGGCTGACATTACAGCTAAGCAGTACAGCCAACTACAGTCAATACATCCCTGACATTTTCTTCAACACTGGGACTCATCTGATGCTGTAATGAGCCAGTCCAGGGAATAAAACCTAAGAAAACTAATCCCACAAAAAGCAGTGATTTATCTTCAGCCAGTTTGGCACCATGACTTTCATAAGCAAATAAAAACACCTGCACACAAGTATTTTAAAACCTTACACAAAAAAAAAAGAACTATTTCAAAGTCCTCTGAAGGAATAACACTTCCTATCTCTGTGGTGATCAATAGGCTGGAGAAGGGGAAAATCTGATAAACTTTACAGTTGTTTACAAGAAAAACGGAAGTCTGAATTTCTATGCATTTCTATAATTCAGAGTAAAAAAGTACAATAAATTTGGGATTCTTATCAGCAAGGAACTGTTATTCTGCCTCTGGAGCTCTACTTTGGTGTTTGTAGCTCCTTTATTAATCATTTCAAGGTGACTCTCCAGAGTCAGACTTTTCACTCAGCAGGAACCGCAGGCTAAGCCAAGAAGGGCCACTTTTAACGTTACAGAGTGGTGTGTGCTGGAAGGGAGCTTAAGATCATTGAGCCCCAACCCCACCATCACGGGCAGGGACACCTCCCACTAGACCACGATGTTCAGAGCCCCATCCAGCCTGGCCTTGAGCACTTCCAGGGATGGGGCATACACAACTTCTCTGGGCAACCAGTTCCAATCACTACAATCCCTGATACAGTCCCTCCCCACCTCTCCTATAGGTCCCTTTTATCCCCTTCTCAGCTTAAAACTGTTATCCATCATCCTATCACTACAATCCCTGATACAGTCCCTCCCCACCTCTCCTATAGGTCCCTTTTAGGTACTGGAAGACTGCTGCAAGGTCTACCTAGAGCCTTCCCTTCCGGCTGAACAACCCCAACTCTCTCAGCCTGTCCTCACAGGAGAGGGGCTCCAGCCCCCTGACCATCCTCATGGCCCTTTACTGGACCCACTCCCACAGGTCCATGCCCTTTTTGTTCTGAGTTATGAATGAATCTGCAGCATGAGACCAGCCAGCACCCTGACCTCCTTGCACCTTATTTGTTCATCCTTAGGCGCCTCCGCTTTTTCAGTCCTTAGGGACCCCACCAGCCCCTTTGCACTCAGAGACACACCCCCAAAAAAAAAACCAAACCAAAACAAAACAAAATGCAGAACCCCAAACAGAAGTACAGGAGGGAAAGCCATTTGGCCACGCCGGTGCTATCTGTCCCCAACACAGCCCTGCCTGGTAACCGGCTGTTTTCCTCACAAGTGAGGGCCGCTGCCCGACCGCTGCCGGCAGCCACCTCAAACACTGCCGGCCCGTCCCAGGTCGTGGCCCCCTCGGC
>VXBW01002684.1:711440-725233 GCA_013400375.1 Thinocorus orbignyianus
CCGCCGTGACGTCACCACGTCACGCCCCCGCCTCACGTGGAGGAGCCGTTGCGGCTCTCGGGGCCGGAGGGGTGCCGAGCCTTCGCCGGCCGCTATGGGTGAGCCGACGCAGCCCCCGCGGCCGGGGATCGGCGTGGGGGTGGTGATCACCAGCCCCGCGTACCCCAACTGCGTCCTCCTGGGCAAGAGGAAAGGCTCGGTAGGGGCCGGCACCTACCAGCTCCCCGGAGGACACCTGGAGTTCGGGTAGGAGCCCCGAGGCACCCCTCCAACCCACAACCCCCTCTGCCGCCCAGGGCCCGTCCTGAAGCGGCCTCGCCTTCCCCTGCCCGCAGTGAGAGCCTGGCGGAGTGCGCCGCGCGGGAGACGCTGGAGGAGGCGGGTCTGCGCCTGCGCGGAGTGCGCTTCGCCTCCGCCGTCAACGCCTACTGCGCCGCCGCGCGCTACCACTACGTCACCGTCCTCATGAAGGGCGAGGCCGAGCCGGGGGCGGAGCCGTACAACCGCGAGCCCGACAAGAACGAGGGTGAGGGGTGCGCGCGGCGGGGCCTGATGTCACTGTACACGTCACTGGCGGGGCGGGGTTTGGGTTCTTGAGTAGACAGAGGCGTGGGTATGGTGGGGTGGAAATGCGGCTTTGTATTTCATAGAACGATTAGAGTTGGAAGGGACCTTAAAGATCATTGAGTTCCAACCCCCCTGCCATGGGCAGGGACACCTCCCACCAGACCAGGCTGCTCAAAGCCCCATCCAGCCTGGCCCTGAACACTTCCAGGGATGGGGCATCTACCACCTCTCTGGGCAACCTGTGTCAGTGCCTCACCATCCTCGTTGTAAAAAATTCACAGAATGATATGGGGTTGGAAGGGACCTCTGGAGATCACCTAGTCCAAGCCCCCTGTCAAAGCAGGTCCACCTAGAGCAGGTTGCACAGGAACATGTCCCCACGGGTTTTGAACATCTCTAGAGATGGGGACTCCACCACCTCTCCGAGCAGCCTGTGCTTTCCTTCCCCTCAAGGGGTAAGAAAGTAATAAATTTTAAATAACTGTACATAACAGAGAATTTTTGTTGGTAATTTCTGCAGAATCCACCCAGACTGCAACGGTGGAATTATTACATGATTAATTTCACACTCTTGCTTTTTCTTTGTCTTTTTTTTTTTCCCCTGTGCAGGTTGGGAGTGGGTTAAGTGGGACGAGTTTCCTCCGGCAGATCAACTGTTCTGGGCCTTGCGCTGTTTAAGAGAGCAAGGTTACAATCCCTTTACGGAAGAGCTCGATCATCTCAAAGGGTACACAGGAAGTCACCAACTAACATAAAAAAAAACTAGCTTAAAAACTAATTGCATATTTTGTAAAAAATTGACAGACAGACCTGCTTTTTTGGATGTAAAAAGGGATGTATAGTGTGCTCACTCTGCCCATGTGAAAATATTACTCTTCCCAAAGCCAAAAAGATGCCAAATGTTTCAGTGCTTTTACTGTATTTCACAAGACTCTTGTTTCTCATTCCAGACCTATTTCTAGCTCTAGTGGTTAATAATTAATGTTTTTATTTGTAGAAATCTCACAGTGTTTTATCTGGTTAATCCTTCTACAGATGAATATCCCTTTGGAAGTAAGAACTTGTCAGAGAAGCTTACTCACTTGGAAATGGTTGTAGTATCAGGCCCAAGCGAAACTGATGTGTGTAAACCGCTGTCCTCCTTTCTGTGTAAAACTACTTCGTATGTCGTGCTGCTTTCCTGTAATTATAAATCTCGGACCAATTTTTAATCTTAGCCTTGTCTCATCACATCAGTTAAGAAACCATTGTGAACAAAAGTCTCATTTTGCAGACAGTGCCCCATTCTCCTGCAGACAGTAGCACATACTTGGAAATCAGAGTATTTATAAATATGAAAAGGCTGCGGTGGCGTGTTACAGGGAACGAAAATTCCCTGACCCTTCTTGCCACCCCCTTTCATAACAGCGTTCTGTTTGCAGCCTCAGTGAACATTAGGATTTATCTGCAGGACTGTTCCAGATCTCTGCAAGCTGATCCTCATTTCTGATCACATTACTAAACTCTTAAAAGTTTAACAGAGAAGTGCCTACAGCGTTCTACGAGGCTGACACAAGTACCATTGCACAAACCAATCTCATTTTTAGGTGTAGCTCTATAGCAGACAGTCATACTTTTCAGCTAAAAGGGTTGTCAGTATTAAACAGCACAGTTGGGTGTAATTCTGTATGGCTGCTGGGACTGCATAGAGTTGTTAATTTTCAGTGACTAAATGACTGAATTGGTAATGAATTAAATCATAATACACAAAAGATAGACACAAAAAACAGTTCATATTTTTCATTTTTCTAGACTCCGTAACCAAATTTGATTGTTTTCCAGCTGGAGTCATTAGCACATCAGCAATTAATTTTAGGGTATGACTTTAAAAAAAAAAAATCACTAATTGGCTAATTTTTTTTTCTCTTTGGGTTTCTTTCAAAACAGTTTTTGTCAATTTCCTTTAGATATTGTACAAAATGTTCTGAGATACATTTTATTCAAAAGAAATTAAAGGTAAGCACAATATCAAAGGATTAAAATCGTCTGAAATTACAAACTGACATACCAGTTCTTAAGAGAAATGAGCCTGAAGGGTTTAAAAAGCTCTTCCTTACTTTGCACATACATTTGCTTAAATGGAGACGGCTCTTTTTGTTGAGATGCAGAGTGAAACAAGGTATAAAGACATTACTGACGATTGCAAGGCTCCTGCTTAGAATTTGAAGTATTAACTATGCACAACTTCCTTTAGGACAGATATTCTTTCTCTGAAGTGAACAAAGAAGATAATGTCATAATGCAGTTTTGAAATGGGAAATAGTACAAAAAATTCCTTTACTACTGTATCTTTGTAGAAAGCTGGGTTTTTTCTATTCAAAACTGGAGATTTTCTTCCTAAAAGCAACTATGTACACTGAAAATTATTCCTTTCAGCTGTCAACAAAGATGCTCCGGGAAGAGTTGACAGATGTCCTGCCCATCTGTCCCAAAGAATAATGAAAAAGAAAAAAAAATTACTAAAATGATTTAGCGCCATTTGAAATTTTCTTTCCATTTCTAACTCCTGATGGGAAAACAGGAGCCAATGTAAAATGGTTTGTCGTGCAATAAATATTTTGTTACCATTAATGGTT
Organism: Thinocorus orbignyianus; assembly: GCA_013400375.1. Lineage (NCBI taxonomy): Eukaryota > Metazoa > Chordata > Aves > Ciconiiformes > Thinocoridae > Thinocorus > Thinocorus orbignyianus. The sequence continues at coordinate 714,623 of VXBW01002684.1, forward strand.
ATATTCATTCTGTCTGTTGTAAGTATACAAGTAGTTACTGAAATGAGGACACAAACAGCATCTCCATATATCAGGGTTTCTGTATCCTTTCTAAGTGGACTGATTAAACAACTACAGTGCATTACTGTTATCAGCTGTCAGCAATCCCTAACTTAAATAACTTATTATGTATCATGCATTTTTACTTCCCCCCTCCCCCAAAAATTTGATTCTCAGTAGTTTCTAGCTGCTAAGACAGTGCTTTCAACTAAACGTTATGTTTACTTTGATTTTTGGTAGTTTTGCTAAACAGAAAAATCTATTATGTACACATCTAAGTCACTGAATAACAGAATGCTCACTTAAAACTTTGTGGTTTGCCTAATTGCTTTCAACAGGCAGAACTCAATTAAAAGGGCACTGTAGTTACCTAGTCATGAGAAAATTCACTCCTGAGCAGTATATAGTTTGGAGCACTGACATAAAGAAACTGATCAGGATGTATCTTATGCTCAGTCTGATTTTATGCTAAGTGAATAGTGAGCAGAGCTGTCATCTTACCTAATCCTTAGATGTAACACACTGGTCCCATTTAATCCTTTAACAGACTAGCAACCAACCCAGGAAAAGAAGTGGTCCTTGCTTCTGTCCCCTTGTATTTATGTAGGAAACAGCCACCCACCTCCCCAGTATTTCACTTAGCGAATCACCTGATATCGCTACCTAAGACTTTTGGTTAGACTATGACTGTTAATGAGCTCTATTTGTATTTCCTTCTGAGAAGAGAATGTCCTTATAAATGAGAATATGAAAGAGACTATTGAGCTGTGGCTGTGTGATAATATGTTTAGGGAAGAAAGTACTAATCCCACAGTACAGAGCATTAAAAAAACCGCATTTTGCAGTACTGTGTGTGATTGTGGTCATACAGGTTTAAGAACAACATAGAAACAATGAGAACTATGCAAGGTTAATTAGGCTGAGTGAGAGAGACCAGGTGTATTAACGTGAATTAAGGAGGAGTTAAGTTCTCTATAAAGATATAGAGAGTAAAAAGCAGAGAGGAAAAAGGAGATATTGAATAAAGGTTAACATATATAGGTATATGGATAATTTTATATTGCAAAATAGAGGTGAAATTTTAGTAACTCTGAAAATACTTCCAAAAGAAACAGCTGAGACAAAACGAAATTCTTCATTCTCTTTTAAAACAAAAAATGCTGCCCCATATTATATGATTGAACGTGACTGAAGATGTCCTTTTCATATCTACATCCTTACGGGATTTGTATGTACGTTGGTCATATGTGGCTGCCAGCACTAGTTGAAAGATTGAGCAAATGAGGAAGTACCTGATTTATCAGATACTTCTGGTGTCTACAAAATGGGAAAGCGTGGAGGGTTGTGATCTGTGCTTCAGGAAGACTTGTTGCAGGGCAGAAACCTGAAACTGCCATGAGCAACAGTTCACATAAGTAACCTTCTGATCAAATTAGAAGACCGAAGAGAAAAGGAGCTGTCATAAAATGATTCCTTAAGCAAAACAGAACAAGGAAAGGAAAGCCAAGGGAAGCGCCTTTGGAAAGATGAAAGAACACTGTAGCTGAGACAGGAAATACAACTGCTGAAGTAAACAAATCAGCAGGTTCAAAGAACTGAAAAAATTATAGACGACAAGAATAAAGAATCTGGGAGCACTTTGAACTCAAAGGAGCTGAACCTGCAGCATTTCCCAAAGGGTGTCATCTCTAGAGTCCCAGGACGCTTTAGCCAAAGTATCAGTGAAGTCTTGGAATGGCCACTCTACATCACTGCCTCAGGGTCTGCCTAGTTCCGTGCTACCTGATAAAGCTCAGCTGAGAAGGACAGACTTCCAGATCCCAACTGCTCAGCTGCTTCTAATGCTGATTTGGCATTTTGCAAAAGGGAAAATGGAGTACAGACTTCTGACACTCAATCAGAATTCAAGCACATGGGATAAAATGTGCTGAGTACTGAAGCTACAGAGTAACCCATCTAAGATTTAAGTTTGCAAAATGAAACATAAAGTTACACCAAAGCCGAGTTTATTTATGACAAATCATTCATTATATATTACAATAATTACAAACTTCTTTTTTACACCTTTTTGCCATATTTTTGTTCTTGGCATACACAGGATGATCAAGAACACGTATTTAGGCAGTAACAAAAAAAAGTTATTAAAGTTACAAATTTCATGCCTCACTTCTGTGCCATAGAAAAGGCTATCATCAAAAGAGTAAAGTTACTAGCAAACATACAAGGGGATTCCCCTTACACATTTTTTCCCAGGAACTTTTGTCATCTAATGTATAGTAAGTGTGTATATATATATATATNTAAAGTCCACAGTTTTAAATTAGTCACCCTATTTCCGAGTCTGGGCTGCCAGAGTAACAAAAGTGTATTGCAGTTTGTGACAAACAGCATCCAACCTACCTTCACCACAGGAAAGATCTACTAGGGATACTGTCCCTCTTGTACCTAGTCTGAGTCACTGCTGCTGCTGGAGGAGTCTGTTGACATAACTTCTACATCATCTTCATTCTCTTTATTGTGTCCTGGAGGCTCCAACATGAAGTCATTACTATGATTAGGAGGTAGCATGTTCATTGACATATCACTTGACTGCCAAGGATACTGAGGAGCAAGCACATCTGGAAAAAAGGAGCAAAATCAAACCATCAGCTTCACGTATTAACAAATTCAACAAGACAACTCAACCAGAACTCCAATTTAAAATGAAAACAAATCTTAAAATCCTTCCTGGATTTCGGACAGATGAAGCCCTCCAGTAACAGCTGGAAAACATACCATGATTGATACACCATTCTATCACTGTAAAAGCCTCCTCTGCCAGACCGACCTATTTATGTAGGTGGCTCTTGATCTCTCATCACTCCACTTCAAAACAGTATATATTCATACAGAGCTTTTCATCTTCAAAGCAGAGTTTGAACTCATTTAAAATTCACAACCACTGACAGTAATGAAAATGGTCACCCTCTGTCAGTATGCAAAACCAGATGAAAACATTAGATTAAAAAACCACCAACCACTTAAGGCAGACCATAGAAATTCAGAGTAAAAGGTTTTATCTAAATTTGGCCGAAACACCTTGGTTACTGTTTTTCCAATGGTAAATATGGTGCATCAAGTGCAAAGAAGAACAGTGTCCTACTACAAAACCAGTAGAAGATACTGGTATCTCTGTCAATACAGACAGAGATACTTGGAAAGTGGGAATGCCCCACTACGCTTCAGCTAGACCAGTCTCATTTGACTCTGACTTCTCTCAGCTCTCACTGTTTCTTCTCTTCTCCTACTTCCAATGTCACCCCATCCTGTACTGCCTACCAACCTGCTCCCCCCCCAACATTTCCTAGTCTCTCCCTTCCTTGGCCCCAAAACAACTCTTATTTCAAAACTTCAGTACACATCTACATGCCATTTCTGCTCACTTCTTTTTAATTTATGTTCTTTTTGCTGTGCTTCAGTTCTTCTCCACTTATTATTAGGCACTGTAGCTATGTCCATCCCACAGTAGAAACCAGCTGTCTCCCGCTTACAGCAAGAATTAAAAATAATTAAGCAGAGTCAGAAGCGAACAAAAGCCCAACCATGTGGATCTTAAGAGTACAGAAAGAGGAGGCACTGTCTAAGCAGGGGGTCATACATGGTAGACTCACTCTCACTCAAGCACTGCCCAGTTCAGAAGCATACGGACTCCACACACTTTGTAGCTTCTGATCTTTAAGTCTGCAGACACCTGAGATTCCACATCACAACTACAACTGCAGCCCCCTCATACCAGATCCATTACTAACTGTACAAATCCGACCCACCAGGAGACATGAGGACATAATGCAGCTTTTGTGCCAGTTCTGTGCCTGCTCTAGGAAGACCAGCAATAGTACCAGGTGGTCTCATCCCAGCTATGGTGAGGCTAATCTACTTTATTTGAACCAGCTGAGAATGTAAACCAGTGTCTTAAGTCCTGTGGCCACGCTTCAGTGCTGGAACCAGTCCACTATTAAATCAAGTTGAATGTATATGCTAAGCAGCCTCAAAGCCTTGAGGCTATCAAGCCACCCAGTGGCTGGCTCACAGACTCAGCAACTGGACATCTGTCTGCACAGGTCTCTAAAAGGACTACATCCCATAATTAGCATTCTCAGGACATGCCTCCTCCACACACCAATAGATTCAAGATCCCTACATAAATAGCCTGGACCGCCTCCACTTTCTTTGGAATGAAGTTTCCATGTTTCCCTCTTACCTGACAGTCTAGCAACTAGAGGATTTCCCCTGACACAGCAGACCTAGATTCAATTAACAGCTTTATTTAAGGAGTTTTAAATCCCACATTTTCCAGCTTCTCAAGTAGAAGTACTGAAGAGAGAGCTTTTAGTTCTTACAGACAGCACTCAAAAGTAAAAGGGAGAAGTCTGCATCCCCAAAGGCAGATGAGCCAGCCAGAATGCACTCTACAGAAGCAACTCTGTAAGGAAGACACTACCTCAACACCTCCTCTGACCATATTTCGAAAGAACAGAAAAGATACGTGGGCCCATCCTCAGCGTTTTCCTGGTGGGTTGCTATGGACAGATATCAGGGTCCCACTCCTATTCAGCTCACTGACCCATTTGATCCAAGGCCAAAGGTTTAGAAAGTGAGATCATGCAGAACTACAAGTCACTTCCTAAGAAGTGATAAGAGGATTAGACAGATAACTGGAAATGCAAAATCCAAGTTTTCTATTTCTCCTTATTTTTTTAATAAATTCAGTACAATTTTTGAAAAGAAGCTTTCTGTAACACCTCCAAGTGGCCTAACAGACAAGTAAGCACTGTTACAGAACTCCTGTGAATCCAAACTAAGAATTTTTCCACAATTTAGTCTAACCATAGTAGTTTAATGCTGCACAGGTACAGAACCACTGAATTCTTGGTTCAGTTACTGTAACTCACTGCTAAATTCCATTTTAGCATGAATGAATGAATTCCACTGAAGCTAGTTGGAAGTGCACATTCCACTAAGCAATTAAGGGATTAGAGCTCAATTCCTGCACTCAAGGTAGGAGTGTACCAGCTGTCCTTTGCAACGTCTTTTCAATGCAGAACTTCTAAACAGAGATATAGAGCTATATAGAGCTAGACTTAAAGAAAGGTAAGGGATACCTCCTTTTCTTCCAAATGCAGCTCTCACAATTCCATACTTTGTCATCACTGCTAAGGAAAGTTTGCTTTGAAAATGCTTCTTTTAAATATGATTTGATATAACTTAATTTACAGCAATTTTAAATAGGTGAATTGAAGGGTAACTAAGCAAGTTTTGTTTATATTGACTTAATTGTAGTGTCTGTAGTACGATGAGTTAGCATGAAATAAAATTACACAATTTCTAATTGTTAACTTTATTTACTAGATATTCGCCGCTAGGGAACAACATTAGCCATAATGTTCATTATTTTAACTCTGATTTGCCTTTGCTAAGGCAAATGTGTAATTGCTGTGACTGTATAAAGAAAACAAAATTGAGTTTCTCTTACCTGGCAGTCTGCCTGCTGCAAGTGCATCCCCTGGTAAGTGTCCATTAACTCCATTGGTGGACGGGTTGTTCATCTGACCCAAGAGACCACTCCTCATTTCCAGATCTGTAGGATATGGCCTACGTGGGTCCCCTTTAAAATAAAACAAAACACAAAGAAATGTTTTTAAATTGTATTGCAGATGTTAACTTTTTCTTCAGTGCCTAATTTCCAGACCAAAAACCCCATACTGTGATTGTTTGGATCAACAATTAGCATCACACCTGTTTTGTTAAAACCCAAGTCTGTGACTTTCACAGAGACTTTCTTTGTTCATTCAAACTTGCCAGAAAAACATATCTTTGATCTCCCTGCTATTTCACAGCTAAATCGCAAGGATAAGAATTGGGGAGGAAAAAAAAAATATCTCATTTTGGATAAGGATAGTCCCCAGAATTGAAGTGTTACTCTGCTTTTGACTCCAACAATTACTAACATCCTGCCCCTTGCAGTATTTTTAACAGAGGAGGGGATGGTCTTTAATGTACTTGGTTCTAACTTATAATCTGGACCAACATTGAAGGGAAAAAAGCAAACAAAGGAGAGCAGAGAAGCCCAGTCACTTAATGGAAGCACACAGTTTCATAGCCTTTTGAAGATGTACTTAGAGTCTGCAGGACTTTAGATATCCATTTTTGTTGAAAATATTAGCTATAACAGCTGAAAACAGTGTTATTCTAAAAAACCACAGTATTTTTCACTACATAAAAGCATTGTAAGACCATATACTGACCATCCTTTATTATAAAAAATATCCTCGTCATAAACATCATAATTACCTGGTACCCACGTCAGAGGGGCACAAACAGCATTGCTAGCACTGATCCTATGGGCATATTTAATTATTTCTTCAGAGGAAATGGCACCTGGAAAAAGAGGCGGAGAGTTATATTCTCAAGAGATTGCGTCATTTAATCATTTTGGAATATTTGATGCTAATACCAAAACGACTGGGAATATAATTTTGTCAAATATTAACAGCATGCCTCAAAAGCAATGACTGCTTAGAGGATTCTTAAGATTACGCAAGGATGAGCTTCACAGCAAACTAATTTTACAGCTATGAGTTCAATACACCTTCAACGTCAACAGTTCTTCAGCCTTGGGAAAAACGCAAACTAATCTCTTCAGCAGCACACTTGACATGTACGATGCGTAAAAAAACTTCAGCACCTTCTTTATTATGGAATTTTCTGTAGTAAAGAATTTCTCAGTAATTGTACAGCACACATAGCAGTCCTTCTAAATATGTGCCTCTATTACACCAACATAAACTTTATGAAATTCCTAGATTTTATAGATGAAAGAGGTATAACAAAATGATAAAAGACACTATTTAAAAAAAAAAGAAAAAGAAAATGCCTCTCACAAACAATGAAAACTCTATTTAATTTGGTAAGTGCCACAGAGTGACAGGAATGGCTACAAATACAAGTCAGTATCACCAGCTAGTCTCTCAAATACAACACAGAGGCATATAAATATTCTCTCCCTTTCCTCAGCTGACCTAACTGAGGCAATTCGGTGAGACACTTACATAATCGAATACAGTATTAGCAGTCCAAGGAGACTGTTGAGACACTTGAATTTATATTTAAGATACTTGCCACAAAAAGTAATTCATTCCTGCCTTTTTTTCTGAGGAAATGGTTTTAGGTCCATAATGAAATGGAAATTTGTTTACACATAAAGCATCCAAAATCTGCGGCAGCAGAATTAAAAAAAATAAAATAAAATAAAATAAAATAACCCTAACTTGAGCTCACCAGCAATTTCTTCTTTCAACTGCATTTATGTAGTGTGTACAATTATGGATACTCACCTTTTCTTGCCTTCTCAATTGATTTCAGTTTTTCCTTTGCTTGATAAACAGCTGTTGCCTAGTTGTAAAAAAAACAAAAACAAAACAACACTAAACAAAACCTTCAATGCATCTTGAATTTGTAAAAGTCTGCATAAAACCAGCTCTATGAATAAACCCTGCATATAATTGCATTTTAAGAGAGAAACTATTCAGTGAACATTTTCAAAATATACAGAAGTAAAGTACGTTTGTAAGAAAATACCCATTATAAAACAAAACTGAATACCATGATAACTAAACAGTGTTAGACTACTGAAAAAAAAACCAAACCACTACGCTCTTAAGAAGTTTTAAATATTTAAATCTTCTCAAACTAACACAACACTACTTTCCCCAGAACCACCTTTTTCGCAAGTTGATGCTCGAAAGCAAACACACCATTATGAACTTACCAGTATGTGTTCTGCTTCTTTTAGTTGTTTCTGCAGCTGCTGAATGTCATTATCCCTCTTTTCTACTACCTTTTCTAAAAGCTGCATTTCATGATGGATTTTCCCCTGATCAACTGCCAGCTTCATTAGCTCTTGAAACTCTCCATCCCTCTGAATCAGCAGTTCCAGGATCTATTGAACAAGAGTTTTGTAGAACTTTTAATTTAGCTAGAGTAAAAACACACCCTCCATCGTGCTGCAAAGAACAACTGATATCCATAGGAGTTTGCATGAAAAATGAAACAAAATTTCTTCCTCTGTGTGCAGAAACAGCCTCTGAAGCATACAACATGAAAAACAAACAACAACACGAGGACCAAGAAAAACTTTGTAGTGGGGCCAAAACCTCATCATCACCATTAGACTGAGTATAGGCAAAGAAAGAAAGAAAAGAAGGGGAAAAAAAAAAACAGAAGTAAAGATTGTGCTTACCCGAAGAAATACAGTTTAGAAAGTCAGCTTACCTGGCTCTCCTCTCCCGGTTGTGGAAGCTTCTGGTTCCTTGAAATTGCCAAAATTTCAATTAGTTCCCTGCAAGGAAAACTCTGTGTTTGCACAATTTTCTAAGGTATTATTTGTAAATTATATGAAGTCATCCCAAAATTGTCAGAGTACTGGTATCATTACAGAAGTATTTACAGAATGAAGTACCTCACAGCTTTGTAGCATAGTGTTGGCAGGGATTTCTCAACTAGGAGTAATTCTGTGAGCAGCTGCATGATTGCAGCATGTTTTCTTTGAGCTCATGAAATGCTGATGCATATTTGTACTCATGAAACATGCTTAGTTCCTGCTGAACTACACAAGGAGAAGCTGAGAGAAGAAACAGCACAATGAACCGTGTTCATTTCCTACTTCTACTGCCTTTGCCTATTGCAAGAAGACATTAAAGTTCTCTTTGGTATTTTACTTCTTTGCTTTTCCTCCATATTTTCCCAATAGAGCAAGTTTCACACTTGGGTATAGAGCAATTAAGTCTATGCTTTCAAACAGCTAGAGTTTGTTGTGAAACCACTTTTATAACAACAAGTATTTCCACAGTGTTGTATCAGTTGCATATCAAACTCACACAAATAACAAAAAACTAGTAATATCCTGGTGCTAGGTTAGAAATGCTTCTCAAACAAACCTCTTGATCAGGCTTCCAGGTACTCACTTTGTTACCATTCTGATAATCTATAAAGAACCTCAGAGAGGACTCACTAAACAAGACTACCATGTAAAAAAGAATTTTCAGTAAATTCAGCAAACTTATTTGCCCTCTAAGGCTACGGATGGTAGTTCAACTCCAAGCAAAAGTAACACTCTGTCTGAAGACACTGTCCTTCTTTGCTTGGTCCACTGCAAGCTGCTCAGTGGGATGTATGACTAATACAGCAATAGGGCCAGAACCTTAAAATGAAAACAGGTATTTTTCAAAATGTCTGAAAAAGCCCCTCACCAGTAAAGGTCTGAACAGCACCTTGGTCTACATCTCTTGGTCACTCCCGAATATCAAAATGATTTAAAACTATTAGAGAATAAAGAAACTTATCATCATCACTAAAGCTTTGTTCTAACTGACCAACACTGGGCAGCAGCAAAAAAAAATCTGCTGTAACTAGGTCAACTACTGTCATGAAGGCTGATGTCATGGAGGGCTGTAATTCCATCTTGTGTTAGCTACACAATGCACAGATGCAGATTCAAAACTATGTAAAGGCTACAGATTAGACATGTTGCTTAATTTTTGTCCCTGCCACCATGCCAGTATCATGACTGCAAAAGGCCTAGCTCCACAGTGCTACAACTTCGCTGACTGACGAGAAGCTTCACTAAATGCTGATGAGGGTTGCTCTGGATTCATTATGTTAGAATATTAGTCTCAGACTGAAAAAAAAAAAATATAAAAAAAAGAAGTAGGTAAAGTGCAAGTCATTTGTTTTTTTTCAAAAACACTTTCTCCAGCAACCCCTATGTCCCAGGAAATTCTAAAATTGAAAATAACACCCAGCCAGGAACAGCAAGAACAACTGACCAATGTATTTTCCTTGTCCTACCAGTCGTAATTATATAGCGTGACCCAGCCACATTCATAGTGTGAGTTATTCCCTCTGAAAAAGTCTTCCTAAGCTCCTGAATAAATAATTAGGAACCGGTTTAACCACGCTGCCCAATATGCTTCCATAACATCATGGTGGACAACCTGGACACGGTTATCACTCCAGCTGCAAGACCTTGGACAAAATATCCAAACATTTGTGTCACTCCAAGGATGAGCTCTGCAGCCTACTGGGAGTGAGTTTAACACTAACACGGGCAACAACCAGTACGGTTAAAGTCACGAAACGCCATATAAAAATTTCTGACTTAAGCGTGATTTCTAGGGAATGGTAAACAGCCTAAAATCGGGGGTGGGCGGTGGGGGCCTGCGTTTCACAGGAAACGCAGGTATCAGCCAAGAAAGAAAGGCAAGTGGAAGACTAAGGAAGCTCTTCTGCTGTGGAATAGGAAATAAGGCGCCGCCGACGCTTTCCTGCTCGGCTTGAGAGCTGTGGAGCGGAGGGAAGAGCCGGGCCCAGCCCCTCGGGGACACCCCCAATCCTCCTCCCGCCGGAGCCGGCTTGGTGGCGGCGGGAGAGCGGGGAAACGCGTGGGCCCAGCCGGGCAGGGCCGGGCCTTCCTCCCGCCCCGCAGCCTGAACACACGGGGGGCCGCCGCTCCTGTCGCCGCCCCCGCCGGAGGCT
>VXBW01002684.1:727277-749687 GCA_013400375.1 Thinocorus orbignyianus
ATGGTTAGAGTTGGAAGGGACCTTAAAGATCATCAAGTTCCAACCCCCCTGCCATGGGTAGGGACACCTCTCCCTAAGCAGATTGCTCAAAGCCCCATCCAACCTGGCCTTAAACACTTCCAGGGATGGGGCATCCACAACTTCTCTGGGCAGCCTGTTCCACTGCCTCACCACCCTCACAGGGAAGAACTTCTTCCTAATATCTAATCTAAATCTCCCCTTTTCCAATTTAAAACCATTACCCCTCGTCCTGTCACTAAACTTCCTGACAAACAGTCCCTCCCCAGCTCTCCTGTAGCTCTCTTCAGATACTGAAAAGCTGCTAGAAGGTCTCCCCGGAGCCTTCTCTTCTCCAGGCTGAACAGCCCCAGCTCCCTCAGCCTGTCCCCATAGGAAAGGTGCTCCATCCCTCTAACCATCTTGATGGCCCTCCGCTAGATGTGCGCTAAAGACACAGCAAAACAAACTGCAAAGAAAAGGCTTTGTGGCTGAATTGTGCCTTTTTTAAACTCAGTCTGATGGTCCCGATGTCCAAAAATGGCTTAGGTGCTCAGTATGACAAGGAGGATGTAGTGTTGCTTTACCAATGGCTGAAGATATTGAAGTGGCTGAGGCTGGAGATGTAACAAAACCCTGAATTTTAAATCAGACAGAGCTAAGAGCTCCTTTTATCTATGCTGGCTGTCTCCTAAGTGACAGAAGCTAGTGGTGACCTGCCTGACATGCCAGTGCTGCCTTTGCTGACCTGTGCAGTCCGTGGAAACTAAAGGCAGCTTTGCAGCCATTACAGAGGTCTTCACAGGATGATCGAGGCAGGTAACAGATGCAAATTCTGCCCTTGATCCTGCCAGCAGTCAAGCTATAATTTAAAAATACTCTTGGGTGGCTTTTTTTAAATGTTGCGCTATATGGGTTGGTGCTATAAACAGGCCTCTGGCTCTGGGTGGGGTCACAGTGAAGCCAGTGGAATTTTTTATGTTCATGAAACTTTCCGTAATGTGAACAGACTGAGAGGAAAGCCGAGGTGGAGGGCAGATAGGGGAGCACTGGGTGAAAGCTCATCTGGGGCCAGGGTTTATAGTCAGGGCAGGCACTTCCACAGAAGAACAGCCAGTCCCAAGACCCCACATCCTTCAGCTGTCAGCAGGCAGCTGCAAAACCTGCCAGCAAACAGAGATTCTCTTCTCTCCTGATTAAAGAATGCACCAGATGAATAATAACATCACTGGCTGCTCTGGTATTTACTCTGATTATCTTTTTTACTTCCGCCGTAAGTATGTCCCTGAGAAATGTACACTTTCTTAACACTTTCTTAAATCCTCAGTATCAAGAAACTCTGTCAGTGATTCTTTGAATTGTGCTTTAAATAAGCAATTCAGCGTTATGAGATTTGTGATAAAGCAATGAGATTTGGCAACTCTGAGAAGAAGAGACCTCTGCCAACAGGAGTTATTTAAAATTCATTTATAATATACAACCCCCCTCAATATTCTGACTGTAGATAGTTTGGGATTTCTCTTTAAACTACATAGAAGATAAAATCTCATCAAATAATCCTGCCTTTTAAATAACTTTTGGTTGCTTCTTTTTTTTTTTTCCTCAGTATTTCCCTGATTTTGTTGAGGGAAAGATGGAATCAGTGATGCGATCTGTTTGTGCATCCAGTTCACTGATTTGTTAGAGTGTCTGTATGGGTGCACAAACAGAAAGAAATAGCAACTTTGAAAACAAAGCAATTCATCTGCGAAATCACGTTCTTCCTCACATTCATTTTGACATCTGAATTATTTAGACCTGAAATACTTTTTGATTTATTTCAGGGCCGTAATACTGGTTTCACCAGAGCTAAAAGCTTGTGGCGTTAATAGTACACCCAAACTCGACAGGCCAAAGAGTGAATGTTGGTTATAGGAGGCTCCTGTAGGTTGATCTTTCCATCTCCTTGTGTCTCCTTGTGTTCACCTTCTTTCTTTTGACAACAGTACTTCTCCCACCTAACCAGGCCAATACCACCAGTCTTTCACTGGAGCAGCCACCTTTCTCTTCCCCCCTTCTTCTTCTCCTTGCCCTGGGGACACAGCTGGGTAGTGTGGGTTCATAGGCAGAGAATTACTTGTGCTTCTGCTGATATTGTGGGAGGACTGGGTGAGACCAGAGGCATCAGGGAATGCCTGCCTGTGCCAGAACACAGAAAGTCATTCAGACTTTGTCAGAGGGGTCATCTCCTTCAGGACAAAGGGAAAAGCTGGGTGAAAAGGGCTCATTCCCCAAGCTTGCCCTGTGGGCCCATTGCTTTTAGGCTAAGTGGGTAATTTGCTGAATAGACTTCTGAAACCCTTGCCCATACGAAACAATGGTGCCTTTGTTTCCCCAGTGTTGATTCCTCTGTTTCTTCAGTTCTTCAGTGCTTTTGGCCTTCTTTCCCCTGAGTAAACTTTTTTCATAGTTGTGTTGGTTTTGAGCCAGATCTGCTTCTTTAAAGCTCATACCCCTGCTGAATAACTGAGCATTGTTCCCAATTTTTTTTCGGTAGTTGGAGAACATTTTGGGTAGCGTGGCCATGAACGCATCTTTCTGTCTACAGTTGAACTATTAGACATTTCAGAGCTCTTTCAGATTGTCTTTCCAATGGCACACTGAATGTATTATTAAGAACCTGTTAGCACAAGTGAAAATAGCTTATTTTATGCTGTTGAGTCGAGTCTTGTCTCTTCCAGAACAGGCCTCTTAAGTGATGATCTGCAGAGCAAACTGATTCTTGTAGACAGATCCACAAGCAGCTGAGCTGATCTAAGTTTACCAACGCTGAGAAGTTACTGACTCCTCATCTCCCAAATGCAGGTTTTCATCCTCTCTTAGTTTCTCCTTGGTGTTTGCCATATGCTTCCACGAGCCACTTCAACTCAGTAACAAGACTGAGGACTATTCATTTGGGGGTGTTGTGGGGTGTGTGTGTCTATTTCCTTCTGTGTTACTGAGTGAAACCTAACCATATCATGTAGAACCATGCTTTCAGAGCTGGGGGGATTGTTGCAACTAATTTCATACAACTGTGGGTTAATGCTGAACAGTGGAGTCTTCTCTGTCTCTCTCCAGACATGTATTCTGTCTCGCTCCTTGTTAACATGAGGTCCAGTGGCTGCGAGACTGCAGAATGAATCAGGTGAGCAAATGAGTTCAATGGAAAACCATTGTTTTTCTGGTGGATTTGTCTTCTGTCAGATGAGCTTGTTGAAGCAGTTGACTTCAGAGTTAGCCATTGCTAGGTCACTAGACACAAGGGACTATGTGGCACGGGGAGGGAACGAGGGATGCTACTCCTGGTCCCAGTTAAGTGAACTTCAGTCTTAGGATTCCTCTGGTGCAAAGCCTTTTCTTCCAACATAGTATTGTGATTTCTTAACTCCTGGTGTTACTACCTTAATTTTCATGAACTAGAGGATCACTCTGGAACTTGGACACTGAGAACCTTATGTAAGAAGCCCAAACCAGGTATATGCTTCCATTTCAGTTCTGTATCTTTTCCAGGCTACAGTGCTTTTCAGCTGTCTTCTTATTTATACATTCCAGACAGTAAACATCAAGCATTCAGTTGCTAAGTGTTTGGTATACCACACCTTAAAATAATAATGGAAAATACTGACTACAGAAGATACATAACTTCTCAAGGGTCTCAGTTGTTGACCATGTCCAATAAAACATTGCAAACAGTACAAATAAGAAAGCAGGAGAATGAGCAAGGAGAGCAAGTAGGAAAAAGGACAGAACAAATGCGCATTTCCACTTCCCCTAGATAACACAAAAATAAAATCCTTTCTGTCAAATACCAGCTAAAATAGAATTCAAACATCTTGAGCACTGCTTGGAAGGATGCCACAGCTGTACTTTGGCTTGTGGAGATGAGAATAATGATCCCTTATTTGTCAAGCTGTCTTTACACCATTAATATTTTTAAATGCCTCTGATAAATCACCCGTTTCTTAATGCTATTTAAAAAGAAAACTTCATTTCCTTGCTCGCTTACGCTGGATTGCCATTTTAGACCAGTAAGATGAGAAAGAAAAAAATGGTGGTTTTGCTTAACTGTTGTAATTCCAGAATAGGTTAAAGATGAGGTAAAAATAAATAATACTATGAGCCAAAGCTTAATTTCTTTTTTGTGGGAGGAGTGTGATACACTAGTACATATGACCAAAACCGGAGTTTGGTATGCCATTCCAGACTGTTCCAGCACAAAATTAGCTCTGCTTTGTGCTATATTAAACCTGAGTTACATTGATTTCTGCTGGTGTAAATTTGGGCACAGCGCCTCCAAGACAGGAAGTCACCCAGGCAGAAAGCAATCACAGCTTTCAGTCTGCTGGAGGGCTTGTTGGGACCGGTGCTCCCTATGAAGTATGAGATGCCAAGTGGGAGAGAGAATCAAAACTGGCCCTCCATAGTGAGAGGGGGGAAAAAAAATGTCCTTTGAAAAGGGAAAGCTTGTTTGACAGCTTGGCCACTAGAGATATTCACAATCCTGCCAAGCGTTCCCAGGAATAAAGGAAAATTTGGTTGGGGGCAATTAAATATGAGATCTTTTCCCTCACCAAGCTAAAAGTTAATGCTGACTACTTGATGAAATAAAACATCCAATTAGGGATAATGAGACTCCTGAGGTAGCCCCCCAACACATATTAATTCTGAGTCTTCATTAAGTTAAACTTGTTTATTTGGAAAAAACCCTTATTTTCCTTGCGGCTCCTGCTGTAACCTGTTTACCAAATACTACTGGGACACCCACACAAGCTTCTATAGAAGCCAGACTGAAATTTAGAGTTGTTTACTTCCCTTCACAAACAAAAAATCCAAGGGCAGCAATGACAGCAGCAGTCCCTGCTCTCCCACATGCTGAATTCCAGTTAGGCTGATAGAAGTTGTAATTTACTTATGATGAATCTCTTCCCACATCCTTTTATCGTGCCCCATTGCCTGCTAAAGGTAAAGCTGTCATCTCTTCCCATTTAGACTAGGTCACCTGTCTTTTTAACAGGGTGAGTTCATCTTCTGAGTTCCAAGATGCTACTCAAGTTTTTCACCTGCTTCACAGTAACAGAACTTCCAGACAGGTTTTCAGATGCCTCCACCTGACACTAGCTTTTGCCCATGAGATTCAGAAACAGCAAAACACCAGCCAGAAGTAGAGGTCGCTGCCTTAAATTAGCTGTGAGGACTGAGTTCTAGGATGAAGATAAAAAGGAAAATCTGTTTAGAAACCTACAAGAGCAAAAATGAAAAAAAAAAAGAAAAAAAAAAAGTGAATTCTCTCCTGGCAGTTGGAAATCGGTAGAGGTAAAAGTCCTTGTGAAAGATGAGTTTTAGGAGAAGTGAGACAAGCTTTCATTGTCAGCTGAGAAAACAGTATGATAAACTATTCCAAAAGCAATTACAGAATGACTTGTACTCAGCAGCCAAGCAGGATCCCATGGGAGACTCTGAAATCTAGCAAACTACTAACAATGCTGGTTCCATGTGAATTGAGGGGAGAGTTCATAGCTATTAAGCCTGGGAAAGACTGTTACGATCAGTAGTAGTCTGTCCTGTGTGAATCAGGCCTTACAATTACATGCATCGATCTCTACTTCAGGGCTGTGCCATTTATTTGGACATTAACATACCACATAGAAGGAAAGTCTTCATTTAAGTGCTAGCAGATTTATTATGTGTGTAGATAAGTTGTTCTAAGGTTAGTGGTAGGGCCAGGTGAGGGGTTATTTCCATAGTTTTGATCACCCACAAATACAGATACCAAAAGCACATTGAATAGTCATTCTTCATTAGTGACTTCTGTGGATGCTTTTAGGTGGCCAAGGGAGACCTTTAGAGAGTCAGCTCATCTGTTTGCAGAATGGATGAAGCCATTCAGCAACATTCTCAATGCGGAATCCGCGAGTGTGTCACAAATTCACACCAAACCTCCCTCCAGCAGGCAAATCCTAATTCTGTGTTTACTGGTGCCCTGTCTCATTTTTAGCTCAAACTGCAACGTAGCATTGACATGAAGTCATTAAAATCCATGGAGTTTTACCATGCCACCTTGTGCTAGGTAGGTGGCAGTCAATGAAAATAATCTACCAAGAGTTCATACATATATAAAGCAATTGCATCGCTGATATCCAGGGCATTCTGCAACAATCCTGGGTGTTTTGCCTGTCTAATCTAAGCTTCTTGTGCCAGGACTTGTCTCTTTTGCCTTGCAAAGACACAGAATCTTGCTCAGATCCAAACTGCTTGTCAGAATTTCATATGTTATGTGGCAATGCCAGCATTGGAAAATGCTTCGTTAAGAGCCACTTTGCCCATGAACTTGGGCACATAAAGCATATATGCAAAATGCACTGTGGAATACAAAATATAAAGAGCAACCAGCACAATCTGTCGCATTTTTACAGACCATGAGAGGTGTCATGACAGGAGAAAAATTTACATGTTGTTGTTTCTCTTAACCTCACCAAATCCCTTTTATAATCTCTTACCTGCTCTGCCCCCACCCCAGTAAGAAATATAGCCATTACAATAAAGGGGAAAGGTGGTCAGGCTGGGGTTGCATGTAATTCTTGTCCCCAGGTGCTTCATAAATCACACTTAGATTATCTGGTCATAAAGTTGGCAATGAAAAGGGTGCCGTAGCAGTGAGTTATAGGCATCTGCAGGTAGGCTGGCAAGGAGTTCACCCCAGGGAACCCTCTTAGTCATCTGCTGCTTCCCCCACAGTATCCTTGGTGCTTCTACTTCTCCCTTGTCTCTGATGTTGTTCTGGTTACTCAATGCCTGAGTCATACACCGTGAAGTAACAGTCACTGTCATTTCCAAATTCAAGCCTCAAAGACATATGAACAATTATGGTACTTCAAGAAATTAAGGCTCAGTTTTGCCAAGGGTTGACCTTGTGAAGTGCTGAGCTTTTTTGCCCTCGGTTCAATAGCATGCCTCTCCCTGTGTTTAGCTTTAAGCTTCAGAGTCTCTGTGTGCAATTAAGCACATATTTAAGCTGTTTGGTAGATAGTGGCCTGAGTATACAGTACCTGGCAGATTCCAGTATTTGCAGGACAGAGTACTCAGGGACACATGGGACACATTTGTGCTATGGCTGCACAAGTACATTTATTCTAGATGCTGACTGCTAAGTGCTTCTATACAGCCTGCCTTCCAAGCTGTGACATTTCATCCTGTGAAATACAGTATAGTTCTACTGTTCCTGCACCATTTCTACAAGCGTGGAATGGCATCCAGCATAGGCACACATCCATGCGTGCAGGCAGGGTGGTTATGCAATTGTAGGCAGTTGTATGAACTAATTGTGTTGCTTCTGATATGACCACTGTCACAGGAGAGTATCCTTCCACATTCACCCAGCAGCTCAAACTCCTCGTGTGGCCAGTATAGATTAGATGTTAGTGCTGGAGATAGCATTATACTGTACTCTCTCTGCCAGCACTGACTATATCTTTCTGTTATGTGTGGCTGCAAGCAAAATCAAAGAATCTCATGGGGTATGTCTAAATTCCAGAACCCAGGTGTGCCTCCATGGTAGTCCCAAGTCCAGACACATGTCTCTGGTATGTCAGGGTGAGCCTTGGATGTGCACCAACCTATCCTTTTTTGCCTCACCTACTTCTTCACACTTTTGTTTCATGGAAAATAAACTCAAGCCAAAAGACATCCATGACACATTCTTCCAGACCCCCAAGCAAGGAGCATATTGTCGGGCATTCCAGACCTGCATTCTGCATGTCGCCACATGCCCTGTGTTGTTTTAGGGACTTAAAGCTTTCTCTTTTTGTTAACTCACACCACCTGCCTTGGAATACATTTTTTTAAAACTTACTTCTCATGAAACAGAGGTATTTAATAAGCAAGCTTGCTTTTGTCTCTGTGAAAAGTCTATCCTATCCCTAAATGATTTCTACTTCTCTTGAGCTATCAGATGCCTTGCAAAGGTGACCCTTGCTCGTTAGGGACTCACGTAGAACTACTGTCATGATTTCACATGTGCCTTTGGTTCTGTCATATTCCTAGAGAAACAGCTGCCTCTCTCTCACCAAACAATACAATCCAGGTAACCAAGGTAAGACCTCAGAAGAGAGGACTCTGTAGGGATAAAATCCTAAATCCATAACCTTCCTTCTCATCCAGCACCTCTTCCTGGCTTGAACACAGGTGCCAAGAAAACAAGAAATACAGAATTTGAAGGAGGGAACAGTGCTTTTATAAATAGCAGCCAAATGCTCCAGTTGTAAACAAAAGGAGAATTCAATACAGGGTTTCAAGATTATTTACACAAGGAAATAGTACAGAAATTCTGTTCTGACATACGCAGAAGATTTCAGCATTTGATAAATTCTGCCATGAAAACTTTAAAATCTTTAAACCTTAAAACTTTTGCAGAGAGATGTTACTTTGACTTTTTTACAGGATTTTAGCATCTGTCTGTTGCAGTCTTCCTGCAAGTATTTGCTGTTAATCTCATGTGCCCAATTACCTCAAGGCTTGTTTTTACCAAAACAGAATGCTGTGGTTTGTTTCAACATCTGAACATGGAGAGCAGGTTAGCTAAAGAAGCCATACAATGGCCCCAGTTTCAGACTGACCTCTGGCAATCCTATCTCCTGGTGGAATAACAACATCATGTGTTCACTTCCAAACACCTGACATGCACTCATTTTCTGGGAGTAACAGTCTGTAGGAAGGGAACCTAACCCTCTGTCTTTTGGAAAGATGACAAACTTCTATTAACAGAAGGAGAACTGAAACAAGTCCTTTCCAATTTGAAGTTTCACACATTTACAGGAATATGCTAACTAAAGTTTGCTGAAAATAAAATGGAAAGTGATACGGAAGCTGAAGTAACTTCACGTGCTATGTCCAAAGCCAGACTGTGAATGGATTTCTTGAAATACCAAATTTTAAGTGTAAAAAACCTGTCAGAATGCATCACACATGAACACAGAAAGACATTACAGACTGAAGGGAGATGACTATCTGTGATGAGAAAAATAGCCCAACTGGCATGTAGAGGAATGCTTGAAGCCTCCTTTGTTATGACTACAGTAAAAATACACATCTATTTTCCTAGAATAACAAAGCATTCATTCTCTCTCCTGCTTAGAGCGGTTGGGCATTTACAGTGTGTTATAAGCAACTGTACAAATGTCTTGTGTTTTAAAAAAATCAAAGGAATTAGTGAGCAAGGAGAATTATTACCTTCCCTGTAGCCCGGCCCCTGGATTTGCTTATGCCTTTTGCTTTAAGGAGTCACTGGATAAAAAATGTAATCTCTGCTGGAATCAAGAACTGGCGCCCGAGACCTCCATCTCTCGGGGGAGCACCTCTATAATTAAGGTACAGAGTTGCGCTTCCTATTATTGCTTGTGCTTTTCCTGGCTTTGTGATTCTTCAGTGCAGTTTTGTCCAGTGGTCTCTATTGGGGGAGGGAAGGCTCAAGCAGCCTATTTACCCTCCTGGCTCTGGCGTAAGAAGCTCTCCTTTGAGAAGAAGGGAGCTGCAGGTTTAAGCACCATCCCTCTGAGGAGGACCTTGACAGAACCCTCTTTTTTCCCTTGAGTGGATATTCAGATCATTAAGTGTTTCTCCTTGGAGGCCATGTTTCACAAGACACACATTGTTCCCCAGGGCAAGAGCTAGTTACCTAAATCTAGAAGCGAATGAAAGGAAGGAGGGCTGAAAATATGTTTCAGTCTCACACATGCAGAAATCTAAATCTGGGAAGGGGAAGAATCTCAGCTCTCCTCTGTGTCTTCTCCTCTCCCACTGGCTGGTTTCACCAGATGCTGCTCACCCATATTCAGAGGGTTTGCTACTAGGAAAAGGATGCACCATTTCCTAACTCTCACTGTCCCTGGAAGGGGAGAGAGATGCCTAAATCAAGCTCATGAATTACAGTCCTTGAGTACTCGCCTAGAGAAAAGATACTCAGCCTGAGTCCCTTGTGAATCTTCCCGTTTTTGATCCTAGTGCCTCAGCTTGAAAATATGCCTACAATGCATATTAAATAACTAAAAAGTTGTTAAAAAGGCCAAGTATCTTTCTCTCCTTTGTTTATGCCATCAACTAAATGTTTGTACCCCTTCCCTTGCATGAGATGGACTTGTGCAGTGATCTGATTTAGAAAACAGATTCCTGAGGAAACAAACCACTTTCTGACAGTTTAAATTCTAGTTAGATCAGCTCCCTGAGCTTGATTTGTCTTCTGGTTCCATTGGCACTGATGCTATGCAAGAGATGAGGCCAAAACGTGTGGGAAAGGAAGAAATTTGTGAGTGAGGAGGGAGGGGAATCAGGCAGCGGACGCCCAAATTTAGAGCAGCTTGTGCTGTGTTGAAATCGTACTCCAAGGTACAGTTTGGGCTGTTATCTGCCCAGTGAGTTGCCATCATCCATACGTCCTGTAAAATAAATCTGCTTGAACTGCACACCGAGTCCCAAAATAGTTTAGATATCACCCACTGTAGGGTTTTGTGATTAAAAAAAAAAAAAAAATTTGGCAGTGAGCAAGGCCCAAGGGTGGGGTTTCATGTGATGCTGAGTGCAATGTGACAGCTTGCAGCTACTGAAAGGGGGCTGCTCATTTATTTTGTCTCGCACTTCCTCCCCTCCAGACACACGCCATTAGTGTTTGCCTTCCACCAACTCCAGCGTTCATCTTGCACTT
Source organism: Thinocorus orbignyianus (assembly GCA_013400375.1). NCBI lineage: Eukaryota > Metazoa > Chordata > Aves > Ciconiiformes > Thinocoridae > Thinocorus > Thinocorus orbignyianus. The sequence goes on from VXBW01002684.1 coordinate 737,989, forward strand.
CGTATAAGAGTGGGTCAGTTTGTCTCGCTAACCACATCAGAAAACAAAGCCAGCAAAAAACCTGAATGGTCTACTGGGCTTAGGAGCTGAATAAGCTTTCTTGGTCACCTGGCTTGGCTGGATGAGCACCACAGTGGGCGATTCCAGGGAAAGGGCAAGAGGCCCAGCTGGGAGCAGGAGGGTGCAGGATCACAGCACATTGGCAACACCAAGCTGCTAGGTTGGCTTGGTTTCCTGCCAAATTGCCCAGCTCTTCTTGGACTTTGCTATCCAAAGCACATTATTAAATGCATGCAACTCCTGTGTCAGCCCTGCCAGACTTCTACTGCTACCCATTATGGGCCAAATGAATTTGCAGATCCTTTTAGACTCAAGAACCAGCTTTGTTCTTGGCTCTTGCTGGCAGCTTGGGCAAGTTGTGGAACAGTGGTGAAATGTGCTTCCCCTCAGGGAAATTCTGCTTACTAAGGGAGCAATCTAATTACGTGCTTGAAGCTTTTGGAGGATCTGTATCGCCAGCCCCCTGGAGGGGAGCTGCAGTAATCCAGATGCTAGGCAACAATAGTAGGAAACGCTGTGATGAAGCCTGCATTCAATAGGGAAGAATGTCACTTAAATGACAAAATACCTACTTGAGAACTTCCTCTCTTTGAGCAGCAGCCTAGTAATTCGTTTGTTAGGGACATTTTGTTGATGTTTTGTTCACTATCAGGTCACAGTTTTTACAGGCAGCTGTCATAATATGCCCAGGCTTTCTCTGCTGGCATTGACAAGCCAAGAGATTCACAGATCTGCTTCATAGGTCACAGATCTGGCCCTTCCCTGTTCCCCAAACAAAAATTATTTCGGTTGGCCAATAGCCAAGCAGAAAGGAGAGCTTTTCTGAGAAGCAGCAGGATCCAGTTTGAATGATTATAATCTACAAAATCATCCACATTCCTTGGAGATAAAAACTATTAACTCTGTCCCTGAATCACAGACACCCAGACAACAGGGTCCACACAGGGCAGCTGAGATCCATTGCGATTTGGTAGGAGCTGTGGTGGAGACATGGGAATGTTTCTTCCCCTCCCACACATGAATAACATGAGCACTCTAACATCCTTCCCACTGAAGTCGATTTGCTTCAGTGAAAATTCCTGTGTGGTACGCTCGTTGAGTTCCTACCGACAGCATCTGTTGCAGACCTACTGTTGAGTTCCTAACAGAGCCATAGGAACCCCAGTCTCCAGATTATTCCTCACAGAATCATTCAGTTAATGTATTTTCATGCTGCCAAGATCTGGAAAAAGAGTATGTGCACTTTCTGTCAGAATTTGGGAAGCGCATGTGTTTGAGTATCATGGCTAGGGCTTTCTGAAGAGGAAGTGTCCTGAGTTTCTTGGCAGGGGTGCAAAAATCAGGTCTGAGTCACCAGTGGTGCAGCAGAGCTTCTATATTTTCACTGGGGATGGTGGTTGCATTTTTTGCTTTTCCAAACTTCCCAGAGTGTGCATGGTCTTTGCACCCCATTTCAGGATCTAGTTGTGCAAAGGAAGATGATTTGTTGGGGCTGCGTTCAGAGCCTGGTGTGGAGTCTTCTTTGTGAGAACATGCTCGCCTTAGGCTTGCAGCATGAGTCTTCAGATATGCTTAACATTAAAATGTGGTTAACTCGGTTTCTAGCCCAGATGAACTTTTACAATTAAGGAAGACGTTGTGCAGTGAAGTCAGACTTTTGTGTTTATTTATTTTTAGCTTCTCTGGAAATGACAGTGATGCAGTCATGCTCTGAGCGTATGTGTGTTCTTGTGTGTCTGTCTGTCCTCCCTTTGCAAATATCTCGTGGCCATTTTCAACCCAGTTTCACTTAAAGCTAGTGGTTTCAAACATACTGAGTCCCTACATATTTCATGAAAACAGACAGTTGAATATAGCAGAAGGGAAGCCTCCAGCCTTATATGGAAGAAAATGTATACCAGCAACCCAAGCCATGTCAGGCATAAAAGAATCTACACAGGAGAGCAGTATTATGTGTTCCAGCCTCATGAAAAGTTTTAATCAGAGATGGCACCACCAGAGGATCCCACTGTCAGATGAAAATGAGTTAGAAATCAGGTTTCATTTGCTGTGTGGCATATGGAAACACTTGATTACTCAGGAGAGTAAAAAATAAATAATAATTTTGTCTCCCACTCTTGCCTGTTCTCTTGCTTTGCTTCCTTTGTTGCAGGCCTGTAATATAGAACCAGCTCCTGTGTGACCTGTGTGAGCGTTGGTAACTATGGATAGAGGGCTTAATTTTAAGAGAATGTTCATTAAACTTATCCTTTGAATTTGAACAAGGAACATTTTACTTGCTGTAGTCTTATATGTCTTTTCCTTAACCCCACATTGGTTAGGTCTTAGTAGGTCACTGCATGTTTGGTATGCTCGTCGCTGAAATTATAAAAGGTACTATCCCCATAACTGATTAAAGGGCTTTATTGGAGAAAAACGCAATAAAACAGTTGAAGCTTTAAAATTTTGGTGAGCTTCTAGCTAATTTCAACAATCCACCCAATCTGATCTTCTGGTGAGGGCCTTTCCTTCCCAAAACTGAGCAATTCATGCTACCAATTTTCTGAATCAGGACATAGAGAAGTACTAACAGAAATCTAAAATTTAGTTGCCAAAGGAAATAAACTAAATGTTTTAATGTGCATTCCTGGTGGCTTTTACTGTCTCTCTTTGTCTCTGCCACAGTATGTGGTGGCATACTTACAGTGCCTTTAAGTATGCAAGTAACTCTACATGTATAAATAGCCACCAGATCTTCTCAAGTGTTTGGAGGTCTGGGGCTTCACAGAACAAATCCATATGAGTATGCAGAGACTGATGTTTTAGTAATTACTAATCATGTCGAAGTTTTACACACATAGTACGACATACCAGCGCTGTGTCTTCATTATTCTGCATTATTCTGTTGACTGCAGCACATTTATTTGTGTTAGGAAACAAATGCACTGTCCTCCTTATACTGAGAAAGTAAACAGTGAATGTCCCCTGGAATTAGAATTTTAGCCTCCAGACTAATAAGCTGGGAGAAGGATGCTTGTCAAGGGTCCCGTCTGGAGGATCTTCTGACATTTGACCTAAGGTGCTTCAGCCCTTCCCTGCACAGTTCTTAGATGCTGGGCAGTAATCAGTCAGGGACCACACGCGCTGAGCAGTTTGGAAGCAGCCGCCCTGTTTTGGGAGATAACAGAGTTTAGCAAAATGGGTACTCACAGTAGGCATCAGTGGGGTCATAAGCACATTTAATTTACTAGCATAGGGGTTGCTGTCTTGCAATTGCTAACACAGATACAGCTAATGTGAACGTGTGAGCATTGAAAGAATCTCGTTTAAAGTCTGACAAGTTATTTACTATTCTCGCTTATCCATTTTGTTCTTTTAAAGGTGGTTTTAACATCAGTTCCTCCTTCACCTTTGGAGCCCAGCTGCCAGCATTTCCCATTTCTACAGCTCACCCTTAAACTCAGGTAGGCTCCCTTGGCTCCCCTAAGTAGCAGTGTTGTCAGCAAGTACTGCAGAAGCAATGCAGAGCCAGAAAGAAAAGCCTGAACTCATCTTTGGCAGATTTAAAAGCCTGTCATTTCTGAATGCAGGAACAAGCCAGTGTAGGAGAGGATTAGCTCAGAATGCATTTTACATTAAAATTCATACACTGTCACAGGAGAAAGATGCTTTTCTTTTTTTCTTTTTCTTTTTCTTTTTTTTCCCAAAGGAAAATATTTCCGTGCATATTTTTGATCATTGTTTATTCTGCTGCTGATAAAAGTCTGTGGAAGAAGAGTCAAAATAATAAAATACTGTTTAAACAGGGAAAAACTTCAGTAACTAAGGAGTCAATATATACTTTTTATTAGTCATAGATGTATATTAGTCAACAGTTTTAAACATGTTTAAACCTGCTTTTTAGTCCTCAATTACTTTTGATCCCTTTCCTTATTGCTTGTTTTTCATATTGTCAAAAGCATCTAGAGGCCCAGCCCTGGCTGAGGACTAGGGTCCTCACGTTGCTTACACAAAGAACTCATGTTTCATGGCTTTATCTTTCTTTTTAAATGTTTGTTCAATTATGGTTATTACTCAAATGATGCAATACTATGAATATATACTTAGGATTACCACTGGACAGATGGTCTTGAATCAGTTCACTGTGTTTTGTTGTTTTAATAAATCACACACTTTAATTAACAGAAATCTCAGCCAGATATTTACCTATCAATTTTCCATAGGCTTCTTTGGCCCTTCTAATTGTAACAGTAGGCATTTCACATTTAGATGAACAGAATATCTATATTAATACAACCTTTCGTCGATAATTTTGAAGCCACCTGCAAATCAAGTGCTCACAGTCAAATAATTATTCTCTCAGTGCACTTGTCTGATCATGAATAGATTTGACATTGTCAGCATTCCTTGCTTTGCTGTAAAGTATTATTCTTATTTTACAGAGGAGGGCAGTAAGAAACACAGTTTAATCCTTAATTTTTTAAAACTCTTATCAGACAACTTACACCCTCTGGGTATGTCAAAAATTGTGGGACCAGAGATTTTCCAGTTCCCAGAATGTACCACACTGTAACTGTGTACAGGAATAAGGTTCTGAATGTGCATGTTCCCCCCTCCCCTTCCTGCATCCTGGTTTCCACTGGGAAGAAATTCAGGTGTATGAGAAAAGAAGGATCTACAGTGTGATCTAACTGGTCTCCATGTGGATGGGCACAGGATCACAACAGGGGTAAGGACAGTGAAGGAGAAGGACAGAGGGGACACACACACCGAAACCCATAGTAACCTACATGTGTCCAATTACCAACAGCAGTAGATATGTAGGGTGAAAAACCCCCATTAGTGGGGGCCAGGTAAAGGAACTTCCTGGCAAATGTGGGACTAGGGCACATTGGTTTTAGATCTTATTCCAGGATCATTCTTACCCTCATTTCTGTTTGTTTGCTGCTACAGAACCTCTCTGGATACTATGATATTCCATATTCATATTACAGTTGCAAAATAATACTCTGTGCAATTTAAACTCTCCTTTTTAAAATGAAACTTGTAACAGTAAAACTGAGAAACCAACAAATTTCCTTCCTATGATCAGTTCATCTATAAACTCTCTCTACAGCCACATTTTTCCTGTCTCTGATCCTCACCTGTAGATAACAGGTTTTTTTCAGTTTTTATCTCTGTTACTACTCTTCATCTATGAGAAGTATTTCAGTTTCCGTTGAAGCAGACCAGCATTTTTTCTGGGATGTTTCAAGGGGATCTAATTTACATCAGGAAATTGCTTCAAGGTGACCCATCTGGGACAGTCAAAAAGTTCGCACAGTCTGTATGTGCTATGGAGACATATTCTATTATTTCTTTTGTACTTCATACATCACCTCTGTCTCACAAGCATCTCCATGCCATAACCAGTCTTTGCCCTTTTCACACTAAGTGGGCAGTAACCATGTGGTTGCCAGTCATGGCATCCCAAGAAAACTGGGAGGGAAGAGTCCACCCAAGCTTAATCAGCGGCTGGAGACTAAAAGGGCCTCCCATGGGTCAAGGCTGGCTTCCAGCTCTGGGGGAAGAAGTGCTAAGGGGCAAAAATGGGTCTTCTTTGCCTGGAGATACTGTGAAAGGACTGCTCAGAATGTCCTTTCTTCCTTCCTCCACAAGGGTTGGTCTTGTTTTTTCTTCTAAGTAGAAAACCTGTTTACTTTCTGCTGTGTCCCAAGATGGAAATGCGAAATGCTTCATTTGCCACAAAGCCACTCAGCATCGAGTCAATGGGCACCACACAAGAACTTGAAATGGATTGAATGGATTGAATAAAAGCAATTCATTTACTGACACATCCTACTTTGTTGACTGACACTACTCAGGCTCGGAGCTACAAACGTGCCTGGTCGCAAGACAGGCAAAACAATGCTTTTCTGAAAAGGTCCATTTCCTTCTCCCCCTTCAGCCTTGATCTCAGCCAGAGAGGAAAAAAATGGGATTGCTTCAAAGTGGGGGGTAGCGTGTACTTGCAATATGCTGCTACGCTTCCAGCCAGCCTGTGGCATGGCTCTCACAGCAGACGTGGTCTTTCTTATTCCTCTTTCCTCCCTCTTCCCTCCATCCAACCACCTTGTTTTTATCATTTTGTTATGGTTTGAGAATACCCATAACAATTATCATTTAGACAATCATTCTATCACCCAATGACCCCTCCCCACCCGGGACGAGGAATCAAGGAATACAAAGAAACCCAAGGGTTGAAATATAAATAGATTTAATAGAGTAAGACAAAATAATTAACAATACTACTAAAGAACCAGTATTAATCCCGATACTAATATAAGATATACAAGAATTATACTCAGCCTTTTATATCAGCAGGAAGCTGTGCACTCCCAGCAGCTGACAGCAAATGTGGGACACTGTGAGCACAACAGCTTCAGGAGGAAGGGAAGACCTCGGGGGTCCAGCACTCCGGGGCAGGGAGTTCTCTGGACCACCGCCATCAAGGGAGAGAGCGCTACGCAGCAAACTTTTCTAATTTATATTGAATGTGATGTTCGTGGTATGAAATAATCCTGTTGGCCGGCCTGGGTCAAATGCCCAGGCCTCGCTCCTGCTCATCCCTGCACCTGGCAAGGCTCAAAAACACTGAGACCTCAGATCTCACAGAGCCTGGCTGGCCATAAAGTAAATATTTTCATTAATCCAGGCACTAGAATCTTCTACAAGCGTGCTTTTCCCCAACATTATTAGAAATATTAGTCCTGTGTTGCTCAACCCAGGACACAGTTGAACTGATTAAACCAAGAAAAAGCCAGTTCAGGTGTCCTTCAAAGAGGCTGCACAGCCATAACAAAACGTATGCACTGAATCTGCTAATGCCACTGCTCACTTAGACAGAGATCTCCATGCTTTCTGCCCCTGCACATCTTTCTCCTGGGAAGCCTTTCTCCAGAAACATCAGTAAGCTTGTCATCTTACACAGTCCCTCAAGGACTTCATTACATTCCTCAAAACTCTCCTTTTTGAGAAGAGCTGACAACAGCGTGTGGACTGCCATGGAGGTCTGTCATGTTGCCTGAGTTGCCCTGTCTGTTTTGTCTGTTCTGGTCTGTTGTCTCCAGTTTAAAGCCCAGCTGCTCAGTTCTGAGAGGCCAGGACCTTCTATCTTGCACCCGTACAGCACACAGCACTATCAGTGTCCTGCATCCATTACTTCAGGTTTCTAAAACTGCATGCAATCTAATGGATCCTAATTGCTCTTCTCCGTTTCTAACACTTAATCATACTTTGTGTAATCCCACTCCCCTTGCCTAAATGAGTAGCAAAATCCACAGGGATGGGGAACAAAACTATTTCCTTGACTTCTCATTAATTTTGGGGCTTATATTGTATCTTCTCTGGAGAGGGACTCTTTGTCAGGAAGTCTAGGGATAGGACGAGGGGTAATGGTTTTAAATTGGAAGAAGGGAGATTTAGATTAGATATTAGGAAGAAGTTCTGTACTGTGAGGGTGGTGAGGCCCTGGAACAGGTTACCCAGGGAAGTTGTTGATCCCCCATCCCTGGAAGTGTCCAAGGCCAGGCTGGATGGGGCTTTGAGCCACCTGCTCTGGTGGGAGGTGTCCCTGCCCATGGCAGGGGGGGTGGAACTTGATGATCTTTAAGGTCCCTTCCAACTCTAACCATTCTATGATTCTACGATTCTATGATTCTTGAGGTTCTCACATAAGACTTTTCTGCCCTAGGCCTATGCAGGTGCTATAGGCACACTACAACAGGCCTCCCAAACCTACCACCCCTAAAGATTTCTTACCGCATTACCCCCAAAACAAGCAGCCTCTGCCTGTAGCACATAAAAGTAGTAAAAGTTCCCAGCCAGATCTGCTTTTCCTGTATCTCCCCCCAAGCACAAACCATCCAACTTGAGATGGTAGTGAGAGCACAGTCCTGCTCCTGTGCTGGTGCTTCTCAAGGCAGATGTGGACCTGTTAGATGAAGTCAGTGGTTACAACCACAGCGTTAAAGAAAAAGAGCCCATGTCGCTGAGTGTTTGGTGGTTGCTCTGTGGTGGGCAGAAAGCTGAAGCTGTGCAGTTCAGGAGGTATTGTAGCAACAGTGCAAGTATATATACCCAAAGTGAATGTGTTAGATTAGAAAAATAGCCAAGCTGTTGCGTGACAAGAACGCAAAACAAATTTGAAAAGATATTAATGTTTCTACATTTTCACAGAGAAAAAAATGGGGCATACTGGGGTATGGATGAACAGGGCCTGTGTGCAGGGTTACTGCTTCGGAGGAGTACTGGGAAATTGCTCCCTGTGAACTGTCTTCTCAGCATCTGGTCACTCTGTTGTTACATGACTGCACTCCCAAAGTGCTGGACAGACTGAACACAACCATCACTTATAAAAACCTGCTGTTTGGGCCATGGGGATGTGCTGCCCTAGCAGCTCACCCTTCTCCTTAGCAACACATGGCCCCCCAGAGGAGATGGACAGCCAGGAGGCAAGTTCATGTTCACAGTGGCTGTGGAAGTGACCAAGGTTCACCATCCTCCAGGAGGATCTGCCTGAAAACTGTTCCCATCCCAGTGACTGAAGAGCCCTTTGAGGAAAGTGTGTTCCTGTCCCCAGTCACCTCAAGGCAACGTGGGGGAATTTACAACAAAGCAAAGCAAAGCAAAGTGATTCCTGGAAACCATTTGACTGGAATCCCCATTTGTCTTTACCTCACTCTATCAATCTGTAAGTTTTGTTCTTTTAAAAGCCATCTTCCATGATGTACACAAAACCCCTTCCTATGTGACCCCTCCCATTTCAGTTTCAGGGTTCCCTCAGGCCCATGTTTCACACCTGAGACATTATTTTACTACCTCACTGGTGTCTCAGTGTCCCTCTTCACCTGCTTCCCACTTAAAAAGTACCATAATCGCTCCCACCTCCCATCCTTCACAGAGACGGACTCACCAGTGTACCCCAGTTTTTCTGCTAGGATCCCAAGTGCTCTTCCCACACCAGAGGCTCTTGGTCCATACCATATTCCCTTGTGATCTGTCCTCCTAGTCCCTGCACGGATTTTGTTTTCTTCTCGTTTTTCCTGCTCATGGCTCACTTGACCCTAATGTCCTAATGCTAAGGACCTTCGTTCTTTTTTTTTCTTTTTTTTTTTGTGTTGGTATTTTTATGTTTTCAGTTCAGTCTCTCCCGCTACCTCCTTCCCTCCATACCAATGGTTTCATACCCATTCCCCCACTGTTGTTAGGGGTCTTTTTTTTTCCTGCCTGGCAGAGGAATTATTCAGTGTATGGGTGTGTCCCAGCTGTACTGAAAGGACCCACAGAGGATAGATGGATGGGCGCTGTTGTCTTAGACAGTGTTAATGTGTGTCCTTAGTGGATTTTTAGTTTGGTATACATTTAGGAAAGTGCTGGGCTGTAGTACGGATAAACATAGGGAAAAGGCTCTGTACCCCTTAGTGTTTTCTCTACCCTCATTATTAAATGTTTACCGAAATCAAGAGAGTTCTGCCCACTGGTGCCAAGAATACACCTTGAAACTCGAGAAATAAATGGAAACTGTGTTCAGAAGTTGCTGCTTTAGAGAAGACAAGAGGTATCGGGAGGCTGAATGTAGGGCTCACAAACTCCGCCCATAACTTGTACACAACAGAGGAGAAAACACAGTCTAGCAAATATGATAATGTGATTTATTCAAAGATGTTTTCACACTGAAGGACATCTCTTTAAATCTCTCCTAAACCAAAACAAGGCAATAGCCCCCATGCATACTGCAAAAAGCACGATATGCCAAAACACGCCTACCCATTCTTTTAAATAAAATACTTATAACTTTCTTCTTAATTTGAGTTTAAAACTAGCATGAAAATTGTCTTGGTCTCCACACTCCCAGTCTCATTAAACTGTCTGTTTCTCTTGCTCTTTTTCTTCCAGTTTATTTATTTTTGGCTCCTCCTCTGTCATCCCTGGTTCATATTTATTTGTGTTTCTTCTTGTTTTTCAAATCTGGGACCTGCTTCTATTGTCTTTACTCAGACGATTCTTTATTGAAAGCAAATGGCAGTCTTAGTGGAGGAAAGGGAACAGAAATGATCTATGGTTTTCCTATTAGGATCATGATGTGTGGCAATCTGTGTGCTGGTAGGGATACTTACCAATAGACAAGTAGCCTCAGATTTGATCTCCGATGGGCGGTTAAATACTGCTTCCATTTACAATCTATACAAAGAATGTATTGTTCATAAAATTTTCTATTTTTAACCTACTTTTAAAATGGTTTCCACTCAGAAGGGCATATTATTTAGAAATCTAATTATTGTGCTTTGAATTATTGAAGACTGAAGGAAAACTAACTAGTTTGCTGGCAAGGTATGTATGTCAAAACATTGACCCATGCCTTTTACCGATGATGGCTCCTTGACAGATGATTTGAGTGATGCAATTTGTGCAAAAAACCTTTGTATTCTTCTCTGTTGCTTCCAGAAATGGCCAGGTGTTTCTTGGTACATAAATTTTATTAATCTGGAAAAGCAATTGTAAGCTCCTTTTCTTAGCAGAGTGAAGATGGATGATTTATCTCTAAGGCAGTCAGGACTCCTAATTGCACATCTTCAGTCAATGGGCATATTGCTCTTGACTTCAGTAACTACAGAACAAAGTCATGGGCAAGAAGATAGACTTTTTTTTTTTTTCTAACCCTCCCCACAGGAGGTAGTTAGGAATTTTTCTTACATTGAAATCATGATTTTTTCTCTGAGTCTTGGCATTTCCTTAGATATTACCATCACCTTTATTTTTCCTGGAAAATTTATCTCCCTAGTGCAGAGTCTGAGCCATCTTGAACACATATGTATTCACCTTGCCGCAGCTTCTTTTGCCCTGTGCTGGTATAGTCAATGCTGTATTACATTGCATACAGAGTCATGCATAACAACAGACCACAGATATTCCCTGAGAAACTAAGAAATATTTCTTACATTTCCTTCAACTTATTTAGTGTTTCATCCTTGTAATCATTATCACTACCTCACTAACCAGTCTCAAAAATATACAGGAAACTCGATTTGTTAGTTCTATAGCTTTGAATAGCTTTAGGAAGAAGATCTTTACAATGAGGATGGTGAGACACTGGAATAGGTTGTCCAGAGAGGTGGTGGAGGCCCCACGTCTGGAGACGTTCAAGGTCAGGCTTGATAAGGCTCTGAGCAACTTGGTCTAGTTAAAGATGTTCCTGCTCACTGAAGGGGGAATTGGACTAGATGACCTTTAAACGTCCCTTTCAACCCAATACATTCTGTGATTCTATGAAGTAATTCTGAATGGAAAAATCCTGGAGAGAGATTGCGTATTATTGATTTTTTTTTTGTCTCCATAATCAGGCAAAAGATGAGGATTTCTAAGGAGTAAACATCTTTCCACAAATTCATTTTTTTCCACAAAAATGACATCTTTTCCACAAAGGATTTGAGAAGGTGGTCTTTTAGTATATTTTCGTGAAGGAATTCTTAAACAGGTTTCAATTATGCCCACATACCTAAATCTCTTCCATCCAGGGACAATACTTAACAAGCACTATGCTGCATCCCACTCTAAATTCTGCTGTCCTTATAATACATGGCTTTAATTTTTTTCCCTTCCCCTTCCCTTCCCCTTCCCCT
>VXBW01002685.1:0-13013 GCA_013400375.1 Thinocorus orbignyianus
TGGGACAACCTGTCCCTGCAGCTGGGGGACTCCTTCTTCCTCCTCATGCCCCCTTTGCCTCCCCAACACTCCCCAGCAGTACTTGGCAGCTCCCATCTCTGTCCTTCAAATCATCTCCCCTTCCCCCTGCTTGGAGCCAGTGCCATGTTCCTGGGACCACGTGCTGCCCACAGAACCCATACATCACGTGCTGTGAGCAGCAATTTCTGTACACACTTTCCATAATGCCCATGGTCTCCACAGCATGCCCAGCTTTGGGAAAATGCAATTCTCACTGTGCCTACAGGCAGCAGTGGACAAACTGTAGTGGGATCTAGGAGCTGTGGGGAGGAGGGTAGCATGGCTGCAAGCTGGGAAGAGATTAGGTGAGAGCATTTGGCCCCCTTTACCTTTTGCAGGGCTCGTGGCATCACCCCAGATGCTGCCAGGACAGAGCTGCCTACAGGTCTGGTGGCATTGGAGTGACAGGACCCCCAAGCAGGGACCCTGCTCCAGGGCCCATGGTGCCTGTGCTAGGGGATGAGAAACGAGCTGCGACACAGTGAAGTTCAGACCCACACCTTGCTGGAAACCAGCTTGTGGGGAGAAGGTGCTGGGAGCAGCCCCGGTGGGCCCGGGCTGTGCCTGTACTGGGCTCAGCCCCGGCAAGAAGTGGCTCCTGCAGAGGCAGCCAGGCTGCTCCTCGGCACAGAGCTGGTGGGATCACATGCTGAGATTCCCATCTGCAAACCTCGCTATTGAATCATCTCCCCTCCACCAATATTTGCCAAGTGCAGGAGATAAAGTGGTTACAAAAGTCATCAGTTTCAGCATTTCAGCCTGCCTGGGCTGGCAGCTGCTGGGCAGGCTGGCAGCCCCCCAGGGTGGCAGGGCCCTGATGGCTCAGTCCCTCAAGCCCTGAGCCCCAGCTTCTGTGGGACCGAGCAGCCCCTGTGTCCTGCCTGCAGCAGTGCAAGGAGAGCCTGGACCTCTCCATGATGCTGCTCAGCACCTCTGCCTGCCTGGGTTGGATGCTGCCGCCATGGGCACCGCTGCCTGTGCCACCCTGACCCGGGCACCAGCACAGCCTCCCCCTCCCACCCTCACCTCCACCTCTGCATCAGGACAGCCATTTCCACCCGGTCAACCTCTTCCCTGCAGCATTCATCACAGCATCAACCCTCGCCCTCCAGTACTGCCCCATCCCCTCCATGTCACCCCAGTGTCCCCAGCTACCCCTGCCCTGCCCTGCCTGCACCACGCAGGCCCCTCTCTCCCTTGCTCCAGGCTGTCTGTACAGTCTCTGCAGTGGCCCCTGAGAGGGTGAAGCAGGACATGATGCTGAGATACAGCTCCTGGAGGAGAAGCCCAGAGCATTATCAGCCCAGGGAGTTAATTAAGGTCATGTCAGGCGATAAGGAAACAGGATGTCAGAGCAGCAGCAGCACAGGAGGGTCAGAGCCTGAAAAACTCCCTCTGAAAAGCAACTCCACCAAGATGTGATCAGCCAGGCGCTTGGGAACAAAGAGGCTGTCACAGCTACATGCGCGAGGACTCCAAGGACAGCACCACACGTGCTGGACCCACATCCAGTACAGTATGAGATAGGATGGGATGGGGTCCTGGCTGGGATAGGCCATGGCTGGGCAGGGAGAGCCAGTTGAGCAGTCCTGGTCATCTGCTCCTGTCCTCATGCAGGAGCAATGTGCCTCTGTGTGACCAGCGCTGAGCCGGCAGGGCAGGAATTGCTGTGAACCTCTGCCCGTAATTAGCACACATAATTGCAGGCACTCTCTGGTTAGCAGGACCTCAGAGCTGGGCATGCCAGGCTGCTTGACAGCGCTCACACTGCTCCTGCCTCGGACTGTTGGTCTCCCTGCTTGGTGACGGCTTCTCATCCCCGGGGCTGGGCAGTGCCGTGGGGCTGGGCAGTGCCATGGGGCTCGGCAAGCAGGGCTGGCCTGGCATGGCACAGCACAGTGCATGGTGGGGTGGTGGGAGCCGGCTGGGTACGGGGGACAGGCACAGGGGACACACGGCCAGTGCAAACCCATCTCTCCTGCGTGGGCAGAGGTGGCAGTCAGTGCCCTGCCTGGCCGGGTGGGAGCTGAGCTGCCAGGACATAATTAATACTTGCATCAATCTTGGCTGGATTTGCACAGTGCCCTCCGTCCCGTGCTGCCCACGAAGGCAGGCTCCTCCGTGACCTTCCCGGGGGCAGCAGCAGCAGATGCTGTACCGGCCCTGCATCCTCCAAGGGGGTCACAGCCCCCAGCTTGTCCCTACACGCACCCCATTCCTCCTTGCCCCACCGCCCCCCGCAGCAGGGACACCCGCAGGCCCCTGCCCTGCCCTGCTCCAGCTGCTGGAGCATGGAAGACAGATGGAGATGCTTCTCTCTGCCGCACCATTCCTCCCTCCCTCCTCGGGCTGTAAAGAAATTGCAGGGATGGAAGCTCAGAAGTCAAGGGCAGGGCAGGGTTTGGAGGGCAAAGGGGGGCGGACAAGCTGAAAACAGCAGGGAAGTATGGAGGTGCTCACCTCTGCAAGCCCAGGATGGGGTACAAGGTCTATGGGCTGCATCCGCAGATGGTACCTGCTCTTCTGGGGCATCCAGCTCCCTCCTGCCCCTGCCCTGATCCCCTGGCCTGGGTGAGCACGCCCAGCCCATCCCCAGAGTGCTCTGTGGCACTGTGTGGACCATGACGCTCTGGGCACAGCTGAGGTCCAGCCAGATACAGGAGGAGACATGGGCACATCTCCCACCCTCAGGGCTGTCCCCAGCCCTCTGCAGCCACTGTCACTGATGTGCCTCACCCATACCTGACCACAGAGCCCACAGCATCTCCCACAGCACCTGCAGCACCTGCAGCCCCTGCTGCCCAGCCCAGCCAGGGACAGGGTGAACACAGACACTAATTGTGCCTTGACCGGGGTGGGGGGACCTTGGCCTGATTGCAGCTGCCCAGATGAGTGTGGCTGTCTCAATCAGAACCACGTGGTCCTCCAGCGTGCCGGGCAGCGGGAATTAAACTGCTAATGAGTTGCTGGCTGGAGGGCCGGCAGTTAGCGATTAATCAGGGGCTCTGCTCTGATGAGGCGTGTGCCTCCTCTCCCCTCCCACCCTGCACATCCCAGGGACTGGTGGCCAGTGGGTGCCCCTGGGCAATTCCTTGATTGCCCAGACACTGTAGCCCACCTGAGCTCCCCAACATGGAAAGGAGTCACCAAACCCCATGCCACTGTGATACAGCACCCGTGGGTCCTCTCAGCTTCTGGCTTTCCTGCCTGCCCCCCTCCTTCCGTGCTCACCTCCCTGATGCTGCAATCGGGAAGAAACCTCTTGTTTTGCTGGAAGAAAACCTGTTGAGTCCAGCCAAGCTCCAGTTTGCAGAGGGGTATGGTGACCTGGGGGTGTCTCCGCCAAGGGGTCCTCCCAACCCGTGTGAGGGTGGCTGGGGAGGACCAGCAATGCAGGCAGCAATGCAGGCAGCGATGCAGGCAGCGATGTCCCTCGGGGACAGGGCAGGCACATGTGGGAGCCCCGAGTCCCAGTGAGTTGGGGTGCAGGTCCAGTGCCCTCACAAGATGGGGAGCAGGGTGCCATGAGCCCCGGCTCGCCGCCAGCACGGCCAGGTAGCTGGGGGCAGACGAGGCCAGCAGCACCCTGCCTGTACCCGCTGCTGGCACAGCACACCTGGGCACGGCTCAGAGCACAGACGGAAGGTTTTGCAGCATAAGCAGGGGATGGCCACCCGCAGAACAGCGCGGGGAGCTGCAGGGAAGCTGCTCAAGCACGAGCCTGACTCTGCTCCCCTGCTGCGAAGCCCTGGCTGGCTTTCCTCCCCTTCCTAACTTCCTTGTGGAGTTAGGATGTGGCAGAGGTGCCAGCATCCTCCTGCCCTCGCACGGGCAGGGAGCATGCCCTGGGGACCTCCTCCCCGGCCACACTTTGGAGCAGTGCCTGGGAGAAAAGGCCAGTGACCAGCAAGGAGCAGGTTAGAGAGCTGCATGTTCTCCCCTATTGCACAATTAATCATGAGAAGTTTTTCCTCCTTTCGTGCATGAAACGAAATTTGGCAGGGCGCTCTGACCACAGGGACTCGCTGCTTTGCTCTTCAGTAAAAACCCAGCCACATCTGGCAAAGAAATAAACTCGGAGCATCCCCATGTGCTCAGGCAGGGAGAGGCAACACCGGGCCAGGCAGGAAAACCCAGGGGGGCTTGGTCTGCACCCCCCTGTGCAGCAAGCACCTTCAGCCATACGCTCCTGGTGTTTCTCCCCTGCCGCCAGCCCCATCATGCACAGGGCCGTGCTGCTCTGCCGCCACCATCATTCCTGCACGCAGGCCTTGTTATTCCTGTCCTGGACATATAAACAGCAGGCAGGGGCGCCCATCCCCTGCCAGCCGCCTGGGTGCTGGCAGCAGCCCCCGCATCGCCTGCCTGGGCTCTCCTCCCACCCCTGGCTGCCTCCCCCCTCCCACTCCAGCCCCGAGCCTGGCCAGAGCCTCAGCCCATCTTTCCCCGGAGCAAGCCCAAGTCTCCCCAGCAGCGTTCCAGCTATTTGTTATCGGAAAAAGGGGGAAATACGGTTTTCAACAATTATTGTTTTTTCCACCTGACTGGCTGCAAACTTGTTAATTTTTTTCTTTAATGTGTGAACAGTGTCGACGGCAGCTGCATGTGAAATGACTCGACGCCCTATCTGCGGGTCCCTGGCTGGCTTTCAGCGCTCGCCCGCAAACATTGCCTTCTATAAATAAAGGCCTATATCTCATCAATGGCAGAACAGCAGAGCTTTATATAGTCGTCTTACATAAAACCGTCTCTCTTTATGGGCTTCAAACCATTTGCGTCACTTAGTGCAGCTCCGTAAACCTCCCGCTCCAGCCACTCCCCCGCGGAGGGAGACCCTGCACGGCTGCCCCGGGATGCCGGTGGGGAGCCCCGGGTCCCTGCTCTGCCTGGGGCTGCCCCTTCGGAATTCCCCCCACAGGACCAGGTGGCAGCTGCATCCTCATCACCCCCCCTCCCCGCCACTGCCTTGGCATGCCACACGCCTCCCTCCCGCCCGCCTGGCCTTGGCACCGAGCGCCGGCACGGCAGCCGGCACCACCAGGCACCCTGGCGCCTGGGGATGGCCAGCCACGGGCCAGCACCACGCACCCTGCCCTTGTCACCCTCCCTGTCCCTGGCACAGGTCCTGAGGCAGCGCAGGCAGGGATGCTGAGGGGTGCCACTCTGTCCTCCAGCACTTGGGAATCAGGGCGTGGGGTGACTGGAGACATAGTGCCACACTGGTGGGACTGGCCAGCTCCCAGCAGCTCCAGCTCTAACATGCAGGGGACACAAGCCTGGCTTTACACCCCACTGCCCAGCAAGCCCTGGCGCAGGAGTTGCTGGGGGTTGCCCCCACGGCCACAGGGCACAGGTCCCAGCCTCAGCCCACGCACAGATTCCCGCAGTCCCCGGAGTCCCGACTCCATATGGCAGAGCCTGCCCCTCCGGCTCGCCTCAGGCACCTGTGTGCACGCACCAATGGGCTGCGGGGGGGCTGGGGGCTCCTGCTGGGGCTCCAGCAAGGGCAGCCTGCAGGGAGGCAGCCAGAACCCCGGCTGGCAGTGCAGGAGGCAAGGGTCAAAGCTGCAGAGACCACTTGAGCCTTTGTTTCCCGCAGTGCCACACCAGCTGGCTGCCCTAGGTGGGCAGCTGACTGGAGCTGGAGGGACACAAGGAGCCTACAGCAACGCTACGGTGCCACGTGGCATCCAACCATGCTGCTGGCATGGCAAGGCAGGGCAGCCAGCCCTGCCCCATACCTACAGTCCCCATGCCCAGCCAGTCACATTGCACCCCGTGAACCCCACCTGCCCCCNGCGCGGGCATCCTGGCCGCTGGCTCCCCCCGTATCGGAGACAGGCTTATTAAGTGTGTGATATTAAATTACCCAGATAAGAGCGTAAGAGCTTTTAAAGTCAATTCATTAAATATAATTATGAAGAGAGCTTTTTTATGCTCACAGTGATCCGATCTCAATCAGGGAGACGGTGGGAAAGCCGCTGGCTCCTCCAGCATCTCCGCTCCCCCGCTGTGTCGCCTCCGCAACCCCTGCTCCCCCCTCGGCCCCCACCCACAGGGAGCCAGCACCCACAGCCACATCCCGCCCTGCCCACCCCGCTGCTCCGGCACCCCCTCCCCAGTCTTGCTGCTGGTGCTGGTGCCACCCCGCTTGAATGGGGGTGGCATGGGGGTCTGCCCAGCAACACAGTGGGAGAGGGGAGGTGATGGGGGTGAGCTGTAAGGGCTGATGGGGTTGAGGAGGAGGGCGGTGGGGTACAGAGATGGAGGGGCCAGGATGGAGGATGGAGATGAGCCAGGAGGTCTGGGGAACTGAGCATGGGCTCTTCCCAGTCACAAGCCCACCTCCCTCCAGGATCTGTCCCCCTCCCCATTCCCTGCAGAGCAGCCTCCTTAGGGACCTACTGATGCATCCCTGTTCCCCAGGGAGGTGAGGTGCGTGCTTTCCTCCACTCCCACGTTCATTAACGGTGCTTTGTGACCAATTAATACCTGCCAGCCAGGCGGAGGCTGCCCTGACCCATGGCTGGACCCCTCATGTGCAGCCCAGGTGGCCCCACAACAGCTCTTTGCACTGGGACTCCCTTGCTCGCCTGTACCTGGGTTACAGCTGCATGCAGGGCTGAGCTCGTCTCTCCTTGGGGGAACCATGGGGAGAAAGGGTCTCAAAGACACCTTGGAGCCCCCTGCCCCTCACACCTCTCCAGCCCTCCAAAAGACAGACAGATCTCCAGGATACCCAGTGTCCCTTTGCCACGCAACACACCATGCTGAGGGGTTTTGTGGTAGCACCCCAGCCAGCCAGCAGGTTCAGCCAGCTCCTTGCTGTCCCACCTGGGTCTTCCAAATCCTTGTCACCCCCATATCCACCCATGTGCTGCCACAGCCAGGCAGTGTGGGGCAAGGAGCAGCAGCTTGGCTGGCTGGGAATGGGGTGGGCTCTGGGCTGGGGTCCCCACGCAAGGCTCTGGTGGTGACTGGTAGGAGCAGCTACCCGCTGCTGGGAGCTGCTGGACTGACATTTATTTTTAGACGTGAATTGTATAAATTAGCATTTCTCAGTGGATTAAGCAGCAGGAATTGTGTAAAATTAAATGGCAACGAATTGCATTAAAGTCCCCCGTTCTCTGGCACAAGGAGAGTCTTGAGCTGTGCCCGGGCGGCTCATGTGTAACAGCGCCGGAGCTGCTGCCACCACCGCTCCGGACAGGAGCACAACCAACCCACGGTGTCTCTGCGCCCCTCGGGACACAGACCTGCGGTGACACGAGCATGGTGGCCAGGCTGTGAGGATGGGGGCTGTGGACAGGCTCTCAGTGCCCGGGGAGGTTGCTGAGGGGCTGGGCTGGGGGGCTGTGGGACACGGATCGGGTGAGCAGAGTGTGGTGACCCAGATGGGCATGGTTGGGGTTGGCCGAGCAGCTGACAGGCATGGGATCATCACGGGATGTTCTGGGATGTGTTGGACATCAACACTCCAGTCTCAGCCCAGCCTGAGCAAGACACCCACCACAGCCATGCCACCCTCCAGTGGGGGTGACGCTGTGCTGAGACCCACAGAGCACTGCCTGGCCCCAGAGCCTCTCCATGCCCCAGTCAGGGCAGAATCTGCCTGGAGCTCAGTGAAAAACTGGGGGGTCCCTCATGAGCCCCCCCCCCATTTTTGGGGCACACTCAGCCCTGTAGAGGAAGAGAGGGAAATCAGGGTGAGCAAATGCCAGGGGCTGAGCAGGCACCAGACAGGACAGAGCACAGCAGGTGAAGAGAAATGAGTCCGGCTTTTTTAACAAGCATCAAAATAGGCTGAAAATGTGACATTAAGTACTGCTCTGGCAGAAAGGTCAGAGAGGGTCCCTGCGTTAGAAGCAGCATGGGTTGCAGGGGAGACAGTGGCAGAGCCATGCTGGGAGGAGGCAGGGGTGACAGCTGCTGCCCCCAGCCCACCTCACTTCCTCGACTGGCATTTTTTGGGGTGCACATGAGGTGCAGCCGAGGATGCACCCCCTGTCTCGGCACAGGGGTTTCCCTCCCCAGTATCCACATGGGGTGTCGGTGAGACCCCACACACCAGCCACGTCCTGGGGGGGTGGGAGGCCCTGCCTGGAGAGCTGGGGCTGGTGCCAGCTCCGAGAAGCACTGCCAGCTCTCGGCAACCTCCCTGCTTCCCCCCCACCTCCAGCCCTGGCAGGACTGGCTTTGGCAGCCACAGATGAGAAACAAAAGGCTTTTGACATGGAACGAGGTTTTGAGAAAGGCACCGGGCTCCCACCCGGCCATGAGCGGAGCCTCCTGCCGCAGCCGCTGCCGGCGAGCAGGTGGGATGCTGCTGCCAGCCGGGGGGAACCACTTCCACAAACCCCCTCCTGCAGCCCCCAAGACCTCACGCACCCCAACTGCTTGTCCCCCCAGGTCCCTACAGCACCTCCAGGAAGGCTCTCCCTTCCCACAGTGCCCCCCGGCATGGCCAGCACAGGCCTCGGGCTGTGGTCATATTGGGGTGCCAGGCAGGGGGGCAAGGGTGGGGGGCAGCCACCTGCCGCAGCTGAGCCCCAGCTCCGTGGGGGACGCTTCCCAACCTCCCGCTTAATGGCACGTAAAGAGCTCTATTGATTTCCCGCGCCGGCGCCGCACGCTTCGCACCCTCGGCACCGCAGCTGCGCTCGCCCAGCCAGCACAGCCCGGCGCCCACCGCCCGCCCCGAGCCACCGGGCAGCCTGCTGGGGGGCATCAGGCAGCAGCGGGGGCAGCACAGACCCCACATCCCCAAGCAGAGTGGGGATCATGGGGCTGGAGAGCATGGCACGTCTTGGCGGGGGGTGGAAAAATCTCCGGCACAGCCCCCTGGCAGCTGATCCAGGGGGCACATTGTCAGCGGGGCGGCAGGGGAGCCTTGCTGCGGCTCAGGGCTGTCCTTGCGCCCGGGGAGATTTACAGCCCAGCTGGGCTTTATGACACGGAAGATGCTTACGCTGGGAATTTTTTTTTTCCCCCCATAGTTTCTTAATTTGCTATCCCATAAAGAATGTGGATTTGTGACGTTAAATAGGGGAAGATCATTTACCACTCGCAGCTCTTACTTAAAGGATCCGCACGAGTTATTTATCGGGTGAGCACAAGCTGCAAGCGGCGGCACGAGGGGACACGCTCCGGCCTGGGCGCTGCTCCGGCTCCTGAGCGGGCAGCCAGTCAGCGGCAGCCCCACGGCTTGGCCACCCTCACGCTGCAAAACTTCCAACCTCTGGATGAAGTCCACCTGGTGCCCAGAGGGAAGGAAGGATTCCAGCGCTCCTGCAAAAGCAGCTGTGGGAAAAGCTCCGTCCCTTCTCCAGCATCCCTGGGGATGTGACCTCTGCTTGCCATGGGCTGTATCCCAGGCCATTTGTCCCACCGGGATGTGCCGCAGTCTGGGAGCCCTCCATCACCGCTGGGACATGCTGTGACTCACGTATCCGCCCACTGCAGCGGGGGTACAAGAGCTTTCTGAGCATAAAGGCGCACATGGGGACGCAGGACTGGGTCTGATGAAGCCTCCAGCTCCCTGACACACGGCAGCCCAGGTGTCCCTGTGTTGGGGCCACAGCTGGGAGGCACGGGAGCACCCAAGCCCACACATCACAGCTGGGACTCACCCTGCCTGCCAAGCAGCTTGCGCTGTGTTTCAGTCACTCCCAAGAGGCACGAGGGACTGATTCGGCTCCAGGAACAGGAGTAGAAGGCTTGAGCTGCAAACAGTGTGATGCCTCGATAGGTCTCACTGCTGCCTGGTAAGGCTTTGGAATGTGGCATGTGGCAGAAAGAGGTCACACCTTCCCCTGTTCCTCCCCATGCCCTGGAGTCTCTCCTGTCCCAGGTTCACCCTTGCGCTCCAGGCAAGCAAGGGGCGATGGGGACACCCTTTCTGCTGACAGTCACTGATGCCTCAAAGGCTGTGCTGGAGGGCTGAGCTGGAGACCAGAGGGACAGAGGCTGCGGGAGCCCTGGGCTCCCCTTCTTTGGGTCACGGGCCAGGGGTCAGCTGGCACTAACCAACCTAGTGCCTGAAGTCTGCTCCAGCGCACGGTGCTGGCACACCAGAGCTCGGCTGCCTGGGCATCCCCAGGGCGGACCTGTAAGCAGCTGAGGCAGGCAAGCCAGCTGGTCCTGCACAGCCACCCGCTGAGAAACCAGGTCCTGGTGGCTGTCCTGGCAGTCACCCTCTGCTGCCACGCAGCAGGGCGCACGCCACACACCATGTCCACACTGTGGGAAGCTTGTACCCTGCCCCAATCCACCACAGCTCTGCCCTGCCAGCCTTGCAACGCAGCTTAGCACACCCCAAATCCCATTGCCGTGCTGTGCCGCTGCCTGGCCCAAGGCTGGGCTCATTGCCTCCCCCACAAACCAAAACTGTGCAGCACCCCCCAAGAGGAGCCCGGGGCTGGAGTCAGCATGGCTGAGACATGTGCAGGACTGTCCAGCACCAGAGATCCCTGCTCCCAGCCCCACTGAACCGCACTTCTCCCCAGCAAACTCAGGCAGCTCACACAGAGCCAGCAGTGAGCCCAGAAAAACACCAGGATGTGTGGGGCTGCCCTCTGCTCCTCCCCACCCCAATGCAGTGCCCCATGTCCCCCCCTCCACATCCCTCTCCTCCGCATAGGGCAGCCCCCCCCGAAACAGCGCTTTCTCGAGGACAGCATCACCCTGCACAGCGAGCAGGCGTTGTACCGATGGGCACGAAGTGAAACAGGACATGCTGCATCAGCCATTTCCAGCCCCACAGAGCATCCTCTTCGCCCTCCCTCCCCCCAGCCCCAGCATCCCGCACAGCCCGTGGCATTGCACTGCATGGCATACCCCTCCCCGGCACGGAGCAGGCTCCGGCTGGCAGCACTGCTCCTGGGAGCGCAGCAAGCCAGCCGAGCAGTAGCCCCTGGCAGCTGTAGGAGAGAGCGGCTCATTTCCAGAGTCATTACGGTCTGAAAAGGGTCCCATCAGGTATTCCGCCCGTTCAGCACATTTATTTTCCCAAACCACAGCGGGGATTTGTGATTCCAGGCTCAATATTAGCGAAAGCTGCACGCTGGTGGCATCCGGCTGGGAGCTTGCTGCCCGGGCACGGAGGCCCTGCTAGCCAGCCCCGGGCAGCGAGCAGGCAGCCCCGGGTGGCCCCCCGGCTGCCCTCGCTGTAGCCATGCCCCTGAGCAGAGCAGCTCCGGGGGTGTGTGTGCACACACATGTGTGTGCAGTGCTGACAGCCTCCAGATTCACACACATCCCAGTGCCAAACCTGCCACATGCAGAAGGGCTCCTCTATGTGCGAAAGGGGTCTGTCTATCTGTTGCCCCCGCCATCCCGGCCACCCACGCTGTGAAAAGTACCCGTGATAGAGCACTTCAACCCCAGGGGAAGCGCAGGCTGGAGTGGGGCTCTACACCACAGCTCTGCCCCTGCCTGCTGCACACCCACCCCAGGGACAACTGCACCCCGCTGCCCCCCAGCCCCGGCTCCTGCCTGAAGCCCTCCCAGCATGGAGCTGCTGGCAGCCCAGTCCTGTGGTGCTCAGCCCCACCAAGAGCTCCCACGGAGGATCCTCTCACTCTCTCTCTCTCAGTGAAACTTGGAGGGAAACTCAAAAGGAGAGAGATTCAAACTTCAGCAGCCGGAGAGAGCTGGGGAGCCCTGCTCCGGCGAGGCACGGCAGGGTGGGTGCCCCCATGCCGGCAGGGGTCCGTGGGGAAGCCGAGCCAGGCGTGCACTCACCACAGTGAAATCACGGGAGGAGCAGTTCTCGCCGCTGAAGTTGCAGCTCTTGAGCATGTCGTCGAGCTGGTGGCCGGTGCGGTTGACGATGTCAGCCATGTCAGGATCGGGGTAGAGCAGGTCCGTGGCCTTGTGGCCATCCCGATCCTTGGGGGGCAGCCCGGTCATGTTGGCCAAGTGGAAGATGTCGGCATCGGTGAGTGCCGAGTGCCGGTAGCGGTTGATGTTGCAGATGGTGATGGCGGGGAAGACCATCTCACGGATGGCCTCCTCGTCCAGGGCCATGACGTGGGGGTGCTCCAGGTAGAGCAGTGCCGACTTGGCTGCCTGGTAGAGGAAGAAGGCGAGCGAGGCCAGGAAGGCGAATGCCCAGAGGGTCTGGCGCACGCCCAGCCGCCCTGACCGGCAGATGTGTCCCAGGCCGTGCAGTGTGCTGGTGCTGGCGAAGGCGGCCAGGTCCCGGGAGCGGGGCCGGGCGGGCTCCTCGATCAGGCTCTCCTTGTCCCCTTCTTCTTTCTCCTTCTGCTTCTCATCCTCCTCGGCAAATTTGATTTTACACACGATCTCAATCGGCATCTGCCCCGCGCTGCTGGCGTGCCCAGCCAGCGAGCTGCCCCCCGGCACAGGCAGCGGCTGAGAGCCCGGCCAGGCGCTGGGAGGGGGCTCGGGTCCCCCCCAAGCCCCAGCACGGCGCCGGGAGGGCCGAGCCCTCTCGGGAGGGAAGCGCAGCCCCTCTCAGCAGCTCCGAGCCGCCGCTTCCCTCTTGTCTCACTAGTCGATCGTCTCCTTGTGCCTTCGCTTATCAGCACAAACACAGCTGTCAAAAACCCCTCTCTCTCCTCTCCCTCGCTCGCTCTCTCTGCCTCTCTCCTTCGCTCCTCTCTGGTTAAGACCCCAGCAGATACAGGCAGCATTTAGGCATCATGTGCTAATAAAATCCAGGGAATACTTAATAATTCAAGACATGTCAACATTATTTCATCGTCAAATAAAGAGCGAGCGCCAGAGAATAGAGGCAGTGTGAAGGGCCCGGCGCCTTCGGGGCAGGGAGCTGCGCTGTGCCCTTTTCCCAGCCCGGGCTCCGAAGTGCTGCCGGAGCCACTTGTTTGAATGGCTCGGGAGCCGCCGGAGCCGTGCCGTGCCGTGCCGTGCCGAGGGGAACCGAACCGTGCCGTGCCGGGCGATGCCGTTCCGCGCCGCTCCGTACGGTA
>VXBW01002685.1:13062-55253 GCA_013400375.1 Thinocorus orbignyianus
TGCCCCGGAGCCGGGAGGGCGGCACACCCCCGTGTCCGCCGCTCCCCTTCCCCAATGCGCTTGCTGTGCGCCCGGGGGGCTCCCCCAGCTTCACTGCTGCCCCTCACCCCGGGTCGTGCTGCACGCTCGGCTCCCCGATTCCCCACGGCGGGGCACAAAAAGTGGGGGTCGCCGCCGGCGATGACCGGCTCTGTTGGAAAGGCTGAGCCGGGGTCACCCTTCCCCTCACTCGCCTTGCTGAGCCCCTGCCCCTCCTCCAGGGGTCTGACTCCGCTCCCTCCACCGCAGACTGTGCACAGTCCCACGCAGGACCCAGCTCCCGTGGGAGCGCTGCCCCGCACGCAGTGTGGGGGGCCGGGGGCCCTTCTGCCCTGTCCTGCCCGCAGCGGGGGTGGGGGGGGGGCGGGGCTCCGCTCATCACTCAGCGGGGTCAGAGCTGTGTTGAGGTTACGGGTTCACCCTGCGGCACCAACCCTGGATCTGGCTGCTCCCTGCACACACCTTCTGCCAGCAAGTCCTGATCTTTCCCAAGTTCCTGCCTCAGTTTCCCCAGCTGGTGACAGAGGGTTAGCTCTGCTAGAAAGGTTGAGCCGGACCCCTCACTCACAAGTCAAGCAACCCTCTGCAACCCTGCCTCAGTGGCACAGTGATGGAGGAAACACCATCTCCCTGCCTCTGGAACAAGCCCAGCACCAGGTACACCTCCCCCCCCAGGAGACGTGGTTCTGCCGGGGAAGTGCGTGCCTGGCTGGGAAACCGGGGTCCCCGGAGGACAAGTGATGAGACAGCCGCCCATGAGCTTGACAAGAGGCTTCGCCTCTCCCCGGGGACTGCGCCGCAGGTCAGCGTGACCTTCACTGTGCTGCCGATGCCAACGGCAAAGCTTTCCCCAGTCGTCCGGCAAGCGCACACACATCTTCAATCTTCACATCGATCTGTGCATGGCACACATGTTCCTGCCTCTGTGCAGGTCAATACAGCATGATAGGCTGCCTCCGGCAGGGAGCACGCACAGCACCGGCCGCCCGCTTCACCCTGCCTGGGGGATGCAGCGCGCACGTGCCAGCACCGCATCCCCAGCTCCGAAAGGCATGGCGAGGGCAAGCTGGGCAGCTGGCCTGAGCATTACCGCTGCCATGGGTGGCCACAGCCACACAGCCACCAGCCCCAAGCTGCTTCTGCAGGGCTGCTTGGCCATGCAAAGACCGTGGTCAGCAAGGGCCTGACCCTGTGGCCAGGAGGTTCTGCAGTTCAGGGCAATGGCCAGCACTGGGTCTTTGGTCTGCAGAGTCCCTGCCTGTGTCTCTCAGTGTCGCGGTGGAGACGGGCGTGAGGGCATGGAGGATCTACCAGGCAGGTCCACCCCATAAGTGCAGATCCTGAGGTACGAGGCAAAGCGATCTGTGCCAGTGTGAAACCGGCAGGACCCCAGTGTCCTCTGTGTGCTGAACAGTCACAGCACAGTAACCGGCTGTCTTTTGGCTCCCTGAATGGCCCTGGCCCCCACACCATGGGGACCACAGCATCTGCCACCTGGGATGAGGACACCCCTCAGTACCCTCACCACAGCATGGTCCCCTCTGTCCAGCTAAGGACACGTGTCCTCTCCTCCCTCCTCTCCTGCCTCTCTTCCCCTGTGGTGGCCTGGTCCTGCCTGGCCACCCAGCAAGGGCAGATGGGTGGTGGGGGCTCATCCCCTTGCAGAATGACCCAAGGCATGCGGCTGAAGCGAAGCCAGGCTGGGTTGGGATCAAGCTGTGTCCAAGTGAGTGGCACCCAAGGCACAAGCCCCATCCCCAGCAGTGGCTGCAGGCCCCCTGCAAGCCATGGAGCAGGGAGGGCTGCGGTTTCATGGCCACCAGCACCCAGGCAGAGGGCACACCAGATGACACAGTAGGCTGGAGGAGCAGGGAATAGGGAAACAGCACAACTGGGAGGGGAGGGAACAGGGCTCAGGGGCTGCTTTCTCCTGGGACCAGACAAGATAGAGAGCATAGGACCAGCTGGGAACAGCCTGTGTGGCCACTTGGCTGCGTGTCTGCAGCTCATAATTCTGCACTGGAGCCTCCCACCTGTGGCTGAGCACCGCAAGCCTGCGTATGGCAGGGCATGAGGCCATGATGAGGGACCCTGTGGCATGCAGAGGGGCTCATCTGCCCCTTCACCCAGCCATGACCAGCTGCAGAGCCTCTCTGCCTGCTGATGCTCCCGCATCCAGCCTTTGGGTTTGATGGTAAGAGCTGGGAGAAGCCCAGCGTCCTGGGCTCCGGAGTGCTGACTTCAGTAGCCACTGTGCAAGCAAGCCAACAGGATGGGAGAGCCAGCCAAGGGCTCACCACCAGATCGGGAAAGGAGGGTCCCCCTTGCTCGCCCCTGCGCCCCCCTGGGCTGGAGGGATGCTGAGCGTCAGGGGCCTGGCGCAGGGCCCGCGCACTACGCTCAGATGACGGGGGGGAGGCTGCGGGCGCCGGGGGAGACAGGACTGGAATTCGAAATGATGTTGACAAATCGGAGAAATGGCCTGAAAACAATCAGATTCAATTCAAAAGGACAAGCGCCAAGAGCTGGGCTGGGGCGGGAAGCAAATCTGCCCAGCGAGTGGAGGGCGAGCAGCCTGAGGGCAGGGCTGCCGAGGGGGCAGGAGGGCAGGGCAGAGCCCCGGCCCGGCAGCGGGCAGCAGCGTTGGCCTATCCGAGTTTAACACCTACACCCAGGACAGTCCCAGGTGGATGAAGAAGTCATGCAGGGGATCAGATATCCCCAGGCAGGAGCGTGCTCGGTGCAGGTGTGGTTATCTGTGCATGCAGAAGTTGCGTTTCCACATGCCCGGCAGCCGGGCAGCTACTTGGAAAAGCATCAGGAAAAAACAGGGGGAAAAAAACAACTAGGGTGAGCCTCGTTCATTTGGGATATGGGTTCTGCCAGTTTAATGCGGGATGTCTGACTGCCCTGCAACTGCGCTGAGCTCAGTGGAAAGGAGGATGTTGCTCAGGGCTGCGTGAGAAGGAGCATCGCTTGCAAGGCTGCTGAAGCACTTGCTGGCGGCGAGGCCTCTGTGGGAGCCCTGTGCCTGGTCCAGGACCACACGTCAAGAAAAATCCAAACTAATTGGAAAGAGTAGGGAGGATGGCAATAACGAAGAGTAGACTGGCTGGAGGCACTGGGGGTTTGGGTGAGAGCAGAGGAGGCTAAGAGGCTGTATCCGTAGACAAAATAACTACTGTGAGCACAGAAAGAGGGGGCTTTCTAGAGGTAGAAGGTAGAAGGCAGCAGGGGTTAGGTGGAGTCTCCATGTGGGAGAAGCTGGCCCACAGCCTGGAGAGGTGCTTGGTGGTACTGATCCTGCTGTGGTGCCCTCCAGCACCCTCATGAGGATTCGTCCACCCAGGACGCAGACACTGTCTGTTTCTATTCTTAGGCTGATCTGGATGAAGGTTTGGTTATGATTTCTCTGTCTTACCACTGAGCTGATGGATTGACTCTTTGCTGTCCCAGCACATGACCTCCCACCTCCCTCTGGCCTCAGTGCTGTGGCACTGCGGTGAGCCCACCTCCCAGCCACCCTGCGGGGCTGCAGCTCCTCCTGGGGGGTCAAAGGGTGCTGTGACCAGGGCAGCAGGTGGGGGACACAGCTGATGGGACAGATACCCCAGCAGGGAGCCCCTACCTCATCACCTGCTAGTCCAGGCTGGCCAGGATATAGATCCTGCTTGCTGGGTACTTTTGCCACCAGCCCAAGCCCATGAGCCGGCTGCCGTGTCCTCCTCGCCAGCTCCACATGCTCTTGGAGCCGACACTGGCTGTGGCCCCACGCCCAGAGGGAAGTGGATCTGGGGCAATCATTAATTTTGATCTAATTGAAGGAAACGTGACTGTGGAGCCCAGCTGGCCGCAGAGCTTGGCTCTGCCTCGTGCCGGTCACATCCTCCGAGACCCTTGCAAACACGCCAGCTTTAACAAGTGCAGCCTCCTCCCCCAGCCTCCCCAGCACGCAGTCAGTGCCCGCCCGGCAGGTCGGGCTCCGTGGCGAGGGCAGCGAGCTCCTCGGCTGTGGGGAGATGTGGGATGACAAGATGTCCACTCCAATTACGGGAGAGCAGTAATGGCAACAGTGTGATGAGCGTGCCAGGCATCACCGCCCGGTGTGGAGCTGGCTGCTGGGGCAGGCACAGGAGCGGTAATGCTGCTTGCACCCCACTCACCGAGACCTCCACGCTGTGCTCCCGCACTCGCAGGGAGCAGTGGGGCTGGGAACTGCAGCTTGGTGCCATGTGATGAGCCCTGGCTATGAACAGTTACCAGCTGCGTAGTGCTGGGATGGGGAGGACAGTAGCTCTGACACCTCAGATCAGCCTCGCTGGTGGTCCCAGTCCCCTAGAAGGATGGTGGCCAGTCTGGATCGGGCTCCACGCATGCAGAGAGACGCTGCCTGGTTTAGCTCACAGTGGCAGATGACACATCTGCCAGGGCCAGCAGATGCATCGGTGATGCAGCACCCCATTAACGCACTGACCCCACTTACGTAAACTACCCCATTAACTGCAATACTTTATTAAATGCTTTACCCCAATTAAGTGCAATATCTTAATTAATACAACACCCCAATTAAGGACAACACTCCCATTCAATTTATTCCTTCATTAAGCGCAAAACCTCAATTACAAAGTCTCTTTTGTAAGCTGTGTGCATGGGCTTGCACAAGGTGCCCTGGACACCTTTTGCTGTTGCCGCAAAAACAGCGCTGGGTTTATGCAGCTTCTGGGGTCCTGCCTCCAGGAATTTAAGGGGTGGGTTTCAGTAGGATCTGGATGTAGGACCATCCACCGTGGTTGAGAGGACAAAGGCTGCCCGCATGATAGCCAGCTTAGATCCCATGGACTGTCATTGGGATAACGGCTCAAACCCCAACCTGCTTCATAGGAGAAAAAGGTCTGTGCTGAGCTCTGTGGTATTTAACCCCAGGGAGCATCTGAGACCTTGTTGGTTGCCCTCCTTATTTCCTCTACCCAGAGATACTCAGCTGTACCCCCATCCCAACCAGCCCCTACCCCCTTGCCCAGGGAGAGGCAGCAGGCAGCAGCCCCGCTCTTGGTCTCCATCTGAGACACTCAACGTGCCACGGACCTGCACTAGCCCGGTTCTGCCAGGCTATCCATATCCATGTTTTGCTCTGACCCCATCAGTACCAACCACCCCCAAATTAAGCCAGCCACTTGATCTCTCTGCACACACATTCTCACTGAGAGAACACACATTTAAAAGCCTCCCAAATCCACAGAGAAGAGCAAAGCAAATCAAAGCCCCCCTTTCCAGCAGGATGGGCACATGTTTCAGCACGGAGAGTGTTCCGCATCCTTAGGAAGATGCTCAGCCCAGCACCTATCTCCAGGCTCCAGGTCCGGCGGTGCTCGCTGGCCCGTGACCGGCAGGAGGTCAGGCTCGGCTAATGCTGCCCTCCAGTTCTGAGCAGGAGGAGTGGAGGAAACAGCCTCGCCGCCCTCAGAGCATCCCCCACAGCTGGAAAGGCCGTCAGAGACGTGACCAGAGAGCGGCTGCATGGCAGCAGGAACCCTGTCTCTGAGCACAGGGTGCTGGGATGAGCCTGGTCCCTCTTGCCCTTGGTGCTGTTCAGGAAGGAGAAGGCATCCTGGGTGCCATCGCTGCAGCGTGCAGATACACTCGTTTGGTTTTATAGCCTTTTATTGCTGCAGCTGGTTGATGCTCCCCGGTCTCTGCCATCTTGAGGAG
Source organism: Thinocorus orbignyianus (assembly GCA_013400375.1). Taxonomy (NCBI): domain Eukaryota; kingdom Metazoa; phylum Chordata; class Aves; order Ciconiiformes; family Thinocoridae; genus Thinocorus; species Thinocorus orbignyianus. The sequence continues at coordinate 18,811 of VXBW01002685.1, forward strand.
GGCAGCCGGGCAGGCTGGCATGTGGCTGCACTGTGCCAAGGAGCTTGGTGGCCAGGCACATGCCTGGGGTGCCACTGGGCTTGCACCATCAGCAAAAGCACCAGCACAGCAGGGAGACTGGGTTCAGCACCCTGCTGGGGTGGTCCCCAGCCCTGTCCCTGCACAGTCCCTCTGCCCGCAGTGTGAGCACCCCCCTCCACCATCACTTGTCACCTGCCTGGTGGTTTATAAAACTTTAAAGCTAATGGTGTAATAAACTCCAATAATGATATTGCAGCTGCACTGGGGCACCCTGGGATGAATACATTATGGGAGCTGCAGCAGTTAGGCAGGGAGGGCAGCACCGGGGCTGGGAGATGCTCCAGCCAGCGCTGAGGGAGATGATCAAGCCTTCCCAGGCCTCACTGTGAGCAGGGAGCCCCCATACTTTGCTCCCTCCCAAGTGACAACCGAGCAAAGGCAACCATAGGGCAGGCAGCCCACCTTGGCCACAGTCCTCTCTGGTCATAACCCGGGCCAGGAGACCTCCAGGGAAAAAAGAGTTGAGGGGATCATGAGCCCCTAAGACAGCCTGCCAGCTGTGTCTGACTCATGGGCAGAGAATGATGGATGGAGGAGCTGGGCTGAACCTGGGTGACCACCCTGCTCCCAGCAGGGAGGCCCTCACAGCACTGGGATGAGCCCCAGACACCGTGTGCCAACCCTAAGCACCAGTTTGGTGTCCCTGTCCCGCCTCCATAGCGCCAGCCCTGGTGCAATCCTGCCAGGGCTGGCATGCTGGTGTGCACAGCTGCATGTGTGGGCAGGGGTGCTGCTGAACACAGCTGCACGGGCACAGCTGGCACAGCTGGGCGGGCATCTCATAGCTAAGGGGACATGCCCAGAGCTGGGATGTGCCAGAGAAGCAGCATTCAGACGGGCTCAGCATTACTGTGGTGCTCAGGAAGAATGAGAGCCCATCCCACCCCAAACAGCTCCAATCCTGCATCAGGGAGCAGGTTTCTCCTGTGCTAGCATGGGAGCAGAAGGGTGATGGATGCCACAGGGCTGGAGCACAGTGCAGCAGTGGCAGGGAGCCCATCACCAGGCTCTCTAGGCACCTCTGAAGAGGTGCAGCCTGTGACTAACCTCTGCAGAGCACAGATAATGCTGGCACCCCAGCAGCACTCACACTGTGCCGTGGGGCTGGTGCCCACCCACTGCATCTCCTCCAGCTTGGCCCTGGCCCTGAGGGCTGCCAGGAGCTGGATGGGAGCGTGCCCAGCCAGCAGACCGTGCGGATCCGCTCTTCATGCTCTGAGAGACATCGTTCAGCTGCTCCCTCCCGCTCGGCTGTGCCCACGGGCCCTGTTCTGCCCTGTCCCCTGCGGCCACCGGTGCCCCGTGCCTGGGCAGTGCCCTGCAGCTCCTCCTGCCCATCTGCAGCCCTTCACCCTGGTGGCTCCTGCCTCCTGCTTGCCTCTCCTAAAAACAACAGAGCCATAAACTGCCAGCAGAGCTGCCTCGGCGCAGCAATAGGGCTGAGGTTTTAAATGCACCCAAGTCAGGCGATGGGAAGTTACGAGTCCCCGAGCAGCAGTAGCTCAGCCGCATGGTGCCCATGATGGCCCAGTGTGCGCACAGCCGCGGGCGAGGGGCAGAGTTAGTGTTACTATGGGAACCATCGCTCCCCTTTTCCTGACATCTGTGCGATTGAAACCTCGACCTTAATGCCACAGCCCCACCGGCGGCACAGGCAGCGGGGGCACCCTGCCTGCCCCTCCAGGGTTGCCAGGCCAGTGGGCTGAGAGCCAAGCTCAGGAATGCCCCTGCCCGTCGGTGGCTGGTGGAGAGGCAATGGCTGGACTGGGTCTGCAGGGAGGGAGTGGGAATTCGGAGGAGGTTAATGGAAGTCCCAATGCCAGCTCCACATCCCAGCTTCTGGGGCTGGGATCCAGCCCAGTGGTGGATGCTGGAGCCAAGTGCGCTGTGGGTACGGTGCACAGCTGGCTGCCGAGCACACCACATCCATCAGCCCCGTCACGGGCCATGAGTGCTGATGGCACAGCGGGTACCGCCTGCTGCAGCGCACATGGCTAACAGCAAACATGCTGCGTGTGCTGTGCCAGGCACAGCGGAACCGGGCACCCACATTCCCCTGTGTGCTGCAAACCCTGGGCACCAAGCGTGGAGCACACTGCAAACACCAAACACCTCACTGGGCTTCATTCTGAGCACGCTGGGAAGAGGGAAAGCATCTGACTGCTGAGCATCCTGGAAGCGTTGACTCAAAAAGCGACCTCTTCAGGCACCGAGCGCCAGCTCCCAGCGAACAGGCGGATGACACTGAGCGCTGAGGGCACCGATGATACCACGGGCACTGAGAACTGTGCTATGAGCACGGGATGCACACCGGGCTGTGAGCACTGAGTGCGCAGCAGAGCGAGCCTTGGCGGGGAAACCAGGGGCTGACAGCACGGCTAATGTGAGAGCCAGTGCAGGCAGCACACACAGAGTGCGCTGCCACGCCGGGGCGAGCCGGCGTCTGGCACTGAGCACAGACTGAATGGCAGAAGCCTCGCTGAGGCTGTGCAACAAGCTCTGCAAATAGTGAAAGCATCAGGACGCTTGCTCTGACCTCACCACGGGCTGTGATAGCAAAGCAGTCAGCAAGTGAGCAGCGTGTCAAGCACCGGGGGCTGCATACAGGGCAGGCGTCAAGCACGGACACCCCCCAGAGCTGGCGGGGGGCTGCAGACACAGGGGGCTGAGCCCCCTGCAAGCACCACACAGGGCACTGGCACCGAGCACTGGCCACAGTGCCAAAAGTCTACTCCAAACACTGATGACACCGCGGGGACCAGAACACTGAGCACACCGCAGAGAGCAGGCCAGAGCGAGCAAATGCCAAATCTAACAGGCGCCGGGCACACCTCGAATACAAAACGCTGCCCGCGGGGCTTGCTGAGCGCTTGGCAAACACAAACCCACAGCCAGCACCAAATGCTGATGGGGCTGCAAACATCAGTGGCGGTGGGTCCCGCACCCCGAGCACCCTGCGTGTGCCGAGTGTGGCTAACGCTGAGTGCCAGCACTGCGCAAATAACAACCGTGCCACAGGTATTAAGTGCCGAGCACTCTGCAATTATCAAGCAAACCGTGGGCATCAAGCGCTGCGCACACCACAACAGCAAACACACTGCAGGCACCAATTTGACAAAAACACTCCTGATAATGAGTGTGTGGCTGGTGCTGGGCGTGCCAAAAAGAGCCGTGTGAGTGTGAGTATGGGCTACCATACACCAAACCTGGAGTGGGGACCAAGGATGCTGCAGACATCAGTTGGGGCATTGTGTGTGTTGCAGATGCCCAACATAGCATGGGCACGGAGTGCCAACCAAACGCTTTGCTGGCTCCTTCTTATGTGCTGCTCCATGAATAGGAAAGGTGCCAAACGCATTGCAAACACCAAACAAATGCAGACACCAAACACCCCACGCTGGCCACCGAGAGCTGGGCATGCTGCAGACACCAGCCCTCTTCCAGCACCTGCCTTGAAGCCCACTCTGTGAACATCAGACTTGGTGGTGGCACCCAGTGCTGGCATGCTGCGTGCCACAAACCTGCCCCAGGGTGCCAGACAGCCACCCAGCGAGTTGCTTTCAGCCAGCGCTGCAGGATGGGAGGATGAAGGCTGCCAGCCCCATGGCTCCCCCACCCCAGGGTGCGTGGGGTCCCGCCCGTCTCTTGGGGAGCGACAGGCGTGCAGGAGGGCTGGTGGCGCGGCGCGTGCCGGTGTGCTCAGGGCCTGTTATTTCATTTTCACTTGTCCCATCCCATTAGCACAGCTGTCTGCCACCAGAGAAGGGAAAATTGATGCTAAACGGGATATCAATTTATCATGGAGTGTGTCACCCGCCGCACGGCTCTGCCAGCCGAGCAGCAGAGACGCGCTGCACCAGCCAAGCAGCACCTGTAATTAACAGCTCATCAACCTCCCCCGCGTGCTGCAGCCCGGGCACCAGCCGGCGGGTGCGGCACGGGGAATCCCAGCTGTGGTGCCATCCTCCGCCCCTGGCTGGGACCCCAACATCCTTCCTGAGGGGCTTCCCATGCCCTCCTCTCACCCCTCTGCCGGGGATGGAGGCAGCCAGCGGGTTGCCCGTGGGTGTGCCAGCCCATGGGATGCCTGGAGAGATGCTTGTCCTCTGCCCTCCCTGCCCTTATCGCTGGCTGTTGAGGTGTCCCAGCGTGAGGCAGAGCCGTAACTCACCGGGAGACGGTGCCAGGTGAGTAACGAGCCGGGAGCCCGGCTCCCGGGCATGAGTTACAGCTGCTGCCTGCGTACAGTGAGACATCAATCCAGGCGGGAAGCAAGGATAGAAACGTAGCGTTCAGCGTGCCGGGAAGGGGCCTCAGCTTGGGCCATCAATCCTGGGCAGCGAGGTGGGATGCCAGCACAGGTAGGGACTGAGCACAGCCGTAGGGCGCCCACTGGGGACACCCCTATCCGTGTCCCCATGTCTAGCCCCCCTCCTCCTGGGTGACCCCAGCCCCAGGCTGAATGCAGGATATCATGCCCAGACCACAGCAGGAGGGATCTGTCAGGCGTGGCTTCTGCCAGCCCTGGGGTGCTGGTGTCCGTTCTTTAGGAAAGGCGGGAGCAGGAAGGAGGGAAGGAGCCACCAGGACAGGCTGGCACAGAGCCCAGAACAAGGTCTCAACCTGGTGCCAGGGATATCTCTGAAGGGTTTTCAACAAGCGAGCTCTCCACTCCTGCTACTCCAGCCTGCTCAGCGATGCCCCCACCTTTCCCCAGTGCCACTGCCATGCTGGGGTGCTGCCTCACCACCCCTTCCTCACCATCCCCTGGCAGGAGCACCACCAAACCTCCGGCAGCCGTGGTCGGGCACTGCCACCCCTGTCCCTGTGCCCGGGCTGTGTGTGGGTGGCATGGGAGGGAGTAGGGGAGCAGGGCAGTCAGAAAAGCGGAGGCTGTTTGCTGCTTTGATGTTAAACACCCAGAGATGAAATGTGTGCCCCGGGGCTGGGTCCCTCGCAGCCAGCCGGCCGGCCAGCCTCTGGCTGCGGAGCCGTGCCAGCGCTGGGGCCGATAATTGGATGCATGTTTCTTCCAATGAGTTTGTATCATTTTTATGTAAATTTGACATTTTCCTGATGTTCTGTAATGTGCACAAAGCAAGTGCCGCTCCTGCCGTCGGCAAAGCCTATTTCCTTCCTGTCTGAAGTGCTGTGTTGATTTAAGGGCCTGCTAATACGCGCAGCCGGCCCCCCCCGTGCACATACACGTGCCCGCACGTGGCTCGCCGGCTCCGATCTCTCTCCATCAGCCTGGTGTGCAGCTCCCAGGTACCCAACCCCACCCCGGGCTGGGACCGTCCTGCGCGGCACAGCAGGGAGCTGGGCTCCCCAAGACATCAGAACATCTTCTTTATCCATCTCATGTGCCACCAAACCCCTAAGCTGGACACCTCTTGGCTGTTTGGCTTGTCCTGGAGGAGATGGAGAGGTGGCTTTGTGCCCTGGCTCGGTGGGGGGACTACTGACAGGCCCTGCGGGGCTCTCCCATCTCCTGGAGGACAGTGGGAGAAGACCAGAGCCCTGGAGCCAGAGGGGGAGGAACACAGATGGCAACCCGAGGGGCATCTTTCTGGCTGTGCGGGGAGGTGCTGCTAATTAACTGCACACCCAGGGCTGCACGGGGCTGTCAGGGAGGGGGGAGATTTGAACTCTGCCACTCTGAGAGCTGCCAGAGAGGCCAGGATGGATCTACCCGGGCATCCTGGACCACTCCTGGGTAGGCGTTTGTGCATTCTGGCCACAAGCAGCAGCCGTGGCACTCGAGAGCCCTTCCTGGGGGTGAGGGCACCTCTGCTCCCGTGTCCCCCGGCTTCTTGCACAGCACAATTTTCCCGGGCTCTGTCTGCGGCGCAGGCGAGCGGGTTTCAAAGGCAGCGCTGCTATTTAAAGCCCTTATTGTTCGCGTCCTTGACACCGGCAGCTACATCCTGCTGTCGTTCGATGTGAGCGCATCCTGGCCCGGCCAGCCAGAGGAAGGCAGCTAATGAAGAGCAAGTGCAAAGACGCCTCTTCTTTGTCCTGATCACAAAGCGGCTTCCCAAACAGTCCCCCTCCGCCCTCCACTGGGCGGTTATTTATAGCTCCCTTTCCCCAGGGCATGCCGGGAATTTCCTCCAGACAGCGATGCCCTGGGATCCCTTCAACGGGCTGCAAGGATGAAGGATCTCTGGCCCTGTGGCCCTGGGTGCCACTTGCAAATATGCCCCATCCCTGCGTGCTCGCCTTGGAGGGGAGGGTAGCAGGGGGCAGCCAAGGGCCAGGGAGAGGATGGGTTCCTCCTCAGGGTTAGCTCCTTGCCCACTTGGCAACCCTGGAGGGTCTCTCCGCCTGGGCAGCATCGCTGGCTTTCTTTTCCTCCTCCTCGTGGGTGGGCACTCATCTGCCTCCACCACTTCCCTGCCCACACAGGGAGCAGGGATGCGCAGCTGCAGGACATAGCGGAGGGCTGGGTGACCCAGCTAAGCTCCCCGCATCCCGTGGCAACCTGCCTGCTGGCCACCCGATTGTAGTGGGCATCTGCTGCACCCCCGTGCCAGGCGCTGCTCTCTCCGGCGAGAGGCTTTGACAGGAAATTAAAGATTAATGTTCCCCTCGGCACCTGTTCCAGCAGCACCCATGGTGCCGAGGATGTGCCTGGCATGGCAACTGAGGCTGCAGGGGCTGGGGCAGGGGCACCGGGGGCATGTGGGCAAGGAGCTGGGGGGGGCTGTGTGGGAGGCAAAGATGTGGGTGAGGAGGGAACGGACATTTCCTCTGAGCATTAACCGACTGTCACTGCATCCGGCATCCAGAACCAGACAGGGAAATACCACCCCGCAGGCAGGGCAGTGCCGGGGCTGAAGGATCTAGGGAGGTGGCTGGGGAAGGGAGCAGGTCTTGAAGCTCTCTGCAGAACCCTCAGCCCCTTCCCTGCTTCCTTCAGCACAGGGGCTAACATGGTTGGGGAGCCACTAGCCCCTCAAGGGGACACCCTGCAACAGGCCAGGGGATGCCAGCGCCTGGCTAACTGGCCACCCAGCACAACGAGCAGAAGCAAGCAGCTGAGCAGGCAGTGGGATACCCGGAGCACTCCCTCCCTCCCTTTCTCCCTCCTTCCTGCTGGGAGGGGATTAAGCTCAGCCCAGCTCCAGCTGGCAGCGGCGATGCCCACATGGCTGTGCCCATGGTTGCAGCTGCAACCTTGGCTCCCGGCACAGCTGGGTGCTCTCTGCCCTCCGCACCCACCGCCTGCTCTCATGGCACCCCTATCCTGTGCACCCAGGCCTCTGCCAGACCCCCTTATGTCCTGCACCAGCTCCCATGGGCACATATGGAACCCCACGAGGGTGGTGGCATCCATTTCCCCCCTGCCTGGCCCTGAGCACGCACTGACCATGACCATGGGTCTCTCCTCTGGCTCCCTGGGAGCACTGGGTGCCTTGGCGTGCGGGGCTGTGGTTTTGTGAAATATGGCCCCTATAAATCCCGCCGGGTGCAAGCCGTAATTCTCAATATATTTTCAAATATAGTTCAATTATTTTTCCCATATATCATGGGGAAATTGCATTGGCGAGTGGCGGCGCTAAGCAGGGAGCGCGTGGCGGGGCGGCGTTAATAGGATTGTGCATGGTATTATGCATGAGGTCGTTCAGGACACAGTGGGGAACCTCGCGTGCTCCGGAGAGACGGGAAGGAATAAATCAGGCTATTAGCCCAGCACCTTGCTCAGGTCTGCAGGGGATTAATCTCTGCAGCGTGAGGGGATCCCAGCCGGGCTGCCTCCCAGGAGCTCCATCCCGCTCCTTGCCCACGGCTGCCCGAAGAACCAGGGAGCGGAGGCAGCACTGAAGGTGCCGGGGTCACCCCAGAGGCAGTGACATATCACGGGGCAGGGGGCATCCCGGCACTGCGCTCAGGACAGTCCCTGAGCCCTGTGGCAAGGCTGGTGGGGGACCCCGGGAAAGCCCTGGAGAAGCCTCATCCTTGGCTTGAGCTTGTGGAAGGGCTGAGGATGAGCATGGTTCAGCATGCTCGCAGCCCTTGCTCCAGCCCTATACAGGGTCCTAGCGGCTTTGTGCCCAGTGCCACGCTGTGGGTGGGCACTGCGAGGCCAGCACCCACTGTCCCTGCTGCAGGTGGGCAGCTCGGGCAGCCTTCCCCACTTCTCTCCATGCGGCAGGCACTTGGCCAGCACTACCTGGGGAGCAGCCGCAGCCTTCAGGACGGGCGCGTGTAATCAGCCGGGACAGTCACATTTCCTTCAGTTTGCCATGAATATTTATGCAATTTGCGCAGAGCTGCTGGAGCTGAGCTGCTGAGCCAGAGGGGAGATGGCAGCCTGGACCCCAAGCTCCCTCCCCACCCAGGTCCCACAGGACCTTCCCAGGGCTGGTCCTGCTTGGCCATGCTGTGACACACACCACAGCTGGCCAGTGGCATGACTGAGAGCAGCGACCTTGGGGATGGGTGCCAGGCAGGTCAGGGTGCCCAAAGCAGGGCTTGGGTACTGCGGTGCTGGGTTTGTGGTGGGGATATCCACAGTGGCCACAAATAGCACAAAAAGCAGGTCCTGGATGCTGGGCTGCTGGCTGTGCTGCAGCTGGAGGTTGCCTGCCCACTGCTTGCCCACCTGAGAGAGCCTGGCAGGCTTGGCACTGCCAGGGCTGGTGCCAACAGAGATGGAGCCTGGCATGCAGTCAGTAGGAGGACTTGGTTACCTCTCTCCAGGGTGTCTCTATTTGGGGGCAACTGGAATTACTGCCACAGGTTTGTGGCTTGCGCCCAGCCCAGGACACAGGGAGGGGGCAAAGGACATCACTGCTGTGGGCTGCAGATCACTCCTTAGGGTGGCCTTTGCAGGATTCCTGGGGCTCCTGCGCCCAGGCTGGGCAGCTGGGGCTGCCTCTGCAGGCAGGAGTGGACAGGAGCAGGCAGGATGCTCGCTCCCCTTCCATGAGACTTGGCCCAGTCGGAGCAATGAAGAGGTTCCTGGCGCTTGGCAGATGCCACTCACCTGTGGGTGAGTCCCTGGGGGGCTCCCCAGGCCAGCAGTGGGTGTCCTACAGCAGGCAGGGAGGTGAAGGACCCACCAGGCAAGGGCATGGGTGCTCCCTGGCAGCAGCTGGGCTGGTGGTGCCAGAGCAAGCAGTGAGTGCAGGTGAGGTTTACAGTATAGGGAAAAACAAATTATTAATCATGAGAGCAGCCCCAGCCGGGCTGTCAGGGCCGCATGGGCTCATGAATATTCAGCATCGGGCTGAGCACTAAATCTCATTTAAATGTCAGGGACCATTAGGCAGACAGGGAGGGGGCTGGGATGGCAGCTCTCCGCTCTGTGCCAGGCCCCCACGCCAGCCGGACAGGCCAGGACCAGGGTGCTGGCACCCCCCTGGCACAGCTGGGCAGGGGCCACCCTGATGCTCTGGGTGCCCCAGCTCTTGGGTCCTGCTCGAGGGTGTCTGAGACCCTTTAGGCACCTCTGCCAACCTTGAAGGTCTTCTGACTTCTGACAAGCGCTGAAAACCCACATAGAGCACCCTACAGATCCAGCTATGTGCCCCACTCCCCCTGCAGAGGGGAACAAATCCTTCTGGATCACCTGCCCAGATCAGCTCAGCCTGGCAGGACACACACACTCCTCTGGCCCCTGGCATCCCAGAAAACCCTCTGCATTCCTCAAGGCACTCACAGGAGCTGCCCCAAGTGCTTTCCTTGGCGCAAGGCTGGTGGGTGCCAAAGGGGTGACCGAACGGGTGCCCAGGAGGACCAAGACCATGCTGGGGAGCTGTGGGCAGCACATCCAGGGCCCTGCATGCTTGGCATCCTCCTTTGGAGCACACCACGGGGACCATTCTCTGGCGGTGCTCAGACACCATCCCTTTCCATGCCAAGCACCCTCTTCTCTTGAGCCACTCACTCACTCCCAGCCATCCGTCATGCTCAGGGCGCTGGCTCATGGTGGTGGCCACGGTGGCGCTGGCAGCAGCAGGCAGCAGGAGGGAGCTAGGCATGCCTGGGTACTGCCTCCCTGAGCTGGCACTCACACTCTCTCCAGCTCAGCAGGGGCCTGGCAATTACACGGATACGTTTAAGCTCTTAATCCTACTGAAGATTATTCCAAGGTCGGGGCGCAAGGCAGGTCCCCACATGCTGCCAAGGTTGCAACGCGCCCCTGCTGCCATCTGCCGGGACAGGCCAGTCGAGGGGATGCTGGCATCCCAGCACACAGCGGCTCTTCCTGTGCCCGGGACATTGGCATTCTTCAACCCATGACATGACCAGAGCCACAAGCCTGCTAGAATCTCCTGAAGGCTTGAGCTCGGCATGGAGCACTCTGCAGTAACCTTTCCCAGGTGCCAGTGCCAGCCCCTGAAGCCTCTCCTAGCTCTGCCACCTCCCAGCCCCATCAGCTCCCTGTGGTTGCCCCACACTGCTCTGTAGGAAGCGTGAGGGGTGTCTTGAGCCATTCAGAGGGATGAAGAGACCTTTGAAGAGGACACTCTCTTCAGCAGGGCACAGAGGATATCTTAGACTTGCTATGGATGTGGTCAGAGGTCCAGAGCTGCTGCATGCACACCCGGGAGGACACTGAGGCTTGGAGCTGCAGAGGAATGTCTTTGCCAGAGTCTGAGGGACCCCAGTGACTGAAGAGGTTGCTCAGAAGCTCTAAAATGTTTATCATCACTGGTACTGGTGGGTGATGGTCTAAGAGCAGTGGGTAACTCAAAGATAGTGCAAACCAACCTGGGGGCAGGCCTGAAGCCCGCTGGACAACAGGACCATTAACCACAGTGGCTCATCCCCTGGGCTGTGCTGGGGTCTCCTCCAGGCACCTCCAGATGAGCGTGGGTGCTTCATGGGGACATTGCCAGTGCGGGGCTGTGTGCAATGAGAAGGAGGGAAGATGCCCAAGAGAGGAAGAAGCACAGAGCTGGACAGTGGCACCCAGGATTCCCCCTCCTGCTTCCTGCATTGCTCATTGGAAGTCAGAACCCTCTCCTCAGCATGGTCGAGGTCCTGCCCTGGCCGCTGCCAACAGCTGACGGAGCCCTGCAGGACCTGGCATTTCCTNCTGGGTTTCCTGCTTTCCCCTGGCCCTGGTCACTGGCAGCACAGCTGCACAGCTGTCCCACACACAAACGTGCACCCCATCCCACCACCCCACCGTGCCCTCCATCCCCTCACAGCCCCCAAACCTCTCAGCACTGCCTGCGCCCCAAACCCCCGCGTCTCCTCCTCCTACTGGTTGGGAAGGTAAAAAAAAATAAAAAAAAATTAATGATTATTAGGAAGAGCTAAAGCGGAATTGCAAATGTTATTTCTCGGGTAGATGGATGATAGCGGGGTGGATGATAGATAGCTGGATGGATGGATCTCTCTCCCTCCAAGCTGTAACCCCCTTCCAATCGCTCCCTCTGGAGCGCTGCTGTCACCTTGTCTCTGCTCAGAAGGGCTTTTACTGGCTCACTGGGGGATGCACGAGAACAGGTTATTAATACATGGAGAGGGGGATGGAATCCATTTGACTTGAAAATAGCTGAGAAACTGAACTGCACTTTTAAAATCTGCTTTTAATCAGAAGGAAAAGAAGAGAAGTTTGAACAATTAAGGAGTAATGAAGAGCTTCAGAGAAGAAAAAAAAAAAAAAACAACCTCTCTGAAGATTAGCTAAGATTTTTACAGCACTTGGAGAATTTAAAGAGCTATGCTGGTATCAAGCAAANCAGCCGGATGGAGCCGGGCTCCCCAAGACTTGTCCCGAGGTATGGTGAGAGAGTGATGCACGCTGAACCCTTGGGTGCTGTCTGGGACCACACTGTACCATTTGCACCCAGGACCAGACCCAGGCTCTCCCCACTNTGCACAGCTGTCCCACACACAAACGTGCACCCCATCCCACCACCCCACCGTGCCCTCCATCCCCTCACAGCCCCCAAACCTCTCAGCACTGCCTGCGCCCCAAACCCCCGCGTCTCCTCCTCCTACTGGTTGGGAAGGTAAAAAAAAATAAAAAAAAATTAATGATTATTAGGAAGAGCTAAAGCGGAATTGCAAATGTTATTTCTCGGGTAGATGGATGATAGCGGGGTGGATGATAGATAGCTGGATGGATGGATCTCTCTCCCTCCAAGCTGTAACCCCCTTCCAATCGCTCCCTCTGGAGCGCTGCTGTCACCTTGTCTCTGCTCAGAAGGGCTTTTACTGGCTCACTGGGGGATGCACGAGAACAGGTTATTAATACATGGAGAGGGGGATGGAATCCATTTGACTTGAAAATAGCTGAGAAACTGAACTGCACTTTTAAAATCTGCTTTTAATCAGAAGGAAAAGAAGAGAAGTTTGAACAATTAAGGAGTAATGAAGAGCTTCAGAGAAGAAAAAAAAAAAAAAACAACCTCTCTGAAGATTAGCTAAGATTTTTACAGCACTTGGAGAATTTAAAGAGCTATGCTGGTATCAAGCAAAACGATGCAAATATTCCCTGTGAAAATCACGGGCGACAGCGAGTGCCTGGATGTCCACAGGCAGGCACAGCGCCGGCTCGCTGTCAGCAGTGACGCCACGCTGCCTGCACGCCGGGGCTGGCAAACCACAGGCAGCAGCTGGGCTCACCCCTGTGCCCCTGCCAGCCAGGGGTGGCCAGGAGGGACCCCTGGGCTTGGCCATTGCAGAGATTCGCTCTGGGTGTGCATCTGCAGCGGCGAGGCTGGACCCATCCCAACTACTCCGAACTCTCAGCGAGGGGAGCAGGAGCAATCCCCCATGGGTTTGGGTTTCTGCAGGCTGGGGATGCCCACAGGGACACAGGCAGGGACCGCTGATGGCACATCCCTGGAGGAGAAAGCATGGAAAATCTTCCCTTCGCTACTCCCATGGCATTCCCATGGGACAGGAAGCCCTGATGTCAGCATCCCCCCACCCCAAGCTGACCCCCAGCCCCCGCCGCATGGGGAAGCCTGGAGGTTGGCCCTTCCACCCCTGGTGTGCCAGGGGTGCTCCCCACCGGCACCTGCCAGGGGTCTGTCACCGGGAGGGGAGCGCGGGGGCTGCTCAGCCGCACACAGCAGCAGCTGGGTAATTTTCATGCTAAGTGAAAAGTAAAGTGCACAGACTCTTTATTAGAGCGAGCACGGTGCGGGGAACAATGAAGGCAGTGATGATCGTTAACTTTCTAATCGGAGGAGAAAAGTCCTCAATGCAATTTTTATGGTAATAACATCGACACTAAAGATAATTGCTCCCCGCGTCGCGCTTAGCGCCGGGAAACTGTTTGGGAAAAAAACATTAATTTGCAGGAACTGAGCCAAAGTTTCCTTAAGGCAGCTGTTCCCTGTGCCACCCTGCCCCCAGCCCAGGCTGACAGCCCGCTGACCGACACCCTGCCCATGCCGGCACCCCTTGTCCCTCTTGCTGGCCAGGCTGGGCTGGCACCGTGCTGGTGCTGGCTGGTGGCACAGGGCTCTCCCAGCATCGGTCACCGGGGCTAGGCTCAGCTCAGCAGGAGATACCAGAGGTGGTGCAGCCCACCGCTGCGGTGGTGGAAGAGGGCCAGGAACATTTCGGGCGACGTGATGGAGCAGCCATCGTGCTGCGGCAAAGGGGGACGGGCAGGGCTGCCCCGCGTACGGGGGCCGCCACCGGCAGGGAGGGATGGGAGCTCGTGCTCCCCAGGGAATAATAAGCGCAGGAGAAATTACAGCCAGGTGACATTTTAACGAGCTGGCGTCCTGCGTGGCATTAATATTCCAGGGGCTGCAATTCCCTGGCGGGCGTTTGAGAGATGAAAAAAAAATAAAAAAAATCCCATCCCAGTAAAATCAAATAAATAAATCTCTGCCTAAGCGTGGCATCTCCCCCGCCCCCGGCACGGAGCGGGCGGCACGCGGTGTGATTTCCCCTGTGATCCCCTGCCGCCGAGCAAGCAATCGGCTCGTCTTTGAGCGTGGCGGCAGGATGATTTATCCCGGCTCCCGGCGCTCCGGCTGGGGCGAGAGCGTGGGGCCGGGGATGATGCATTGGGCAGGAGCAGAGGTGGCGGCTGGGGGGAAGGGGGAGAGCAGGGCGCGCACACAGGCCACCGCTCAATCCTAAATTAATTTTAATATTTGACAAATCATATCTACTTAGGTGAGCCATGGGCCATGCGAGGGAGATTTATGAGGGTTTGGGGCTGTCGGCCGTGCGAGTAGCCCGTGTTTGCCGCTGCCCGGTGGGGCTCCGGTACTCATGGCAGCTCTAATTCCCCCCCTCCCCTGGGGCAGGGATATGGCCAACCTGTCCAAGCAGTGTGACAGTGGCAAGAAAGATGTCCTGGCCTCTAAGTCCTGGCTTATTAGGTTGGCAAGAGTGACAGGCCCTTTGCCTGCCCCGGCTCTGAGCCCACCAGCAGAGCTGGCAGCCATGGCATGGCTGGAAGTGGTATACCCACTGCCCGGGACATCTCTGGGAGCTCCAGCAGAGCTGGGGAACAGCAGCTGGTTCCAGCACGATGGAGGTTGCTCTCCTCCCTGCGGGTTTGGAGCAGTTTCCCGTGGGCTGGGGGCAATGACAAACCTGTGGGCTGAGGAGCCTCACTGGGAGCTGGAGGTGGTGCGAGGGGTGCGCAGAGCTGTTCCCCCACAGGGTCATTTCAGTTCCAGCTCCAGCACCAGCCCGCAGATTCATGGGCCCCTGGAGGTGACAGGAAACCTGATAGGTTTTAAGACAGCAACATGCCCTGAATCTGCAAGGTGCCTGAGCAGGCGAGGCAGGGAATCCAAAATGTTTACAGCCTCAGGAGACACAGTGGTGACTGCTGAGGAGGGAAATCAGGCTGAGCTGCCAGGGACAAACCAGCCATTCCGGGGAGAGACCGCCGGCATCCCTGGTGTGCCGGTGGAAATCCGTCCCTCAGCGCGGGCATGTCCCCAGCAGCTCTGTGGGACTTGGTGGGGGGGAACTCAGGGAAGCCCAGTGCCTGACGTGCTGGAGCCACTGCTGTGGCAAAGGCCTGGCTTGGGGGGCTCCCCCAGGCTGCAGAGGTCACTCGTAGTGATGCAGAAGAAAGATCTTCAAGGTGGGGAGAGCAGGGCTGCCCTCCAACAGCCCTTACCTGGATGATACTACAGAGACACAGCACTGGGGTCTGTGCTGGAGACAAACCTCACGTCTGGCTGCAGCCTCAAGCTGGGGTGTCTTGAGGGACTTACAGCATGTCCCTGTCTTGAGGGACCTGCAATACCATGTAGCTGCAGCAGGTCAGGCAGCCTCTCCAACTCCTCCAGCAGCCAAGGGGCAAGGGGTGTGCAAACCCCACGTCGGCCCAGGGCCATGGCTCTGCTGCCTGCCCTGCCTGTGCCTCCCCCAGCTCCAGCTCTGCCAATGGCAGAGCCCTCTGTCTGCCCAAGACATGCCAGAGAACAGCCAAGGGCCACAGGAGGGATGTGAGATACGGGAGAGACATCCTGTCCACAGGGATCACACGCACGTCTATGCTCAACAATTCTTACAGTATAAAACAGAGACCTCAGTGGTCTCAAAGGACTTTAAGAAATGTCTACCAGTAGGAACTGGCTGTGAGAGGTGGTTAATGTAAGGAGAAGGCAATTTCCAGCCCCTGCCTGTCCCTGTGCTTGGCCAGGCTCCCGGCTGGGTGCTGAGGCCAGCTGCTGCATCCCAGCACGTCCCTGCAGAGCGGGGTGTAGCGGGATGGATGGAGGGCTGTCTTTCTGGGGCTGTGAGACTGTGGCAGTGCTTCATCCCTGAGAGCCTTGCATGGTTCCTGGTGAGTGTCTCCAGCCCGGCTCCAGCCCCATGGGTGCCCCACGCCCAGCAGAGACAAACCACACCAGCCTTGGTGATACATCGTCCATGGGAAGCTGGGGTGACTGGATTGTGGGCCCTGTGTTACGGCTGCAGCTCTCAGCAGAAGCGTATGCTCTCGTAAAATATCTAGATTTAGATGCAGAGATTTCCAGGGATCTGAGAATGCTGTGCTGATAATTAAACATCTGCTCTGCATTTGTCTGTCTTCCTGCCGCGCCGTAGCTCCAGCCCTGCCTCTCCCCTGCCTGTCCTCTGGCAAGCGCTCTGGGACCGGGATGGCATCCGCTGCTCCCTGCTTCGCCCCATCCCGGAGGCACAGCATCCTGGGCCATGGATGCTGGGACAGAGAGGGCAGCTCCAGTCACTCCTGGGAGCAAACAGCAGCTTCACAGCCAGCACCCTCAGCCTTCATGGGGCTGCAAAGCTGACAGCCTGCCCTGTGGCACGTTCCAACCCAAACAGCTTCACTGAGCCCCACCGTGCATCACCAGGCAGTGCTTGTCCATGCATGGTCCCCTGGGCTGAGCAAGTAGCTGCCACCACCATCCTGCAACCGGGAGAGCATCAAAACAACCTCCAAATTGATCTCTGAGACTCTTCTGCAAGCCCCAGTCACGTCCTTCTAGGAGCAAGCGTCTGCTCTAGTTACTGTCTCCTAGGAGAGCACTGAGGGCTTCAGGCTGTCACAGGAGGAGCAGACCCAAACATGACATCTCCATGGAGCCCAGGGTACAGCAGGCAGGACCACAGTGCCACCGAGCAGATGGCACTGGGGCCTGGATCGATGGGATCCGGCCGAGCTCTGCGAGGTTTCTAGTAGCTCATACAGGGTTGGCAGTGGGATGAGCTGGGAACAGCGTCCTTTCCCCAGCCGTGGT
The DNA here is from genome assembly GCA_013400375.1 of Thinocorus orbignyianus. Classification (NCBI taxonomy): domain Eukaryota; kingdom Metazoa; phylum Chordata; class Aves; order Ciconiiformes; family Thinocoridae; genus Thinocorus; species Thinocorus orbignyianus. Next base: position 35,553 of record VXBW01002685.1, read on the forward strand.
TCCCCTGACCGCAGATGTGCCTTCACCCCTGCCCAAGCACCCAGCTGGGCTGAGCTGAGACAGCTGCATGCTGCCTGCATGGCTGGCCCCAAGGGGCAATATCATGCCCTACTTACCCTTCTTGCCTGGCTGCTGGCAGCGAGCTTGGGCACCATCAGTCCCATGCCAGCCAGGCGGGCACTGCCAGCAGCTCTGCCCTGGGACACATAGCCCGGCAGGGTGCCAGCATCCCTGGGGACAGCACCCTGCCAGGATAGGGGTATGAGGAGCTGGAGTGGGGACAAGGGTTTGGGATGCTCCCAGGATGCTCTGCAGAGCCCTAGTTGTAGCACCATGATACACTGCAGCCACCTGTCCCCCATTCACCAGCGCTGCCTTCCTTGTCAGCAGGGCAGCCCCTTGTCCCTTCCCTGCTCCCTGCCCTTGCCTCCCGGGTCCCCACGCTGTTTGTCACACCTGTCACCATGGCAAGGGAGAGATTAGCTGTAGACCCTCCGCTCCCGCCCCAAGCCACTGATTCATATTCATGAGACTTCAAAGCATCTCGCCCGGCTCCCCTGCACCAAACCTAATCCTCTGCTGCAGCACCGTGCCAGCAGCCCTCACTCACAGCACCGGGCCAGCAGCTGGCAGCCCCAGAGCCCTCCAGCCCTGGTCAGCGGTGGCCACGCACTCAGGCACCCACTGCTCCTGCTCCTGCCTGGCCCATGATCCTGGGGGGATGCTCATTGCCATGGGGGTGCTGCCACAGGAACCACAAAAAAGCAGGAGTCAGCAGTGTGGAGGTGATGGTTTGTGTGTCCTCATCTGCACCCATATCTGCCCCTCCACTCCTCCAGAGGAGAGGGCTGTGCCTGGGCCGCCAGCCCAGCAGCATCCCCACATGGATCCCTGCGATAGACCAGCAGCCCTTTGTAAGTGGCTAATTGCTGTGGGCACCCCACACCCCCCCGCCACGTCCCCTCCACAATCAGCAGGCAGCAGGCAGCAGGCAGCGGGCAGGGGCTATTCAGGGGCGGTCAGGCGTGCAGAGCTCCCACCAGGGATGGATCCTGCAGCTCCACTCTGGAGGAGAAGTGGCCAGGAGCATGATGGAGGCGGTGGCATTAGGAGGCACAGATAAGACCAAAGCAAGCACCGACCCCCAGTTTGCCCCTGAAGAGTGGTGGGGCAGAGGATGGGAGGAGGCGGCACCCGGGGGTGCCCTCCCATCCCCCTGCTACTGTGTGGGTGCAGATGGGGCTGCGGACCCCCCTCAGCGCTAGCACTAGCCAGACCACCCGTGTGTCCAGCTCATCTGCTCTGTGGAAGGAGCTCAAACATGTCCAGCCCCACAGGCAGAGCTGGCAGCCCCACGGCAGTGCTGGTGCCAGGAAAGTGCCCACTCGGCAAAGGGCTCCTGGCAGTGGGTGGACGGGCGGGCAGGCGGGCGGCAGGTCCCCCACGGAGCCATCTCCTCCAGATGGCGAAGGCCATTAGAGCCGCTCTCGCGCGCATGGAGCCATAAAGTTTATGGGGCTCATCATTTAGCTGTAATGGAAATAGTTAAATCTGTCTCTGTTTAAGCAAACTCTGCCCTCGCGGGAGCATTTGGAGTAGGCAAGAGGGGGACTCTGGCGGGTGGCGGAGGCCTTTGCTCTCCAGGCAGCTGGGTCACCCAGCCCTTGGCATGTCAGGATGGGGACAGGCATGTGGCACCAGTGTGGAGGGTCTTCCTGCAACTGTTGTCCCTGGTGCCTCAGTTTCCCTGCAGTGCAGGGAAAGTGAAAGTCCCATTTAGGATGACTAGGCAGGATTTGGGACAATGCAAGTTCTCTTCCAGCAGGAGCTGAGAGGTGATGTGCAACTAGAGTCATGGAAGTGCTTTGGCCTAGCAGACCCCAGGCAGCATCCAGCCTGGAGCCTGCCGGAGCCCGGTGCAGGATGCAGAAGAGGATGTGATGCCTTGAAAGCCACTGTTCATCCCTCTGCAGGCACTCCCAGGAGCTGGGCATGGGGGGAATATGATCCCAGCACAGCCCAGGCTGCCCCCAGCTCCTGAAGCAGGACCAGAACAGGGAGCAGGGGGGAAGGAGCACCTCACTGTACCTTGCAGCACCCATCAGCCCCAGCCTGGGGGTGGGAGGCGGGACCCCTGACCTGGGGGACTGCCAGTGTGTTTATGGAGGGCCAGTTTCTCTCCATAGTCACATGGAGCGGATAGAGGTGCTGACCCCAAAGCAGTAGGACAAGCTGGAAGTGCCCTGCCCCACACATGCAGGGTCTCAGCTCAGCACCCTGTGCAACCTCCCCACTGCCCTGCATCTCACCCAGGATGGCATGAGACCCAGGGGCTGGCCCCATCGGTACAGGTCTCCTCACCCATGCTCAACCATGGTGATGGTGGGAGCTACACCCTCCCCAGCATGCAAAGCATGATTAATTACAGAGCAAGTCATTAATATTCACAGCTAATTAAAGATCCTTATCATGAATAATGGAGCTCACTCTCCAAATTACGGGATAAGGTTGGAGGAGCGGGGAAAAAGCACTCTGCGGGGAGAGGGAGCTGCAGGAGGGGCAAAGCTCTGGGGTAGGGGCATGATGGGGAGCGCAGGCACCCTCCGTGCAGGGTGCCTGGGTCTGGCAGTGCCGCGGCCAGGGATGCAGTGATGGGCAGGAGCTGGGGCAGGGGACATGGGGGCAGGCATGGTATCTGGTCATGCTGGAGCAGGGGCTCCAGGCACCCCTGCCTGTGGGTCTCTAACCTGCCACCCCAGCATGCGAGGGACGCCTTTGTGCTGACCCAGCTTTGCACATCTCCCCGTGGAGCAGGGACTGTCCTATCCCAGTCAGCACACGGCTCCCAAACCAAGCTAATCCCAGCGTGGGGCTGGGATGGGGCTGCCTGGTCCCTGGGGAGCAGGTGGGAGGGGAGGGCACCAGCACTTTGCCTGGGCTTCTGTTATACAAATGAAAGGTTTTTAGTGGGAAAGACTCCGGGAGAGTAATACATCTCCCATATTGATCGCAGGCCAGGGACCAAGGCACGGCTTAAACAGTAATTGATTTCTAGCCGCCGAGATGTGTTGGGGAGCATTGATTTAACAGCACTGCAGACACACTGCTACTAATCTGATTAAAGTATTTAGCAGAAATGTTATTCTTTTTAAAAAAAACAGAGAGAGGTGATGGTGCTGCCTGGGGCCGGGGGGCCAAGGCAGGGCTGTGGAGCGGGGGCAGCCGAGCATCCTGCCAGTGGGGGCCTGGGGACAGCTCTGTGCCTGCACCCCGGCAAGGGTTCTGCTGCCTTGGGACACGTCTCCAGCCAGCTGTGCTCACAGCCATTCCTGCTGGAGCTGCCAAGAACGCGTGCGAGCCCGGCTGGACATGTCCAAGGCAGGGCCAAGGACGCGTGCCGGGAGCGTGGGCGACACGTGGGCAAGCGCCCAGCCAGGCTCCCTGCCGGGGCAGCCACCAGCTGCCCTGGGGACCGAGCAGATGTGAGAAGCGGTGGAGGCAGCCCACCGAGGTGGCCCCGCTTGCAGACCCACTCAGCTGGCAGAAGGGACACGCGTGCCACACTGGTGTCACAGCGGCTGGGAAGGTGCAGGAGCCAAGGTCTGGCAGTGCCCGCAGCCCCAAGGCCCTGCTCCCCACAAGCCTCCCAGGGAGGGAGGAGATACTGAGCCAGGGGACCATGCGCACTGCTGGCCCCCCAGCCATGCAGCATCCTCATGCGTATCCCCTTCCCCACCTCATGCCCTGCTGTGGGCGGTCAGGCTGTTGTGGGGTGCTCTCACATGCCCTCCTCATCTGCCTTGCTGCTGAGAGAGGGGACAGATGCCACACTGGTGGGGACAGGACTCTCCCATGCAATTCCCAGCCCCCACAGAGAAGCACTAGCTGAGCAGGTGGAGGGGTTTCTGCCGCTCCCCATCACACACATCAGCCCAGTTAATTAACAGGCGATATCAAACAAATAAATTATTCCTGCTTCCTATTGACTCTAATTTACTGGCCCCTGGAGAGCCCAGGCTCGTTTATCCCACCTGTCACCCCTGCTTAGCAGCTGCACCAACATCTGCCCCACTCCCTTCACCTCTCCTGCTCCTCCATCTTTGGGGCAGAGCTGGGCATGGCCACCGGGCCCACACTGCTACCCATTGTCCCCAGGGATGCAGCTGCAGCCTGATCTGCCCCTTCTCCAGGGGATGGTGGATGCCCCAGTGCTGGCAGCACAGAGAGGGAGCATGGTTGCCCATCCTCCTGGCACCCCCTGCCTCCCTGGGGATAAGATCATCCAGGGATGCCCTGGCCCTGCCAGCACTTTCCACTCCCCAGTGCCTCCAGAAAGGGTGGAGGTGCCGGTTCTGGCTACCCAAGCCCAGCCCCAGCTCCCCATGGGCAACCAGACCCCCAGCCCAGGTCGTGCCCAGCAGGGCAGCAGCCACATTTCCCTGCTGCCCAGGACAGAGGCCACCACTGCCCACACACCAGCCTTTGATGTCTGTCTTATCAGCGGGAGGCTGATCAAAGCCTCAGCCCCTCCCAGCTCCCGCCCCTATGGATGCTGGATCAATAAATCAATCCTGGCTCAGCTGCTGGCTGTGCAGCCCTCTGCTCCTGAGCAGGCTTGGCTGGGAGATCCCAAGGAGGCACAGAGTCCGGACATCCACCCCTACCTTCTCATGCCCGATGCCACACTGGGCTAGTGACACGTCACCCACACCAGCCCAGGTTCTTAGGCATGATGACAGCAGCTGCCAGCCCCTGGCAGCCAGGATTGCCTCCTGCATGGATCTGGGCAGTGTCCAGTGATGGGTCTTGGTCTCCCCCTGGCCAGGGCACCACTTCCCAGAACTACCTGCACCTGGCTGGGCTTTGCCTGGCAGGACCCCCAGGCACACATGCAGTGTGCGTGCCCTTCCCTGGGGACAGAGACCTTGCCCAGCTGGGGGATGCTGTGGGGCAGCAGCCTGCGGGCACAGAGCTGGTGGTGAGCTGGGTACAGACAGAGTATCCCTGACCTCACCTCAGCTCCAGCGAGCCATCAGCCATGCCACACTGGGGTAGTGGGAGGTTGGCCAGGGCCATGGCATGGTCCCAAATGCATAGCCTGCCCACCCACCCGCCTGCCTGCTGCTCCAGATGATGCTGCTTTCCAGAACTGGCTGAACTGGATTTCCTTGGGTTGGGGGGATGAAGTCAATCCCAGAGTGATGGCAGCAGCAGGCTGTTTGCGATGTGCCCTTGGCGCTGCCTGTGGCCATGATACCCTTGGTCCAAGCCTGTCTTGGAGTGCCTGGCACTCCAACAGTGGTCATCCGGCTTAGGAAGGGACACACAGAGCACTGTCATTGTTCTTGGAGACCCTTGAAGTCCTCAGTGCTGTCTATCCTTCCCCAAGCCCTTGGTCATCCCCCCATACTGCTCTTCCCTTGCAAAAACCCCAGCAGCGACAGTCCCACTGCCGTGCCGTGGGTGGGGGAGGAAGAGCAGCAGATGCTGCTGAACCCTGCCGTCAAGATGGCTGGGGCCGGGGGGGCAGCAGGTGACTCACTCCCCCCAGATGATTCATCCCTGGCATCTGGCAGGAGTAGCCAGAGAGCCAGGGAGGCTTCATCTGGGTCAAGATGTCTCGCCCATCACTGCGGCCATCAGCCTTGGGTGCTCTCCGTGACCACAGCCCAGCCATACCTGTGCCCGAAAGCCACCAGTCTGCCCATCGCCGACCCACCACCCACCGTGGGGAGGCCGAGGGGTGGCTGGTGAGGTGGGAAACCACAGTGCCCTGTGGCATGGCGTGGCTGGGGGCGTGTGGGAGGAGCGGCTGGCAGCGCCGCAGCCGGGAGATAAGCTCTCCTCATCCTCATTGCCTGTGACGGGAGGGAGATTTATGGCTCCGAGCTGCGATTTGTGCGCAGCTCCAGCACATGGTATTGATCACTCCTGGTCGCTCCCGCTGCTCCCTCACCTCCCAGCCCCTCCTGCCTGGTGAGGGGGGCAAGCTGGCCCTGCCTGTGAACTATTCCAGCCCTGGGGAACCCCAGGACTGGGCACCCCTCTGTGCTTCAGCAGCCGGGGCAACAAGGAGCACCCCAGGTCCAAGCTGGCTGGGATGCCAGGGTCCGTCTCTCAGAAGAGCAGGGTTTTGCCCAGCTGGGGCTCAGAGCAGGGCAAGCAGGGCCCGTTTGGCTGGGCTGGCAGTGGGGAGCACCCCTTGGCAAGGAAAGGGGCCAAAGGGGTAGGGGGGCACTGGAGAAGCTAAGGGTACAGGGGTGGCAGGTAGTGATAAGGGGACAGAACGGAGGGGACGGGGCATGGTGCCAGGGATTAGTGCTGAGCCTAAGGGGATGGCAGGTGGTGACAGAGGGACAGTGCCCAGGGGACAGGGTGTGATGACCACGGGCAGTGCCAATGGCACATGGGCAGCAGCGTGCACTGAGGAGTCCCGGGGCTGTCTGAGGGGCTCGTACTGAATGGATGGGATGGGATGGGATGGGATGATGGGATGATGGGGGGCAGCCAAGGCAGGGACGGGGACTGCGGGTGGCTCTGCAGTAGCAGCAGGAAACGATGTGTGAAATGAAGAGTTCCTGCCCAGTGCCCAGAGGGAGCGTGCAGCATACTGAGCAGGGGATGGGGAGGGGGCTACAGAGGGGTGCACAGCCGAGGGGGTCCCCTGCATGTGGACCTTGACTGAGAGGGGTTCTTCCGTGGGGCTGTGCCTCTCCTGGAGGGGAGATGGGAGGAGGGCATCTTGCCATGGGAGCAGTGAGTGGCTGCCATGGGGCTGGAGGCTGTGGGAGCACAGCACTGCAAAATCAAGCCCTCTCTTCCCCTCCCCGCTCCAAGACACCCCAGACCTCCTGTACCCACATCCCCTCCCCACTTGCTGGTTTCCCGCTGCTCCACGGAGATAATTAAATCTGCTATTTCGGCAGGTTCCGTGTCCCCTGCCAGGCGGATCCGCAATCAGTGTTGAGAGGGCCCAGGGCTCCCCCACCTGTGTGCCCTCCCCGCCGCCGTGCCATCCTCACACCGGGGGCACCTTGCCTGGCCCTGCCACCTCTGCCTGCCTCAGCTCCCTGCCCACCAGTGTGACCTGCCTGCCTGCACCCGTGGGGACAGTCCTGGGTGCTCGCAGGAGGTGGCACACTCCCCTCCTGTGCTAGGCATGTCTCCCACGCCAGCGCCAGGGTTGCAGCCTCACCTTGGCTTCTCCAGAGGGGTCAGCCCTGTCCCCAGTGCCAGTCTGGCTGGGGGTGGCACAGACCCCAAGCATGGACAGACGCAGCCCCACATTCCTAGCTCCCCATCCACCCCTGATTCCGACATTATCATCTTCCCAAGGCACCCAGGGAAACTTTAAATAATTCAGGGAGGTGAGCTGGAGCACAGATGCTCCCGCAGGCAGCCGGGTGCGAGCAGCCAGGCGGCGGCTGGGCTGCAGAGATAGCAGTGCCATCCCCGCCGGCTGCCCAGCACCTGCTGGCACCTGCCAGTTGGGAAGGAAGGGCCTGGGCTCCGTGTTCATGGAGGAAAAGCACTGAGAGCATCACCCTGAGACAGCTCAGCAGAGGCAGGAGGTGAGCAGGGTACCCGGGGAGCCCCACAATGCGCTGTCGCCGGTGCCCAGCCCCGTGCCGTGACCCCAGCCCAACCAGCTCTCTCCACCCCCCCTCCCCTCTGCCACCAGTCTCCTGTGCCAGATTCCCAGATTGATTCCTGAGAAAGCCTGTTGTTAAGCTGGCAGCTCTGGCTGTAAATTCAGAACAATAATTTAAGGGGGTAAAACTATTAATGGAACATTAAAATATCCACGAAGGTGGGGGTAAAGGTAAGGGTGCCTTGGTGGCTCCTGGTCCTGCTGAAAGCCCCAGTGCCACCAGTGCTGGCATGGTGGGGAGAGCGGTGAGCCTTGCTGTAACTAATCGCTGGCTGTGCCAGGAGAGAGGAGGGCGGCATCCATCAGGGAGCGGGGTTATTGATGGACTCCAAGGCTGCTATTACCTGCCAGCCCTGCGATTACACACACCATCACTCAGTGCGTGGCTGCAGCCGCTTCTCCAGCCCCTCGGACTGCGTCGGCCAGGATCCCCACTGGAAAGAGGTATAATCACACCAGACAGCACCCGCCGGGGGTGTTCCATCTGCAGCCCCGTCACCTGTGTGGCCGGCTACACGTCGCATTGATACTGCTCAACGGTGCCTGGGTCCCATATCACAAGTCCTATGTCCCCAGCCCCACAGCCCCAAGCACCTTCTCCATCCTCCACAGCCAGCCCAGCCCCATCCTGCCTGGCTGAGCCCCAATCAGGAACCAAACCCTGCCAGCCTGGAGGGGGGAGATAGCCTTCCCCAGCTGCAGGTGATGCTCTCTCTGGAGCTGCTGTGCTGTGACACTGAGAGCCTGCTGCAGCCCTACTCATTTTGGGAGGATTAGCCCGTGATCCCCTGCTGCCCAGCCCCAGGGAGGGCAGCTCCAGGAAACGGGGAAGGTGATTTTCAGGGAGATTAACCCTGCTCCCCAGCGGGATGGGAAATGGAGGTACATCTGCTCATCCGAATGGAAGGAACAGCTGCCCTGTGGGGGAGCAGATAAAAATAAGCTGACATTTACCTGCCAGCCCGGAGCAGGGTGAGTGGAGGGCACCGTGGCCATTCTGTGCCCACTGAAGGATGCAGGAATCGGCTCCAGTGCCAGGCACTCACCTTCCGCTGTCCTGCTCAGACTGTGGGGAGAGTGTGTGACCTGCAGCAGCGTGGCTCTGTGTGCAGGGCAGTGCCCTAGGGTGGCATCAGCGACAATGAGTCTCGCCAAGGCAGGGCACACACATGGGTTGGCACTGATGCCAGAGTGATGGGATAGCCAGCCCTGTGTGCTGGGGCTGTGATGTGCTCAGAACTGCCTGTACGTGGAGGTGAGCAGTGAAACAGACAGCCATGGCATGGGCAGGGGTTGAGCTCTGGGCAGGGCTGGTGGCCAAATCCAGAGAAGGCTCCAGGGGACTGAGTCCTCCCACGGGGATGGTAGTGATGAGAACAGGCAGGGCTGGGATCTCTGCAGACATGTCCTGGGAGGTGTGCAAGAAAGGAGAAGGAAATGCTTCTCTGCCCACCTGATGCCCTCCCCTGCAACTTGCAGAAAGAAGCATCTTCACCTGCCCAAAGCCCTGTAAGTCCTGGCTGCCAGGAAGGGCTGGCAGCACGCTCTGCCCTGCACAGGAGCCAGTGGATGCTGCAGTGACAGCTCCTACCCCTCCATCTGCCCACAGCAGTCCCTGTCTTCAGATGCACCACAGATCAGAGATGAGCATCCTTCTATGATGGCATTAACACTTACTGTCAGTGCTTCCATGGGATGACACTTGCGTCTTCACAGCCATCTCCGAGCAGCCAAGGCCAGTCGCCCCACAGCCACAGGGGTCAGGACGACTCCTCTGGCATCATTTGCTTGGCATCCCACCACTGAGCAGACGCTGACCTTGCCGTGTGCCCAGCAGCTCAGGGTGCCTGCCAAAGCCAAGGCACAGCAGTCTGGCCTGCAGCTGCTCACCCAGGTCCCCAGGGCTGCAATAGTGCCACGGGCACTCCTCATCCCTGGGGAAGAGCAGCACCCAGCCCCTGCCTGGCCTGGGACACCCAGCCCGGCCCCAGTGAGCCCAAACCCAAGTCCTCACCACTGAGAAGGCAGCACATGGTTGTGGGTGGGAAGGGTTAACCGCTGTGAGAGCAGACCCTCCCCTTCCTCCCCCTTCCCTGTGTTTTACAGGCCGGAGCTATTACCAGGAAATGTTCCCATCAGCACCATTGATCCCCTTGTTTACAGCCCTGTAATCCTCAGCTGTTGACTCAGGAGCAGAGCAGAGAAGGGAGGGAGGTGGCTCCCTCTTGCCCTCTTGGCCATTGCCTTTGCCCTGCGTACAACCCCTGGCATCGCCTCTGCCCTGCCTGCATCCCAGCGCAATGCCCGCCTGGCTCCAGAGCACCAGAGCAACACACACCGAAGCCCTGTAGCACCTGGCTGGGCACTGGGGGCTCTGAGGCCAGTGAGAAGACGAAGGACGGTGACAGGAGCCTGGCTGTGGCAGTGGCCATGGCCCTGCACAAGTTGGCTGGCACAGGCGGCTGCGGGTCCCCTGTTGCCGGCGGTGCTCTCCTGGCACACGGCTGTGCCTCCCACCAGCTGCCTGACACCTGGTCTCGGTGCCCTGCGCCGCAGCCCCGCTTTGTTCTCATTAGTGCGATGAGCGGAGCCGTCACGCTAAATTAGGGATCCTCCCGACTCGCAGCTCTGCATCTGCCAACCGGCAGCGGCTGCCAGCCGGGAGAGCCCCGCACGGCGGTGCTGGGCACCCGCTCCATGCCCCAGGGAGGCTGCAGGCAGGAGTAGGCAGCCCCCCAGGCTGCCCACTAGCCAGGAGCACGGTGGGGCTGGGGTGCTGGCTCACGGTGTGGGGCACTGTCCTTGCACAGCCCTGGTGGCCCCTGTCTCTGTGTGTTGGCTCTCCCCACCCCAGAGGGGCACGGGTGGTTCCCTGGACCCCTGTGCCAGGGCTGCAGCTTACCCTCACTCGTCCTTGGTCAAGGTGGGATCACGCAAACTTATACCAAGCATCTGAAGTAGGGGTGCCTGTGGGACTTTCACAAGTTTTTGTAATTTTCTGGCTCCGATAACACTAGAGCTCAGCCACATCCCTCAGGAATGTGCCTGTGCTGGCCAGGAGGGTGGGATTGTGCCTCCCTCTCCTCCCTTGCCCTACTGCCTGGGTGCAGCCTGTCCCCTGGCCCATGCTCTGCTAGGACAGTGCGTGCTTCGCTCCCTTCCAAAGCCTTCCAGGAAGGGGCTTGCTTTCCCTCCTTCCACAAGCCCTTGGGGGCTCGGCTCTCCCCCAGAGCCCACAGGAGGAGTAAGGAGCCAGGCTTCCCAGTTGGGCTGGAGAAAGCCTGCAGGTCACAGCCTGCCTCTGCTGGAGCTGAGTCAGGCTGGACGAGTCCCAGGGCTGGGATCCCCATCCTGTCCTTTCCCTTTGCCTCACAGCCTGGCTTCATGGCACAAGCCCTGCCGGAGCATCCCCAGCCCAGCCCTGCACACCCAACTCTGCCCCAGCCCTGACAAACCCCAGGTCAAAACAGGCAGCCTGACAGCTGCAAACTCACCCCTGGCAGCTTTCCCCTTCCCCGGTCCCCAACAGCAGGGGTTAGGGTCCCCTTGTCAGCATCCCAGCAGTGCCCCGTGCCATGGGTGCTGGCACAGCTCCCCATGCCCCCCGGCATGTCCTGCCTCTGGGCACTCACCGTCTGGAAGTCGCTGCCGTTGCACTCCTCATTGCCAAATCTGCAGCGGACAAGCATCTCCCCCAGCTCCAGCTGATGGCCCACACGCCCATAAAACTCCTCCAGGTTGAAGGGACGGCTCTTCTCCACCTCGCTGAGGGCTGGTGTCCCCAGCAGAGCCTCCAGCCTGTTTCTCTCCGTACTCTCTGGCACCAGGGGTCGGCCAGTCCCGTCCAGGAGACCCAGCATCTCCCCTGCCCAGTACAGGTCATGGCCGGAGAGCCGTGAGAAGCGGACAGGGTTGAGGTTGCAGAAGGTGACAGCTGGGAAGGTCTTGTTGCGTGCCACCTCCTCCTCCAGCTGGGTGCTGTGGGGGTACTGGAAGTACAAGCCCACGCACTTGGTGTAGGCGTGGATGAGGAGGGCCAGCGAGCCCAGGAAGGCCAGCAGCCACAGCAGGTTGCGGGCGGTGTAGCGCTGGTGCCGGAAGATGTGCTGGATGCCGTGGAGGGTGGAGCGGCCAGCAAACTCCTCCAAGCTGCATGGGCGCCGCTGTGGGGCTGGGGCATCTGGTGAGGGGTGCCCAGAGGTACAACTCCCCATGGCAAGGGCTGCTGAGGATTGGGGGTGACCCCAGGGATGTGAGGGGAGGCTCCGGGCTTCCTCCAGCCACATGCTGCTGCCTGGTTCTGCCTCTCCCAGGGCTCTGGAGGGGGTTTGAGAGCCGGTGGCCGATGTGGTGACGGGTGGTGGCCAGACTGGGCTGTGCGGCAAGCGGCGTGTGCCAGTGCTGGGGTGGGACTGTGACGCCGTGGCTCTGCCCATACCCTGCCCCGAGCAAGGAGCTTGCTGAGTGCTGAGACCACAGACACACTTAGCGATCGCCACATCCTGCAGGAACCGGAGCCAGAAGCTGAAACATCCTGGAAAGCCAGGGGCACTCGCACTGCCTGTCCCCTGGGGGTGTGGGCAATTAGCTGGAGTCCTGCTTGCTTCCATCATTTCAGTGCACTTAGCGTGGGCTCCCCAGGGAAGGAGAGGCGGAAAAACTCCTCACATCTGCCATGGAATGCAGGAGCTGCCTGGGCATGGCTCCACCATACTCAGGTTCAGGTGTGACCTGGGGAGCAACAGCTCTTTGGCCAGAGGGATGTGTGGAGACCCTAAGCTTCGCACCAGCCTTGCAGGAGCACAACTGAGACATTAGGCTGGCCAAGTATTACTCTTGTCACAGCTCCCGCACCCTTGGGCTCGAGCACCTCCTCCAGGCTCCCCAAAAGCTGTGAGAAGCCAGGTTCCCACAAGCACAGGTTGAGGATGGAGGGTAGCAGGGCACTCAGGGGGCAGTGACACAGACCCCAAGGGAGCACTGGGTGCTGGTACCACCCATGTGCCACCACAGGGGTGTTCCCAGCTCTCCAGTATGGCATTGCCTCCAGGCTGGGAGCTCTGGCATGGTGCTGGGGCTGGCACAGTTCAACAACCCTTGGCCTCAAGGTGCATAGGAAGAGGACAGACATGTAGCTTGGGAACACAGTAGCTTGTGAGCACTGAGAAGCACCTGTGCACCCCAAACTGTATCTCCCTTTCTGAACCATCTCAGTTGGTCTAGTGAAAGACATTGCCTTTCCCTCCTGGGATCATCATGTATGCACCCGCCTGGGCAGATCCCACAGTGTTTTTTTGCTGGCAGTGGGAGAAGAGCAGAGATAGAGCAGAGCCATGCCCATGAGGCCGGGGAGGACAGTTTGGGATTGGGCAGGACACCCAGGCTGGGAGAAGAGGCTGTATTCCCCCAACCTGCTCCCCACACAGGGAGCAGGAACCTCCTGGGAAGGAAAACGGAGAAACCACAAGTGAGGAGGACACAGGAAGAAGGTGGTGCCCATGCCCAGGGTGGCTGGAGGGAGGAAAGATGGCTGGGCTCTCTCCTCTGGATGCTCAGACCTGGCCAGGTGCTCAGCGGGGTCCCAGAGTGGGCCAAAAGGCACTGCAAGGCCCCACTGTGGCTACAGCCATGGGCCGGGGATGCTGGCCCTGCCCAGCTGCGCTCCCCTGGCCTGTGCTCCCCAGCACAGCTCTAAATCCATTAGCTTTGCATAATTAGATTTTTCTCAATTACCAGATTATGATAATTAACAGCTCATTTGTAGGAGGCAGTGCCTAATCCCGGCATCGCACTTGGCCCAGCGCCAGCCTGGCTTGTGAGGCTGCCGGCACAGGGACAGGGACAGCAGGCGGCAGAGCAGACACCGGTCCGGGGGAGCCCTGCCAGGGGAGGGCAGGTGGCCTCGGCATGCTTCTGACACCCCCCAAAAATCTTTCTGCTATGGGAGACATGGACCTACCCTGCACTGCCTGGCCAACACAGCCTGCTCAGAGAGGTTGGTCCCCAAAATTCGAGGGGGGATGAGAGTATCCACTGGCAAGGAAAGTCAGCAGGGCTTTAGAAGTGGCTCGAGCACCCACGCAGCTCGTGAGATGCAGAAAACATCCTGTGACGTCTCCTCCTGCCAGCAGCCACCAAGGGAAACCACAAGAGAGGTCAGCATCATGGGCTGGGCTGGCGTGGCTGCAGTCATTAAGGGGCTTGTTAATGAACTTTCCTAGTCAATAATGTTGCCGAGAAAGGACAGGAGAGTGGGGTAGACGGATGCAGTCACTGGTAAGGTACCAATCTTCATCACGGCAAGGCAGGGCAGTCCAGGCAATTACTGCCCATCATCTGAGCTTCATCCCTACTAAAATAATAGAACAAATATTAAGAGAAAAATGCTTCTGAGGACCTCGAGGGCAGGGGAACGGGGAGCAATAAAGATGTGCTTGGAGCTCACACAGAATAAATCTGCCCAGTCCGACTTGATTGCCTTTTTTGGGTAAAATTGCTAAATGAATCGATGGAGAGGAGACAAGAGGTGTGATATATCAGGCTTTTATTAAAGCATTTGATACAGCATCTCAGAGAATTAATTCCAGTTGGCAGGGACCGCCATTCCCTGCCTTGGCTGGGTGCACCCGAGGAGGTGAGGGTGATGGGGCAGCCCTGGGATGCAAGGGGAGCATGGTGGCATCCAGTGACACTGGTGTATTCAGTGCTGGCAGGGTCATCCTCTCTTCTCCCATCCCAGGTGAAGAGCTTCTGCTCTGTGATGTGGCTCCTGGGATGACTGTGCCAGGAGCACCAGGGTTGTATCTCAACAAGCTGGATGCAGCCTCATGCCCCATCTCCATGGGGCAGTGCCCATAGCCAGCCCTGTGCCCCCACTGCAGCCATCTGAGGCCACCACCTCCACGTGTCCTGCAACTTCAGGGCTCTTCTGCTCCTGCCACGGGCTCTGCCTGCAGACCTCTGGCTGGGAAGCGGCATTGAGCGTGGGCAGCGGTCATGCCCAGCCAGGCACGACTGGCTGGGACATCTCAAGCTGTTCCCGTGTGTCTCCTTTGCACGGCATTTCTGATCTTCTGCCATGAGCGGCTCCAGGCAGGGGATCTGGTCCTGCCTCTCTGCCCAGCATGGGCGGCAATTCCGGCTCATAGAGGCAATAAATCAGCCTGCTTGCCCGGAGGTGCCTGCACAGCCCCTGCTGCTTCAGCTCCAATTTCCCAATCTCAAATTACCCTGGGCTGCCTGGGAGCCGGCTGGGTTTGTGCTGCTTGTCCGAGCTCTCCCCAGCTCCCTTTCTGCCACCAGATTTTGCCAAAGGCCCTTGAGTGTCCCTGTGCCCAGGAGCAGCATCTCCCAGCACCCAGTCCCTGCTGAGGAGCAGAGCTGTGCCAGCCCCAGCTCTTGCTGCCGTGGGAGCTGGATGAACCCCAGCAAGGCGGCTTCGCTCAACCGCAACAGCATTTGCTCCTTGGCCAGATCAGTGCAGGGTCAGAGGTCCCAGGCCAAATTTCGACACATTTTTCTCAGCAGGGGAGCAGCCCGGAGTGTGGTTTTTTTTTGCTGGAAACCACCTGGAGAGTTTCTCCTTGAAAACAGTTTCTCCCGACAGGGTTTTTTTGATGCTCACACTGGGAGCACCAGAGGCAGCAGTTACACTCTCCTGGCTGGAACCTCCTCTCCCCTCACCAAGGAGTCTCCTCCAGCCCTGACAGCCCCTTTTCCCTTCCCCTGTCCTGGGGCTGCAGGGGCTGGAGGAGATGGCAGTTGTCTCATGGTGACAGCCCTGCCATGTGCCAGCGAGCAGGGATGTCCTTTGGCTGCCAGCACCCACATAGTGATGGGGTCCCCAGGAGCCATGAGACACTGGGGAAAGCTGGTGGAGGAGCGGCTGGCAAAGGCACAGCTTGTCTCAGTGCCTGGCCAGCCAAACTGCTCCCTATAAAGGCACTAAATACCTCTGAGACTATTCAGACATTCCAAAGTGGGTGTGACGAGTGGAACACCAGTGGTTCGGGGGCCAAGTAGAGAGAAAAGGTGTGTTTGTGGCATCAGCAGGTCCCTCCCAACCCCCTCACTTTTGGGGTGACAGAGGAAGCTATTAAATGAAGCGAGTCCGCAGCAGTCCCAGCAGCAGCCTCTCCTATTCCCGCTATCTCCTTTCTCCCAGCAGCCTGGCTCCTTCCCACAACAGCCTCTTTCCAGCTCGTTGCGCTGGTGCTAATCCCCTAATCTGTGCAAAGCAACAATTTCCTTCATGGCACAGCGGCTGGTTTGAGATCCACATCCCTCCTCCCCCCAGAAGCCATCTCCCTTATCAGCAGCAGGTATCAGGTGAGCCAGGCACCATCTACCGTCGATAAACCTATGTTTTATTTTGCCCTATTTCCATTTATCTCCAAGACTGTAATTATCCTTCATCTTGCAACACGTTGTACTGTTTTATGTGCTGAGGAGTGGAGGGAGGGGATGCACGCTTTGCCGGGCAGCCCTGGACCACAGCTTCCTGCCGGCAGGGTTCAAGGAGCTGGTGGGGCGATGCTCATGGACTAATCCTGCCCACCACGCTGGCTGCCGATCCATCCCTCCTCTCTCCACACCCGGGCTACCAGTGCCTTTAATCTCGCACAGCGGCGGAGATGGATTTTCTCCCTGTGAGCCAGATGTGTTGCACGGAGCATAAACACTCCCGACAGTTGTTGTGCTCCTCGCTACGAAGGCATCAGATGTCTGCATTAAAACAAAGCTCTCCACTTAATTACTCAGGCTGATAATTCAGTGCGTGGAGGCGGCTCTGGCTGAGAGCAGAGGGCTGGAGCACAGCTGGGACTGGAGAGCCTTGGAGTGCACATTAATCCCAGCTCTTGCAGCCCTGATTAACGGTGCTGGAAACTTGCCCGCCCTGCTCATTCCCAGGGGAAGGGTCTATCCTGGTACCGACTCCCTGTCCCACTGGAGAGAGCTCAGGATGGTGCCCAAAGGGCTTTTCTGACCCCCTCATTGGGACAAGGCACCCCCTTCCCAGCATCTTTGGGATGGGGTGGTCTGGGACGTGGGGACCATCACTTGGAGCATGCTGTGCTGGCCTGGGAACACCCACCCACTGCATCTGGAGCCCACGGGAGCTGTTCATGGGATGGGGGTGGCAGAGCTGAGGGTCACCCCATGCAGGGGCCCACTGCCAGATCATGGCTGGTAGGAGCTGGAGATAGCCACATGGCCAGGCTCAAAGCGGGACCATGCAGACCACCAAAGGCTTTCTCCTTGGTGCCCAAGCTGCCTGCTCCTGCTAACCTGCATTTGTCCTTCTGTGAGCCAGCAAATACCTCCTGCAAATTCACCTTGCACCCCTCAGCCAGCATCGGGGCCCAGGGCCCTTCCTGGGGGAGCCTCTCACTCTGCTTTTGGATCAGGCATATGCCCTTAGGCTGGGAGTGCCCACTCTGCCCTGACAGTCTCTCCAGGGTAGGATGCTCCCTTGGACCTCCCTCCAGCCTGATTCCGCAGCCCAGCCTCTATGCCCTTCCCTAACCCTCCCCTGACCCCAGTGCCTGGGCATCCCTGAATCTGAGGCATTCCTGTCCCAGCAGAACCCCCATCCCTGGGCACCCTGCAAGCTGGTGCTGCCACAGATCTTCTTGTGGGGTCCTGGCTGTCCAAAGAGACTGATTTCCTCCAGCTCTACTGCTGCCCTCTTATCTCTCCTCCCTGGGCTTCATGCCTCACTCCATGGCCTGGGCAAGCAGGAGCGATAGATCCCATCCTGCCCGGGCTGGGCTCCCAGCCTGGTGCTGGGCAGGCAGGGCAGCTGGGCCCCATGCAGGCAGGCAGGCAGCAGTGGGCAGCACCATCCCAGCAGAGCCCCAAGGGTTAAATTGTCATGTATTCAGGGCCACGCGCTGGCCAGGAATTACACTTTTATCGGCACGCGGTGCTGCCGCCGCTTGAATTGGGACTGGGAACTCTATTTCCGAGCTCACCCAAATTATTCTCAAAGAGATAAAGCGCGGTGCAGAGCAGTGCCGGCGCTTCATTAACATTCCCCAGCCCATTCAGCTTTAAACGAAGATTGCCTGCCTCAGAAAATGATAAAATTGAACATGTGAAGCAGGGCATTATGTTCCATCAGCCGATATTATTTCCCACGCAGGGGCCAAGCGCAGACACAAACAGCTATTTATGCAGCGCCTGGCCAAGCTGGGGTGGCTTGGGAGGGGGGAACAGGCGGGAGGCCAGGGCACAGGGTGGGTGGCGACTGCCCCCTACTCATCTCAGGGCATGGGAGGGGCTGCCTGCCGGATTCCAGGGTAGCTCTGCCCTCCTTGGTGCTCCCAGACTTGTGCCCGAGGTACAAGGTGGGCTCAGGAGCCACAAACCTGCTCTGTGCATCAGGTGAGGGAAGGGGCTCAGGGGTGCGTGGAGTCCCCTGGGCAGTACTGGCCCTGGATCACCATAGGAAGCATCTCCACCTGCTACACTGAGGCATGTCCCCAGCCAGGGCTGAGCCAGCAGGGCACTGGCTCCATGTCCAGGATTGGATCCCACCTCCCAGGGCTGCATGTTGGGCCAGCAAGTGCTGGGGACCACCTGCAGCTGGGGAGTGTGTGCCTCGTCGGAGGCAAGCAGGCAGGGAGGGCTGAGCAGGCAGCAGAGGGCTGAGCAGGCAGGGAAGGCTCAGCAGGCAGGCCACGAATGGATTTTGCTTGGCCATGCCAAGCCTATCGATCCAGCAGTAATTAAAGTTGCTCCAAAACCTGACTCATATTCAACCTTGGGAAGAAGGAGCTTCTCCGACAAACACCCTCTGCTCCGGCACAGTGTGGAGCTCAGCCCTGCCAGGGTGCTGCCAGCCCGTCCCAGTCCCCTGCCACACTCTATCCCTGGATGTACCCTACCCCAGGGCTGCCTGCGACCCAGGGCAGCAGCACACCATCAGGCAGCGTCCCGGCTGGTGTCCCTGTCACTGCACAGCTCTGCAGTGACCTGGATGGGGTTCAGCCCTTAGGGTGGGGTCTGTGCCACCCAGACCCTATAGCTCAGGAGAAACTGAGTCTATTTTCTCACCAAGCACCTCAGACACATCTCTGGGATGTAGGGATGCTTCCCCCATGCCCCTCATTTGTGCCGTACTGGTGCAGTTGAACCTGCAGCCACCTCTAAGGGGGACCAGGGTGCTGGAGGGACCCACAGCCACGCACCCAAGGGATGCAAAAACCCCTTCCCTGGGTCAGAGGCGGGCAAGGGAGGTGAAGGCAGGCGAGGGGCCTGCGAGAGAGTGTGTGTGTGTGTGCCTGTGGCTGTGTGTGCAGGGGCTTGCACACCCAGCCCTGCCGCCAGCGCCGCTGCTATTCCCGGTATTCGCAGCAGGTCGGGACAGGCACCGAGGAGAGGGAGCTGCCATTCACCAGGGGCCCCCCGCAAACCCGCCCGGAGCCCCACCGGGGACGCAGGGTCACCAGGATCTGGGGGCTGCGGCAGAGAGGGGATTCCGGGGACTGCACCGGGGAGCCCATGGGCAGGGGACACCTGAGGGCACAGCCAACCCCGCAGCACCGGGCAGCGGCTGGACTTTAAGGCGGGGAGGTGGCTCCATCTGGAGGACACGGCCCCGGCAGGGAGCCNCCGGCAGGGAGCCCCGGTGCTGGGGGGTCCCCAGCGCGCCAGGCAGCCGGTGGCTGCCCCCCCGCCGCCCCCAGCCGCCGCCAGCCGCTTAGCATGCGGGACGCATCGGTGGGGGGCAGCGGACAAGGACACCGGCTGCTCCAGCTCCTTTGTCTCCCGGGAAGCAGGGCAGGAGAATTGGTGCCAGCAGCCAGCCCCCTCCCGCACCCCCGCACCCGCCAGTGCCCGGGGCTTCCCCCCGACGCCCCTGCACCCCCATTGCTCCCCGCACCCACTGGCCCGCACTCCTCAAGGACTCCCATCTCCTAACCCCTAGTGCCTGGGCACCCCACACCCAAACGCGACCGCCCCCGGCACCCTCATCCTGCCCCGGGCTCTTGCCCCGCAGCCTGGGGCATCTCACGCCCAAAGCTCCCGGGAGCGGGACCCCGCGC
>VXBW01002685.1:55263-65526 GCA_013400375.1 Thinocorus orbignyianus
TCGCCTTCGGGGCTGCGGGACGGGCCCCGTTGGCGGTGGGAGGTGAAGGCGGAGCCGGCCCGGGCTCCACCCCGGCCCCCGGCCCACATAGGTCGGCCGGGAGGGCCCCTCGCCTCCGGAGACTGCGCCGTCCCGTGGGCTCACAGCGGACCCCGGTGGGGCGGGAGTTTCCCGGGAGGGGTTGGGAGTGGTGTCCGTGCTGCCTCCCTCCGGGGGTGTGCGGGGGGTTCCCCCGCTCCGTTCCGGGATGCTGCAGCGGCGCTACGGGCGCCTGCTGGCCCGGCTGGAGCAGGCGCTGCGGCTGCTGGAGCTCGACGGCAACGTGGAGGAAGGTGGGTGCAGGAGTCCCTCTGCCGGGAGCCCCCCACGATCCCCGGTTTTGCTGCCGGCGGGGGCTGGGGGAGGTGGTGGGCAGTCTCCCCATCCTAGCCGGCCACCCGCTTGCTTTGCCTGCAGATTACATCCGGATTGTCCAGTGTTTCGAGGCAACACGCCAGAGATGCTGCCGCCTGGAGCAGGATGGGCGGCGGGCCCGGGAGCAGCTGGCCCGTGTAGAGGCCGAACGGGCAGCGCTGGAGGTGAAGCTCAAGCATGCCCGCAACCAGGTGGAGGTGGAGATGAATAAGCGGTATCGGGCAGAGGCTGAGCTGGAGAAGCAGGTTTGGATGGGGGATGGGGGGCTGATGGCAGGGGTACCCTGCAGGGCTGGCTCTGGGGACCCCAGCTTGCTCACTGCTGCCCTGTTTCGCTTGCAGGAGCGCAAACTTCAGCTGGTGTTGGAGACCTTGATGCGGGAGCCATGGGGCAGTGGAGAGCAGTGCTCTGTCCTCAGTGCTCTGGTTGGCCGGCGCTTTGGGGCAGCCCTGGGGCCGGACAGAGGGTGAGCAGGACTGATGGTCCTTGTTCCAGCCCCTTGGGTAGCTCTGGGCTCGGCTGCGGCCCCCTCACCTCTGCTGGGCATGGGGATGCTCAGGCTATGCAGAGGTGTTAGCTCTGTGCTCCCAGGAATGGCTGTATGAGGAGGTGCTGGCCAGGGGGCAAGTTGCCCCAGCTGGGCTGACCCCAGGCTTGTTCCACAGGTCATCTGCAGTGGACGAGTCATGTCAGTCCCTTCTGTCCCACTCAGACATCAGCTATGACCGCACCAAGGATGATGTGGTAAGGCATGACCTGCTGTGTGTCCCAGCATTCACCTTCTCCAAAGCAGCGAGGAGGTGGTTTTGCCCCATCCCTGCAGCGGGGCAGCCCCTTTGCATGGCCATGGTTAGGGGTGGGCTGTCCCAGGCTGCTGCTGGAGCATGGCTGCTGGGGGTGCCCCTGGCCCTGTGCAGCCCTGCCAGCCCCCAGCCTCCCTGCTGCCTTGCAGGATGTTGATGTGACGGTGGTGCGGACCCTGAAGCGCAAAACCCAGGAGAGGCAGGTACGAGGGAAATGCTGAGATGGGGTGCTGGGAGATGCTGGTGCTGGGGTGAGGTCTGTGCTTCAGTGCGGGTGAGGATCCCCTGGGTCTGCCCAGCTCTCCTGCACCAAAGCCCTGGGACCCTCTTCCCACGCTGACAGGCAGTGCAGGTAGGGTGCTGTCCCTGGGCCACACAGGGTTAGGACACCCAGATACTCCCCCATCCCAGCATGGGAGGCTGCAAGGAGCCTGGCAGGGGGGTTAATTTATTGATGCTGGGTTGGGAGCGTCATCTCTCAGCAAACCTCCTGCGATCAATAGAAACTCCATTACCCTCCACTGTGGCCCAGCTGGGTTCCTCAATAATTCATCCGCACGTGCGGGCATCCCACACTCCGCTCTGCTCACACCTCTGCATTGCAGGCCTGGTCTGATGTCCCCCAGCCCCAGGGCTGGCTCTGACCCTGCTGGAGGGTCTGGGTCCACATGGTGCCTTGTGTGAGGCTGGGTGAGACCAGGACCTTCTGTGGAGCTGAGACCGTTTGGCTTCGGTACTCTGGGGTGGGGTGGCAGAATCAGGGAGGGGGTCCCTGCCTACCCTTCACCCCATCTGCTCTGTCTCCAGCGTGTATCCCTGGCCCCTCAGATCGGCCCCGTGGTGGTGGCAAAGCGGCACCGGTCTTCTGTGGCACCCCACAACAGTGTGAGTAGGGACCCTGGCATGCCCTGGGCAGGGATGGGGTGTGTGGGTTGCAGTCCTACAGGCCTGGGGGGTGTTGTGAGGTTTGGGGGTGCTCAGCTGTCCCCTCTGAGTCCCGTGCCCTGCAGCCTGCATCCCCCATATCCATGGTGACGGTATCCTAGGCTGTGCAGGACCACAGGGAGGGGGAACAGGCAAAGCAGAGCTCTGTGGGGCTGCAGCTGAGCACATACTCACTGTCCCCTGTCTTAGCAGGCGAGTGTGCCCCTCGTGTCCCCTCCTGTCGAGGTCACAGGCCTTGCTGGCAGCCTCCCACCCATGGCTCTGGTGCCACGACGCCGGTCTCGCCAGGAACACCGCGTCTCCACACGTGCAGGTTACAGGAGGAGCTGGGATGGGAGCTGGGATGTGGTGTGGGACCAGCCTCAGGGTGCTGCCATCATGGGCCAGGGAAGGGATCTGCTGGGGGATGCTTGTCCTCACCATGGGACTACCGGGATCCTCTGGACTTGACAAATGCCACTGTCCCAGGCAGCTGGGATGCTGCAGGGGCTCTCTGGGAGGAGGGAAGGCTCCCCACATCCCAGCTGGGAGCTGGGGTGGCTTGCCTTTTGGGCCCTCCCTCCACTGCCTCCTCTCTCTGCAGAGCTGACCGTGGCATGGGCCACCAGTGAGAATCTGGGCTGCCATGCCCCAGGGCAGGAGAGCCACACTGAGGGTGGCTCCACCGGGAAGCCAGCACCAGCCACCTTCCTGCCTCCATTGGGCCTCCCATCTCTCCAGCACCAGTTCACCTCCAAAACGGTGTGTGCCTTGGTCTCTCTCCCTCCTCTTGGCTGCTGTGGAGAAGGGAGCCAGGCAGGAGGTGTGGGTCTGGGATAGGGAGGGCAAAGCTCCATCTCTCCCACCCCAGTTCCACCTGTATGGGTGATGGATGGAGGTGGTGGGGGCTGATTTGGGGAAGGATGAAGGAGTGGTACTGGGAACCTGCAAGAGGGGAGGCCCTGACCCTGCTCCCTCTCTCCAGGTGATCCGCCCTGAGCCGTGTGGTGTCTGTGGCTCCCGCATCCGTTTTGGGAAGGCTGCCATCAAGTGTCGCCAGTGCCAGTTGCTGCTGCACCCCAAGTGTCGGCAGCAGTGTCCCAGCCCCTGCATGCCCCGGCCTCGCCACCATGCCTGGCCCTGTGAGGTGAAGAGCTGGGGGGAGGTGACATACAGGGGTGCTTGGGGGCTGCTCCATGTCCTCCCTGGGATGCTGGGGCTCTGCCTGCCCAGGCTGGTGGGTGGGCACAGAGCAGGTTGGTCTTGTCTTCCCCAGGGTGTGCTGGCTGACTTCGCCCCCCCGACACCACCCCTGGTGCCCATGCTGGTGGTGCAGTGTGTGACCGAGGTGGAGAAGCGAGGCTTGACGGAGGTAGGGTTTGGGGTGACTGGGGTGGTGATGTGGTGGCCCCCACGGGGCTGAGCCCCTCTCCCTGTGCCGCAGACAGGGCTGTACCGGGTGCCGGGCGCGGAACAGATGGTGCGGGAGTGGAAGCAGAGGCTGCTGCGGGCTGGAGGTGCACTGCCGGCCCTCAGCAGCGTGGCTGACATCCACGTGGTGTGCGGGGTGCTCAAGGACTTCCTGAGGGGGCTCAAGGAGCCGCTGGTCACCTTCAGCCTCCACCCTGCCTTCCTGCAGTCTGCCGGTGAGAGGGGGTCCCAAGGTTGGGGGGTAGAGAGGGGAGGGCTGCTCCTCTGCTAATGCAGCTCCCTGGTGCCACCAGACATCCCTGATGATGCCGCCTGTGGCACAGCCCTGCGCCACGTGGTGGGCAAGCTGCCACCAGCCAACAGGGACACCCTGGCCTTCCTCATGCTGCACCTGCTCAGGTGAGGGACTCATCATGGTCTGCCCCCATGTCCTGGCTCTCTGCCCCTCACCCAGTCTCTGTGCCACAGAGCGGGGCAGCCAAGCTGAGGATGAGAGCCCTGTTGGTGGGGGCAGCATGCTCATACCATCCGTCACCCCGTGCAGGGTGTCACATAGCCCCGACTGCAAGATGGATGTCCTCAACCTGTCCCGCGTGTTTGGTCCCACACTGGTGGGACACAGCTCAGCCAACCCCACGCCGCTCGCCATCATGGAGGACACGCCACGGCAGTGCAAGGTACGGGGGTCCCCAAGGGGTGGGCTGCGCCCTTGGTGCTGCTGGCATCCCCATCTTCCATCCCTCCCCACCCAGGTGGTGGCTCGGCTCCTCTCGCTGCCGCCTGACTTCTGGAGAGGCTTTCTGGAGATGGAGCAGGAGAACCTGGTGCCGATGCCAGCCCCGGCGGGTGAAGGCGGTGAGGCACAGGAGCCCCAGCCCCCTCCCTGCCCTTGCCCTGTGGCTGCTGAAGGGCCCAGGGTGCCTGTGGCTGGGCTGGGATGCGACAGTCCGGCAGAGCCCTCCTTCCACCCCATCATCTCCCTGGAGCCCAAGCCAGGCCAGCTGAGCCCAGGGAGTACCTGCTGCCTCCCCAACACCCTGCTGAGCTGCGTGGGCACGGCCACCCGGCCCCCGTGAGTGCTGCTGGAGGTGGGCGGGGGGGGGCCCAGGGGAGCTCGCTTTGCACCCCTGACTCATCTCTCCCCACGCAGGAAGGGGCAGGCTCTGAAGAAGGTGGGCCGGTTCTTCCCTCCTTTCCCTCCTTCAACGTAGCCTGCAGCAGCAGCTCCCAGGGGGCACGGAGCTGGCACCGGAGGAGGAGCGGAGCCTGCGGGACCAGGCAGCCGGCTTGGGGTTGGTGGTGCTGAGCTCCAAGCCCTGCTGCTGCTGCCTGGGGCACTGGGGAGCAGGGCTGGCTCTGCCCAGCCGCAGGTGGTGGGGACACTGCCCCAGCGCTGTGCTGAGGGGTTGGGTTTGTATTAAATGTTTGCAGCAAAACAAGCCTGGCTGTGGCTGCTCTCTGTCCCTCCAGCTGCTGCCAGGTGCCAGAGTTTGGGGCATGATAGAGCCTGGCCTGTAGTGACAGTGAGGGTGAGCAGTGCTCCCCTAAAAAATGTCCTTTGCAGGGCAGGGAGGGGAGGGTAGGCAGAGCCCTCCCTCCCACCATCACTGAAGCCCTCCTCTCCCTGCCCTGGAGTCCAGGATGCGGGAGGCCCCTCTCCCACCCCAGATGTTGGTCTCAAGTAATCGGAGCTGCTGCTGCTCAGGGCAGGACAACCTTAAAGCGTTTCCAGACTTCCTGGCACCTCAGCCGAGGCCCCTTTTAACCCCTTCCTCCCCTCCAGCCCCAGCAGTGCAGCTGCAAAGCTGGAGCAGGGCTGGGATGTGCAGCTCCTCCCAGAGGGGGAAGCTGGATGAAGCTGTAATAGAAGGGCTTGTCCCCCAGATAACTCTGCACAAGGGACAACTGCAACCAGGGGAACTTGGGGGGAAAAGGGGAATTACACAACAGGGCTAAGAACTGCCCTAGGGCCACGTCTAGCAGCTAAGAAACATTTGTCTGTACTAAAAGTCAGGCCAGATATGGGACATGAGAGAAAATTCACGATTACAATCCTGAAAGCAAGTACTTTGGCTCAGTTTCCGCCCCCCCCCCCTCCAATGCAGGGGTGTTCACCAGCGGGCAAGGAAATTAGCACATCCAAGGCAGAGGCAAAACTGAAGGAGTTTAATGTGCTTAAAGCCAGGAACAGCTAATCCCCACCCAGGACCACAGGAGAACTGGCACAGGGAAGGCACAAGGCTGGGAGCAAGGATTTGCTGCAAATCCATCGAGCTGGGGTGGTACTGGATGG
The DNA here is from genome assembly GCA_013400375.1 of Thinocorus orbignyianus. Lineage (NCBI taxonomy): Eukaryota > Metazoa > Chordata > Aves > Ciconiiformes > Thinocoridae > Thinocorus > Thinocorus orbignyianus. The sequence continues at coordinate 61,129 of VXBW01002685.1, forward strand.
ATGGAGAATCCCTAATGTGATGCCTCAATGAAGGTGAGAGGCGTGATGGGGCTTTTGGGGGAGTGGAGGGATTTAGCACAGAGCTCCATAACCAGAGGAGACAGGGAGGTAAGTGGATAAAGGGCAGCGTTGGTTCCCGTAGACGGGCTGCCAGGACCAGCACGGAGCTGCCTTCAATAAAAATGGGTTTTTTTGTGGCTGAGCAAGGTGGTGGATCTGTGCCACCTGCACACATCTAAGTTAATTGCTCTGGTGTGAGGGGAGATGTGCAGTGACCCCCCCCCAGCTCCACCCATGCTGGTGGGGAGAAGGCTGTTGGCCCACCGGGGTGGCAGGGACTGGCTGCCGTCACCCTGGGCCCTGCCTCGGCAGCCGTGCAGGTCTCAGCCTGACAGGAACGGGCTTGGCAGGGCTGGCAGCTCTCCTAGCCCCTTGGGGGCGGAGGTGGTGCTGGGGCTGGGGGAAGGAGTGCTTTTGCAGCTCCCTTCAGGGCCAGCAGCCTCCTCTCCAACCCAGGCCCCTTGTGCCAGTGCCCTTAGGACACCCTGGTGCTGTTGTCCCAGCAGCAGGCGGGAGCCAGCCCAGGCTGTCGCAATTGTGCTGCTGACACTGGGATTCTCACAGCTGGCTCCTGCAGGAGGGGCTGCTCAGGCGGCACAGGCAGATGCAAAGCTCCCCAGCCTCTGTGATGAGCCAAGACCTGCAGACAGTGACTTTTGCAGAGCAGGGAGAGCCTGATGGGGGGTGGCAAGACCATGCTGGTGGTGTCTTTTGGTGGAGAAACATCCAAATGCTGCAGGCAGCAAGTGCTACTTCAACAGCCTCAGCCCAGGGCTACCCTGCACAGGCATGCAGCCTCATGCCAGGACCCTGTGCTGTCCCCAAAGCCTTCACCCTGCCCTAGGGCTGGCTCCTGGGCTGCAACAGAAGCAGCATGCAAGGCTGATGCTCACCAGCTTTAATGTCTGTCTGGAGTAGGAATCAGGCACTTGCAGGGCTCCTGGCCCGCACCTACCCCTCTGGGGGTGCTTGGGACCTCCCCAGAGGTACAGTCCCAGCACAGGCTCTTACTGTGCTCCACAGCAGGGAGTGGGGGGCTGGCAATGCCCCCCCACCTTCAACCCAGCGAGCAGCTGACTCACAGGATAATTTGGTTCTTGTAGCTGCGGCTCAGCTCCTTGTGGGGAAGGACGATGGAGTTGAGAATAACGACCTCAGCAGGGATGGTGACACTGCAGCCTGGGGGGAGAGTGTGAGGGGGTTAACAAGAGGGGAGAGGCTGCCCCACTGTGGGGCTGGGGCAGCTGGGTGTGAGTAGGACATACCCAAGATTGTGATGGATGGTGTGAGGCGCCCATCCCGGAAAAGGGTCTCGCTGTCAATTTTGGCATAGGGATCATTGGGGTTGGGGTCACTGGGTGTTCCTTCAACCCGGGCCCAGCGCCCTATGGTGCTATCCCAGCCCACGATGGTATTGAGGACACAGGTGTGGTCCTGGGGCAAAGGAGAGTGGGATGAAGGGTGTTACTGCCTCTCTGCAAGGGATGGGGGAGGGTGACACCCTCAGGCAAACCCAACTTACGTGGAGTGAGGCACCATGCAGGACGATGGACTCGCGCACACGCACACCGGCTCCCACCGTCACCCCCTCCCCAATGGAGACGTTGGGTCCCAGCTGTGAGGACACAGGGAGGTGATGAGGTTGAGGACAACAGCACCCCCAAGCATCGCCCTGCTGCAGGGCCCACCAGGCCTGCACTCACCACTGCGGTGCTGTCGATGGAGGCCGTGGGGTGGATGTACACATTCCCTGCAACACAAGGCAGCTGCGTCAGGGGAGGCAGCTTGAAGGAAAAGTCGCCTTGGATCAGGGGAGGTTCCTGCCCATAGGTTGCACCACCTCCCAGCTTCTCCTCTGTCCCCCATGGAGCAGTCCCCAAGGTGACTGGGGTGTCAGAGGGGTACCTCGGATAACAGGGCCTCCAGGTTTGTTCTGGGCCAGCCTCTCTGGGTGGCTTTTGCTGTACTGGTTCAGGTAAAGGCGGCTGGCGTAGATAGCTGAGCTGGGAGAAGAAAAGCAAATGACTGGCGTCACCTCACTGGTACTACCAGGGCAGAGGAGGGTCTGAATTTAGCACCCACCCCCAGGGCCCTGTCTGGGCACCCTCCTCTCCCAGTTCTGGTAAGGACTGCTCAATGCCTTGGCTGTACCCGTTCTAGCCCCAGCCCTTACCCAGCTGATTTGATCTGGCTCCAGAAGCCATCAGTTTTGTACACGTAAAGCTTGCCGCTCCCAGCCAGGGCCGTGAAAACATCCTGCTCCAGCCGGATCACTTCTGCACGCTGCCAGCCGTTGGAGTTCTCCTCTCTGCAAGTGAGATGCCCATTAGACACCCACCCCAGTCACAGCCTCAGCCAGAGACCCCAGCAGCTACCTTCCCCAAATCCGGGGTCTCTGGTGATCCGGACTCCTTCCTAGCCATGCACTTTTCCCCAAAGTGGGGACAAGCCCAGCTGTCAAGCTAAGCCTGCCCAGCCCCACTTAGCCCCAGAGCAGCAGATGAGGCTCTGGTAGCTGAAACGGGCTCTCAGCCAGGTGATGGTGCAACAGCCCCACCCAGCCCAGGTAGGTGTATGAGTGACAGGTCCTGCCCCCGCTCCAGAGCCCTGCACAGCTAGGTTTTCACCTGGGTGGTGAAAGAGGTGACAGGCTGGCTGGTGCAGAGAGCTGGAGGGGGGAGCAGAGCATTCCCAGGTGGAAGCCTCACTCAGCTCCTTGTCTGGAACTGGATGAGGATGGGGTGGGAGGAGAGGAAGGGAAAGAGGGAGTCTCAAGCTGGCCAGTGGGGGAGCAGAGGAATGAGCAGCCTTGCAGAGCGGCCTGAGCAGGGAGGAAAGCATGCGTTATCCTTAGGGATGATCCAGCCCAGACAGCAGCCAGTGCAGACACAGAGGGAAACTTACCCAAGGTAAGGACAGCTGGTGCAGGACCAGGAAACAAGTGAGTGATGGCAGAGGAGGAAAGAAGACAGAAAGAATGGAAGATGAGCGTGCTGCTGCAGCCCTGGGGAGCAGTGGGGTGAGAGGGACACAGGGCAGAGGAGCACTCACAGCACTAGCTCCTGCTGGTTCCTCTGGAAGACCTCACCGATGTGCTGGAAGATGGCAGGTGTGAACAGGTAGATGCCACAGTTAATGATCTCACTGACAAATGTGCTGGGCTTCTCCACATAGTGCTGGACCTGGAGGCAAGGGAAGAAACATGAGTGCCAGGGCGCAGTCCCTGCACCTGGTGACACACCTTGTGGCACACAGGGAACACACACCCCCACAGGCAGTGCCGCACCCCTTGCCCACACCATGCCCAGCTACCCAAGGCCCTCCAGTACCTCCTGTGTGTCTGTGTTTGCCACAATGCAGCCATAATTCAGCGCCTGTGTCCTGTTGGCCTGTGGAGAAGGATGTGTTAGCAACGGTGGAGCAGTGGGCGTGCAGATGAGACCTGGAGCTCACCCCCAGGGACCCATTCACTGCCAGAGCCCCAGGCTTCTAGATAAGCTCACAACAGAGCACCACTGTTCCCATGCTCCCCAGCACTGCCACTCACTGTGGTACCAAGAATGACAAAGCTTTGCGTGTCCCCATGCTGCTGCCGGAACTCCAGCATCTCCTGCAAAGGGAACTCGGAGCACACATCTGCGTTGAGGACAAAGAAGGCCTCAGTACCACCCGACAAGATCTGGTCTCGGAAGTGATAGATGCCACCACCTGTGCCCAGGGCCGCGTACTCCTGGAGATACCTGCGAGCCAAGCAGGGAAAGGCAAGGGCTTAGGGAAGAGGGTGTCTAGTGGCACTGCCCAGCAGGGGGTCAGGGAAGGGCTGGCAGGGGCTGGAAGGACACAGTCCTGCCACACAATGATGGGGCTCACAGGGACGTTGGCTGTGGGAAGGAGGCAGGGGTGGCTTGGGCTGGGCTGGAGAGGCACCTCTGGGGCAGGAACCAGCCCAGGACAGGGGAGATAGGGCAGAACTAATGTGGGAGACCAGCTGTGCCCATCCATGATGGGTCAGGGGCTGCCTGCCCGATGCCTGGGCACTGCCTGGGGGGCGCTGCCAGCCCGGGGGTGAGGCAGAGGGGCCGAGTCGGACTGTGCTGCCAGGGGGGTGTCTCAAGTGCTGTCCAGCTCCTGCCCACCTGATGGGGATCTTGAACTCCTGCTGTGCCGACACCAGGAAGCGGCTCAGGGCTTCGTGGGGCTGGTAGAAGCCCATCAGCAGGATCTCCTTCATGCCGGGCACCTGGGGGAGAGAGGGGGGAGGGCAGGGGCAGAGTGGGGCGGGGGGCCCCGGTCCCGCGGCCCCGTCCCCGGCCTCCCCCGTACCTTGGCGCAGGCCTC
>VXBW01002685.1:89062-107407 GCA_013400375.1 Thinocorus orbignyianus
GGGCCCCCGTCTGGGCACGGGCTCCCTTCGGCGGGACCCGCCTGCAAAAGGGATGCCCGTCCCTGGGGGGTGGCTTGTGCTAACGGCCACTGTTCCTTCTTCTTCACTTCCCCGGTGCCTTCTTGCTGCAGACCCTTCCTGGCACCCGCGCCCTCCGCCTTGGTGGGCTGACTGGCCACCGGGCTGCCCCGCGCTGGGGCTTTCCTTCCTCGCTGCCCCCCTGGCTCCGGCTCCCCGTCAGGTCCCACCAGCACCACGCTGGAAAGTGCCAGGTGCTGGATGACGTGCGTGCTCTCCACCGGTGGCAAGGTCTTTGGCGGCGGTGCCTTGCGCCCACCGGTGCCCTGCGAGGAGGGGGCGCGGGGGGGACGGGGNAACTTGTGCTCGATGGCGTAGACGCGGCCAGCGAACTTGCCCCGCTCATCAAAGGAGGCAGCTTTCTGCCGGAATGCCAAACGCCGGGATGCCGCCGTGCTGCCCAGATCCCACTGGCCACCTTCCCGCACGTCCTCCCGGGAGCCTCCCGGTGTGCCGGCACGACATGAGCTGGAGCCCGGATGGTCAAAGGAGCGTGTCTTGCGCAGGGGCAGGCAGGGGTGTGTGGGGAAGGGGCTGTCCGCCTGCTCCAGGCTCCTCCGACGTTCCTCAAAGTACTGCAGCCTCTCCAAGATTCTGGAACCGGCACGCACCAGCTTGGGGGACGCCCGGACAGAGATGCGGCCAGAGGTGTCGCTCATGGGTGTCTGGGGACGGGAGTCTTGTGTGCTGCCCTGTGATAACCCCGAGGACTTGGGCTTTTTGATCTTCTCCTCGTACTCCTCAGGGACGGTGTCCTGGTACTCAGCTGGCACTGAGGACTTCTTGCGGGGGGTCACGGGCGTGAGGGAGGGGACGCCAGGGCCACGGGCGGCAGGTTGAGATGTGGCGCCGGCAGGCGTCAGCAGGCCCTGGCCGGCACGGGGAGATGGCGAGCGAACGATGGGTGGCTTGGCAGTCAGTGGCAGGGCAGCGGGTGACCTCGAGGGCTCGGCGCCGGGCTTTGGAGAGACAGGGCCGCTGTGGGATTCGTCTCTCCGGTAGCCCCCCTGGGGGATGCTGCTGCAAGGGGAGAGACAAAGGAGCGCAATTCAGAGCCCACCCTCACCTCCTGCCTGCAGCCTTGCTCCCAGCCCACAACACAGCACCCAGCGGGGCATGACAAGGGGAGCAGGTGGCCAGGACATCCTGGGGACCAGGGAGCCTTGAGGGGCCCTGACAAGTGAACCCAGCCACCCTGAGACCACCAGAAGCTGGCTGGGTTGGGTGAGAGTCCTGGGCTGCTGGGACACAGCAGTGTCCCCTTGTCCAGAGCAACCCATGTGGGACAGTGGGGTGATGCTGGGATACCCATCGAGTTCCCTCTCCAGTGCCACCATGCAGATAGTACCAGGGGCTGGGGGTTTCCCAGTTTGCCGGGGTGTCCTGGCCTGCTGGGGCAGTGTGACACAGGCCAGCTCTGCCATGAGGCAGAGGGAGTCCCCAAGGCTACAAGCCACCCCCACCATGCACATGCTGCTGTGGGTACAACCCCCCACCCTGCTGTCTCCAAGGGGAATTGGCGATTGTGGTGCAGAAATCATAAGGTGGAGATGAGGTTCTGGTGGAACAAGCAGCCTTGAACAAAAATGGGGCGGATGGAGGTCAAAGGAGCAGGCCTGAAGGCGGCAGAGGGACAGGGGCTCTGAGCTCATCAGCAGGTCCTGGGGAGGCAGCACATTCCTGGCCCCTGCTGCCACCTCTGTGCAGTGGAGACTGTGGGTGGTGGAGCCTTGCCAGAAGGTGTCCCAGGCTGCCGTGCAACCCCGGGTTCCTGCACACTGGGCTGTACAGAGGCCCCGCGGCTGGGCAGGGCAGGGGGACACCCACGGCACAGCCTGTGGGTGGGATGCTGCGGCTCACTGAAGCAGCGCAGGGGTTACCTGGCCACAGCAGAAAGGGACCTCACTCCACGCCCAAGGACCTGTACCCTCCCTGACCCAGAATGCTCCCACCTCCTCACCGCGAACAGGCTGCCTGCTGCTCAGAGCCCCCGTTCCTCATCCAGGCATGGCAAAGGCAAAGAAGGCCCAGGCGGAGGGGAGGAGATGGCTGCGGGAGTTGGAAGGAGATGGCCCCAGCACGATGTCCCCTCCCTGCGCTTCCCCCGACTACTTACACGTGGAGCGAGAGCGCCCGTCCTCGGTACAGGCTGAAGGCGCTGCCGTAGGGGTCGCTGGCCACCGAAAGGCTATCCTCTGACCCCCAGCTCGTGCCCACCAGATTAGCCCGTGATGCCCGCACCAGTGGCTCCACGCCCAGGTGCCGGACCTCGGTGCCGCGCGGGGTCAGCGCGTTTGCTTGCCTTGGGGTTCCCTGCGGCTGCTGCCAGGCAGCGGGTCGGAGGTAGGGTCCCCGTGCAGGGAGGCTGGCATCCGTCTCCTTCTCCACCACAGTCTGTTGGCTGCCTGACCAGCTGGAGCGCTCCTCTGCCTGTGACAGGGCCAACACTGAGGTCGGCGTCGTGTTCATGGAGGCGTCCACGAGGGTGTCGGAGCCACCTGGAAGGAGAGGGGTGAGCCCACACCGGGTGCCCACAGGGACAAGACCCTGCTCAGAGAAGACTGAGCCACCACGGGTGTCCCAGGGAGTCTAAGCCCTCTCCCCTTTGCATGGGCGGACCACAGCTCCCCCACCCACCACCCGGAGACCCCCAAAGCTGGGCCAGCAGATCCCTTGTGGGGTGGCCATGCCCAGCGGCTGGTGCCAGGGGTCAGTGCTAGCTGGGTGCCCCGTGCTCACCCGTGGGGGTGCTGAAGGCCGTCTCATCCTGGAGCTCGCTGCGCTGCGTCACCTGGGGGTCGCTGGGCTCATCCTCGCCCGTCTCCGAGTCTGGGGAGTGGGGGGGAGGGGGGAGGGAAGAGCAGGGGGTGAGGGGACACGGGGACAGCAGGCCAAGCTGGCGCTGCCCCTTGCAGACCCACCGGCTCCAGGGGCAGGAGAGTAGTGCCTGGGCAGCTCCAGGAGGAGGCAGCGCCAGGGCAGGGGGTATGACTGTGACCTGCAGGGACAAGCTGCCAGCAAGGAAAGGAGGACCAGGGGTGGAAAAGTCCAGCAGGGCAAGGACAGGCAGGGGAGGGCAGGCAAAGCAGGCAGGAGCAACACTAGATGATGGGAGGAAGGAAGACTCTGCCAGTGTTGGGAATGCAGCTGGCAGAGGCAGCATGAGGATGAGGAGGAAGGGCAGGGGGACAGCAGTGGCAATGGGGCAGGGCGGCAGGCTGGGGCACAGGGCCCGCTCTGGGAGTGGGACTGGCATCGGGCAGGGGTCTTCCTACCGTAGCTTTGTTTCCTGCAGGAGCGGAAAACTTCGCTTCCATAGGGGCAGCAAGAGAGAGAGAGACATCAACACCCGGTTATCGGCCCGGCCTGCAGAGACGCGGGGGGCAGCTGGGAGGGACCATGTCCCCAGCATCTCCCCGTTCTGCCATGGGCCAGAGACCTACAGGGGCCAGTGCCTGGGAGTGCCAAGCTGGGTCAGAGAGCCTGGCACCTTGTACCAGGCTTTGGGTCCAGGTATGGGGCCAGGACTGGGTGTTTGCCCATCTCAGGACCCCACAAGGAGCACCCTGTGCCCTGCCCAGCACCATGGTAGGAGCCAGGTGCCCACAGGGTATGGAAACAGGTTGGGTTCCCCAAGACTTCCCCACCACATCTCCACTCTGCACCCATGTTTAGTGCAGACCACTTTGCACCCATGTTCACTATCCAGACCCTCCTTGCACACAGACTGTCCCACGTGTACAGTGCTCAACACCATCCCCTCCCTGTGCCACCGCCACATCCTGCCTTGGCAGGACAGCTGCCTTCTGTCCCCAGAGCTTCTGAAGCCACCCCATCACTGCAGCATCTGCGCATCCCTGTGCTCTGCAGGGCACGGCAGTTTGGGGATGGATCCCCACAGCCAGTGCCCTGCTGATGGGGGTGCTGGGGCACACAGACACGTGTGTCCATGTGCAAGCACCTTCCTTCTGTGCATCCCCTGCCCCACCAGTGGCAACCACTGCAGGACACAGCCATACCTCAGGGCCCAGCCCTGTTTTTTAACACAGGGGATGCTCAGGGTGGGGCATCAGAGCCTCCCCACAGGCAAGATGCAGCCAGGCCAGGTCAGTGCCACCCCAACATCCTGCCCAAGTAAAAATGACCCTGTGCAGCCAGGGAAGGCCAGCCTTTCCACCCTGCCACCACCTGAGCCCTCAGAAGCTGCCACAACAGACCTTTGTGGCAAGGGACATATCCGCTGCCTCGCCACCGCTCCTCACTTCTGTGTGCCACGGCGTGATGGGGAAGCCACACTGCTCCCCCCCAGCCCCAAGATGCCCCTCCACAGCCCGGCACACCACCACGCACTGCCACCACACCAGGGTCCCCAGCTCAGCCACAACACCCCCCTGAGGAACCGGAGTTGTGGGTCAAAAGCAGCCTGGGCTTGCAGGGGACACCGGGAGCCCCAAGCAGACCGAGACCTTATTTTGGGGCTGGCAAACTGCAGCCCAGCCCTACCCAGCATCTGCTCGCTGCCCCCCACCCCCGGCACAGCAGTGGTGCCAGACCCCATCCCAGCACGCTCGGAGGGGTGGGGAGGAGCTGAGTCCTGGTAACTCAACGCACCATGCGTGAAGCGCCCGAAGCGCCGCGAGTGGCCGGTCTTCTGCAAAGGAAAAGAGAAGAGAGCGTTACCCATGGCAGGGTGCCACCTGCCTGCTCAGGCACACACGCACGCACTCAGAGTGCTGGCACTGCACACCCACACACACACACCCCCCACGGCAGCGCTGCTCACACCTACAGCCGCTCGCACACACACACAGAGCACACGTGGTGCTGCTCACACCTCCCGCTGGCAGGGCACACCCAGCACCGCTTGCACGCACAGGCAGACACACACCCCCGGCTGCATGCCCACGGGGTGCCCACGGGCACACACACCCCCAGGCACACACCTCCGTGCTTGCGGCTGTGGGCGGGTGTAGGTGCACATGTGCAGCACACGGACAGTCGTGCACAGGCACGCTCACAAGCATCTGTGTGCACATGTGTGAGTACACACGCACGCATTCCCCTCGGGGGTGACATCCCTGCCCCACTGCCCATGCTGAGGGTTGGCAATGCGCACCCCAGCCGGTCACCACTGCCTGAGCCGGGGCGGGGTAAGAGGTGACACCTTGAACCCCATGCTTGGGGGGTGACACTGTGAACCCCAGCCCTGTGCCACTGCCCTTGCCCGGGGGGTGACAGCCCTGGGCAGCATGGCTACCCCAGCACCACCGTCTGCAGCCAGCACTGCCTGCAGCAAAGTCTCTGCCCAGGCGGGTGCCCAAATGCTCCTCAGCCCCTTCAAAGCCACCGCCCACGCCAGCACGGGGACTGGGCCAGCAAAGCGTCTTCCAGGCGCTGGCCCAGACATGGCCATGGGCACAGGCCCAGAGCGGGGACAGCATCCCCATCCCCGGTGGGGGCTGTGCCAGCTGCGAGGGAGGCTGCCTGGCACAAGTGGCATGGGACCAGCCCGTCTGCGCGGGGCTGGCGGCGTGGGGGCCATGCTCGCCCGCGCCGTCTGGGCAGGCAGGCAGGAGCCGAGCACGGGGCGGGGGCACCAGGAGCTCCCTGCCAGCTCGGCTGCCCTCTGCTCTGCATCCCGGAGCCCAGCACCTGCCTACCAAGGGAGGGACCAGCCCAGGGCGACCCGGCTGCCAGGTCCAGCAAGCACTGATGGCGTCTCCCAGAGAAGCAGAGGGATGGGGTGATCTCCAAGGCAGGCAGGAGCTGGGATGCAGCGTGCAGACAGGCAGAGTCAGGCTGCCAGGACTGAGCATCCTTCCCAGCCAGTCTGGGTGACAGGGTCTCCCCGGGACACTGATGCCCTGTGCCCAGTCTCCCAGGCATGGAGCCCAGGGCTGGCCACCTAGCTTTCTTGAAACCCTTATCCCTGCCAGATCCTCCTTGACCCCCCACCAGCTCCTGAGCAGGGTCATGGACTGCCAGCCCCAGGAATGGACAGCTCCCAGAGAAAGACAGCCCCCCAGGGATAGCCAGCCAGGCACAACCAGCAGTTTGGTGCCCTTGGAAGGGCAACAGGCTCATTTCACACGGCCCAAGGCTGCTGCCACTGCAGCGGCAGCCCCTGCTCATGGGCAGTGGCTGGGGGCTTCCACCAGCCCTCCGCCTGCATGCGGTGCTGGCCAGAGGGCAGTGGCTGCACGAGACATATTTGTATTCAAGCTGAGCCAGGCTTCACCTCCCCTCCTCGGCTGACTCTGCTGGTTCTGGCTGGCAGCCCGTCTTCCAGGCCAGGGAAAGATGGATGAGTGATTAACTGCACCATCGGCGGATAATTCCCCCATTAAAAAATGAAAATGCAATTGAGTGCCATTATCGGGTGCTCTTGTGGCTTCCCCAGGGACTGGCGCCATCAGCTCCCCATCAAACATGGTGAGTGCACCCAGTGGGCCTGGGCTGGGCCCCACTGCCCAGCGCTATGGGGTGGCTGAGCCCTCTGCCCCTCAACAGGTCCCTGTGGGATTAGGGCACCCTGCAGCCCAGACCCCCCTCAGGTGCAGCACCCATCTGCAGCTTGGCAGGAAGCACATGCTGGATGATGTGGGATTACCCCCAAGCAAGGATGTGGAAAGGGGGCAGGAGCAGCTCAGAGTTCCCTGTGGGGCTGGGGTCTGGGCAAAGGGACCAGCTGGAGGGTGGGATGTGTGCTCCCTTCCTGGGATTTCATTTGCACCCTGGGAAAAGTGGTGGGGGAGCCCCAGGAGCCTGCTCTGTGCCCACCCAGTTCTGAGACAAGCGCTGTCTGGGATGAGCATCCAGCTTCTGCCCTGCCATATGGGGCAACCAGGTGTGACCTGGGGCTGCCTTCTACCCCCATACCAGGCACAGACCTCCCCTGCTCAGGCTGGGGTTCTGCCCTGGGCTTAGCACATGGCTTCCCTAGCCATGGCCATGGGAACACATGGAGTCGAGGGAAAAAAGGGGTCCTGGGGCCATGGAGCATAACCCATGCAGCCTGCCACCATCTGGCATGTGGAGCCCAGCAGCTCACGGCACTGGTGCCACTGGTGCAAGGAAGACAGGGATCAAGGATGGGGCGAGGTGGGGAGGCAGTGGGTGGCTTGCCTGGGGTGCAGGGACAGCACTGAGAACCCCCCATGCTCGGTCAACACAGCAGGACCCTGCCCCACCACACGGCCAAGCCTCCTGTGTCCTTGCCCCCAAGGACAGGTGGTGCAGTCAGGCAGTGACATCCCTCCTGCCCTGGAGGGACCCCCTCACCTGGCTCCCAGCATCCCTGGGGTCCTGTGTCCCCCCCGGTGCATCCTGCACCCCTGGGAAGAGACTGCAGGCAACAGCCCCTCCCCGGCCCCTGCTGGGCCACCAGGCAGGGTGACAGTGGGGACTCTACACGCCTGCGCTGGGTGGAGCAGCAGGGTGGCCTTGTGCTCCCCGGGGGAGCCGGGGGCGGGGGGCTTCCTGGAAGGATGTCCCCCATCCTCCACCCCCCACCGAGGCCAAGTGACGTCCTTGTTCTCTGCTCGGCGGCGGGGCCCACGGAGGAGCCTTGTCTGTGCCAGGCATGCTCCTGACGCGGAGGGGATGACGCATGCAAAGCCTCGTCTCCAGCTCCGTGACCACCGGCAGTGGGTCCGGGGGAGCCATGAAGCAGCATCCATTTGCTGCCCCAGCTCCGGAGAGCAGAGAGGGGAGAGGGTGGCATGGGGGGAAGCCCCCAGTGGGGGTCCCAGGTGCTGAGCACCTATCCCCTGCCCATCCTGCCCAAGCTGGCGAGGACAGGCAGGCAGCTGGCGGCTCTGCAAGCAGGGCTGGAGCTGTCAATGGGCGAAGCCCTGGGGAGCCCCGGGCGGCAGCAGCAGGGCCAGAGGGACATTGCCATCCCCATCCTCACCCCCAGCCCCATCCTAATGCGCTCCCGCTCCCCATCACTGCCCCCTCCTCCCGGCACCCGCCGGCGCAGCAGCCCGGAGCGCTTACCTGGAAACGCTTCTTCACCCAGATCTTCTTCATGCTTCTGCAGAGCCCCTCCGGCCCGGTGACACCGGCTCAGGCCCGGCAGGACGCCAGCCCGCTCCCGGCGGGGTCCCCGCTGTCAGCACGCCGGGGGGGCAAGCGATGCTCCGAGCATCCTCCGCCGCCGGCAGCCGGGGACGGCGAAGGGATAGGAAGGGGCTCGCCAGGTTGGGCTCTCGGGAGGGCTGGAGCTGTGAGCATGAAGCATCACTGGAGTGCTCCTCCCTCCATCCTTCCCCCGCCTGCCTCCGCCTCCGCCTCCCCGCCAGCCCTGGCACACAGCGAGAGCGGCGGGGGACAGGCAGGGCACAGGTGGCGGGGGGCGAGGGCAGCCACCGGGCGGGGGTACGCCTCCTCCCCCCCGCTGGCATCGGCACCGCGGGACCCGGGGGTCCAAAACCCCTGCCCAGCCACTTAGCTGTTCCACTGTCCCCTGCCATGGGTCCCTCCTGCCCCACTGCCTGTGGCAGGGTCTCTTCTCTCCTGTGCTCAGCACCGTGGGGCACAACCCACGGCTGCAGCTCCCCCACGCACCCCGACGGGGACAAGAATAACACAGCACACCGTGCCAGCGCTGCACCCAACTGCTGCCCCCATAGTTGCCCCCAGAGAGGGCAGCTCCACTGCCACAGCTGCCACAACCCTGCACACAGCAGCACACCGTGCCATGGCACTGCCCAGCTCAGACCCAGGCTCAGTCCCCCACATCCTCCAGCCATCGGCAATGCAGAAAGGTCCCCTCACCAAGGTGTGGGTGCAGGTCCCAGCACTGCTGACCCATCTGCACATGAGAAAGGACTAGTATGGGCGCAGTCCTTCATGGCAACACCCCTGGTACTGCCCATTCCACGGCACGAGACCCCCTTACAAACCGCACAGCCTCTCCTTGCAAAGCACACAGCTTCCATCCCCAGGTACACAGTCCCCTAAAACAGACCTTGCACCCTGCTCCCTGGATGCATCAGGACCCTGGTGGGATGTCAGGGTTGGACTGCTCAGCCCTGGGTTACCATCCACCATTTTGTGGCTGATGGGGACACAAGCATGACCCAGGGGAGGTAAGCTGTGTTCCCTGTCTGTGTTGCAGGACACACTCAAGATCTCCTCTCATCCTGGGGTGAAGACCCATAGGACAGCTTGGGGCAGGACTGAGCTGCGATGGGGCTCCTGGGCTATGGGCAGAAGCTGTGAGTAGGGGTCCCTGGTGAGGCTGGCCAGGGTCATTAAGATCCATCAGTGCTCTGGGGACACTGGCAAAACCTCAGCACACCTGCGCCAGCCGGGTGTCCCCAGCCCTGCCAGCCTGTCCCTGCTCTCTGAGTCACACTGCAATTAAGCCAGAGGAGCAGTCCCAACCCCACTGCCTCAGCGGGGCCTTTCCTGCCTTCTATGACCCTCCCCAGCTCTCGGTGCCCTGCATCTCCAGCTCACAAAGCCGTTGAACCCCACAGCACCCACCAGTCCCCTTTCCAGACTCTTAAAGAAGCTGCGAAGTTCCCAGCCCCACCAGCTGTTCATGCTGCCCTCCTCCACTGCAGAGCATCTGTGGGGATGCTGCTGGAGGCCTCCCCACCTGGCGCTTGTCCCCATGCTGCTCACCTGTTCCCTGGGGAGCTGGCTGCCCCACGCAGGGTTGCACACAGGCATCACGCTCCCCATGATGCTCCAGGAGCTTTTCTCCGCTTCCCCTCCCAGCCCATGACTCCCAACGTGAGGCTTTTCATGGCTCCATAATAACTTGCAAATTACCCAGTACAAAAGGAGCTGTTTATACAACATTTCTGACAATCCCACAATTCAAGTGATGCTGTGGGGTTTCCGTGGAGACCCAGCACGTCAGGCGAGTCCCACGAATGCCAGAGCTGGCACTAAGGGAATCTCCTGTCAGATCCAGAGGCCGCCCCAGCCCTGTGTGGGGAGAGAGATGTGCACCCCCAAACCAGGGCTGGGTAAAAGCGTGGGCTGTGGGGCTCATGTCTACCAGGATCCATGCACCCAGGATCTCCCTGCCAGGTGTTCTCACTTGAATGAGAACCCTGGATGAGGGTCTCCTTGCCAGGTGTTGTTACCTCATCTGTGAGATGAAGCACAGCCTGTGCCTTTTTTACATGCTCTAGTGGGATAGAAGCCTCGTCAGGGATGCCAGGAAGGTGCACGGAGGCTTGGGCTTGGCACATGATGGTACCAAGGTGAGGATGCTACTACCACAGCACCTGCAGGGACAGGGAGGGACCACGTGTCCAGCCAAAATGCTGTCATTTGAGTATCCTCCAACTGCCACGTCTGCTGCCCCAGTGGCCATGGCTCCCAGCTGGCTGGGCACACAGCCTTTCCCAGCCACCGCATCTCTGCCGCTCGGCCATTCCTCAGCAAACGCTCTAGGAGTGGCTCTGTGCTGCCCCAGGGATGCTGCACCCCTGGGAGCAGCTGGGTCACCTCTGAGGGCCTGCGCCTGCTCTGGGACCCAGAAGTCCTTTCCAGAGGTGGCAACACCAGCAAATCCCCCTGCAAGGACAAAGGTGTCTGGTGGGAGGTGACAACAGTCTGGTCCCTCTGCTATGCCCTAGCTGAGAGGCAACCCTGGCAGTGCCCTACTCCTCAGCAGGGCAGAGACATGAGACAGGGGACAGAGGCCATGGCATGGTCAAGGGGCAGAGCTGGAGCAGGTGGCCCCATTGCCACCCGACTCCAGCTTTACCTGCTGGATATGCATTGGCCTTGAACAAAGCAGGCAGCTTTTAGCAGATAGGAATAATTACGCTCTGCTGAGACAACCATAGCTCCCCAGGCAGCTCTGCATGGACCCTGCCCCTGCACCACAGCACTGGTTGGAATCTGGGCACCCAGTCCCAGCCATCAGCCCCCCCCGTCTCCATGCTGGAATAACTGAGGGTGGCAGGTGTGTGCAGCTATCTTGGGTAGGAGGAGACCTGGCCGTGAATCTTTCATGTATTTGCACTTCCCAATGCTGCTGAGGGTGGTCTGCAGGAGGTGGGGACGTGCTGGGAGCCCAGGGAGGTGGGGGACTGTCCCCAGCCCTGTCCCCAGAGGGGAATGCAGTGGGATGGCTCTCATCATAGGACAGGGCCGCAACGCAGCAGCTTTCTGGTCCTGCTGTGCCCCCTCTCCAGAGTGCCAGGGACACCCCAGGTGTGTCCTCCCCCAGCATCGCCTCCACTTGCTGCCACCAGAAGGATGCCCAAACACACGGTGCCCGCTGCAGGCAGGGGACACAGTGACGCAGGACAGCAATGTGACCTTGGCACGGGGTGCCTGGGCATGGAGCAAGATGGAGGCCTTTAGTTCCTGCCCTGCCAACCCCACTCCCAACATCCCCCCTCTCTGGGACTTAGGGGCTGCACGCAGAGGGCAGGGGGGTACAGGGAGCAGGGTAGAAGCAGCTAGTGTCCCAGTGTCATTATGCCAGGAGACAAGCCAGCAATACTGCTGTCAGGAGGCAGGAGGGGAGTGTGGAGCACTGGGCAGCCCAGGAGGAGGAAGAGGCTGTGGCCCCATCATGCAGCCCGAGCGGTGGTGCTATATTTACCCACCCGCAGGCCTGGGTCTCAGCCTCTCGGCTGTAACACAAGCCCTGCAGCCCGCCAGAATCCGAGGGGACGGCACATTCCTCAGCAAAAATAACCCCCCGGCAGCAGGCGAGAGGGCAGGGGTGGAGGTGACTGACTGGACAGCTGCACCCACCGCTCTGCTCACCGGGCAAGCAGCTCTCCCGGTCTGCAGCGCCCCGGGACGGGGAGCTGGGATGCGTGGCCACCACGCCAGCCCCCCGCCCAGGTGGCTGGAAACACAGCTGGGAGCCCCAGTGGCCAGCAGCTGCCCACAGGCTGGCCCTGGTGCCACCTCTGGGACCAGGGAAGGGGCACAGCTCCATGGTGCGTGGCTGTGCTTGGGGACACTGCCAGTCCACCCACCCGCCCTGCTGGTTGTGGGCATCCTGAGGGGCAGGTTCAGCCCAGGGGACCTGTCCTTGCACCAGCTGGGACCAGCACCTGGGTGGTGGCACTGGCCAAAGCAGCAGCATGGTGCTGACCCCACAGTGGGGCATGGCAACCTGGGCTGGAGCCTTGCTGCATCCCAGGCTCCTCTGAGATGCTGCTGTGCCCAGGGGACAGAGAGGGGGATGGGGTGTGACAGCTGGGGACTGCAAAGGGAAACTGAGGCAGCCCCAAGAGTCCCACAGGAGGTAGGAAATGGCAAAAAGAGGTCTAGGTCTGTTCAGTCCCTGAGCAGGGCTGGCAGGGACTCCAGAGGGAAGGGGCAGTTGGCACTAAACATGGGCACGGCTCTGCAAAGTAAGGGACTAAAATTAGGCACCGAGATAAATGGACAGAGGAGGTGAGCCACCAGGGACACTGTCACTGCAGCCGTCCCCACCAGGGTGCCATTGCCATCACCACACACCACCGGCCCCAAAAGCAACGCCCACGCTGCCCCACTGTAACTCCAGGCTGTACAGGAAGGGGCCATACAGGGCCACCACGAGCAGGCAGCTCCTGCCCTCTTCCCTGCCCCCAAACCCAGGCAGGTGCAGGCTGTTCCTTGGGCAGAGGAAAGGTTCCAAAGCGGTTTGATTGCTGAGTGCAGGTGGAGGCCAGCAGAGCAAGACACTGCGCTGAGAGCCCAAGACGGACACATCCAACCTTGAAACTAGAGGCAGCCCCGGCGGGGAGGATCGGGCAGCGCTGGCACAGCAGGGAGGGCTGGGCTCTAAAGGGAGATTAGCTCAGGTTCCTTAATCCAGTTTATGGGGAAAAAAATCAGGAGGTGCAGCTGAGGGGTGATACGGGCTTTAGTGAGCCTGGGGGTGATGGAGCCATAGTGGGGAAAGGGTGGCTGGAAGGGTCTGGAGGGTCCCTGCAAGAGTTTGGAGGGTCCCTGGACCAGCCTGGTGCCCACATGAGAGGGACAGCACACCCTACCTGCACCCATGGAGCTGGGGCACAAGGGAGAACCTGCACCAGGAGAGGGGCAGAGCAGTGGGTCACGGCTGGGACGGTAGGACATGGTGGGGATGTTGTGCCCCTGGGAGTCCCTATGTCCACCTGCCTGGCCAGCCCCACACAAGCACCCCCTGCTCCCCATACCAGGTGCTGACACACTCAGGGGACCTGGGAGAAGAGCAGGAGAAAATCATTAGTGGGGTGGAGCGACAGATTCAGGGCAAGGGATTAGAGGAGCTAAATCGGGCTTGTGTGAGCAAGGGGGAATGCTGAGCTGGTGCAGGAGGAGCTGTCAGGGATGAGCATGGAGCTGAGCAGCACGGAGCCCCCCCACCCATCAGCAGTGACCTGAGCCACCTTGGGGAGAGACATTGTCAGCCCCATGGAGAGCTGCAGCCTGGCCTGTGCGCTGGGAAGGGAGGGTGGAGGATGGAGCCCTGTGCCCAGCAGAGACCATGACCTGGTACAGGGAAACGGAGAAAGGGCACCCCAGTACCTCCATATACGGGGTGCCAGAACCCCGAGCCCAGAGAAAGAGCTTGTCCTGCCCAGGGGCCTTGCAGACATCCATCTTCCCCATTCAGCTGGCCGATGACCTGGATTGCAGGGCTTCCCAGGGAACAAGGATGGGGTGTCCCTTATTGTCATGGGGATGAGACAGCCACCAGCAGGACTTCCATGGTCTTCAGAAAGCACTGTCTCAGCAGGGGGTGTGGGGAAACCTTCAGCAGCCAGGGCCTCCATGGTGGAGGTTGGTGAGCCACAGCACCCAGCTTGGCAGGGTGTCAGGGCAGATGGGTGCAGAGTGGTGGCCTCCATTTCACACGGTGACCCGTCTCATCCCTTGGCTGCCGGCATGGAGAAAATGGCCTTGGGGGAACAACACACTGCATGCCGGAGCCCTGCAATGGGGCCAGGTGACAGGGCTGGACCCCCCACCACCATACCCCATCACTCCACACCAGCACCCCTCTCAGCACTCGGTGGGTCACAGTGCTACCTGGTTGCCACCACAGCACATCTCAGAAACCATTCTGCCCCAGGGCAGGGGCAAAGCCCCACCAGGGGCTGCTGTAGCTCCTCACCCAGCCCCGTGCCCCAGAGTCTCCATGGCTCCAGAGGCATCCCTGTCCCGGGGCTGGCTTTCTGGGTGGTTGTTTACTTGACAGCAGCACCCGCCAGCGAGAGTGCCCGGCACAGGGTGACATTCACCCCACACATTAGGCAATCCTGGCTGCTCCGTCCCTCCCTCAGCCGCTCCAGAAAGGCAGCGGAGAGGGCTGGCTGCTGGAAATCAGGAGCAGGGACACGTGCGTCAGCACAACGGGAACGTGCACCTGGGGAAATCAGGCATTGCCGGCAGGCAGAGGCAGGGGGGCCCTGGGCCAACAGAGCCATGGAGAGGTGCAGCGGCACACCAGAGTGTGGGAACAGGGTGAACCCCCTCCCACCAGAGACCCCGGGACAGGCTGCTCTTGCCCCACAGGACAGTGCACATCTCACTCTCTCTACACACAGCGCCACGGATCCCAAAGATGTGATGCACAATGACCCTGCAGAGACCCACTGCAGGGCAAGGACCCCTCCCGGGCACTTCTCTGCTCTCCCCGTCCCCCCACCAGGCCCATGAGCGGCACATACACCTTCCTCCGTCTTCCAAATACTGCTCCTCCAGCCTCTCAGCTCACACAGAGCAACTCCTCCTCTTCCTCTGGTGAAGTCTACTGCTGCCCGGACCCCTTGCAAGGTGTAGCACCTCCAGCACCCTTCCCATGCTGCAAAGCCCCAGGTACAGCTCCTTCCCCAGCGCTTTGGAGCTCAGCACCTTATCCCTTGCTCTCTGCCTTCACTGTCCCCTTGCATAGGGCACAGCTCACACCTCAGAGCAGTGCCACCAGCCAGCACCACAAACTCCCCACGCTCAGGACTGCAACACCCCAGGAACGTGGCTCTATCCTGGAGCACCCTAAAGCTACCCTGGCCCCTGTGCAGGATGGTGCCCACCCATGCAAGGTCCCATCTGCACCCCGTAGAACAGATGAGTACCAGCAGCTTGCCACAGCCCAGGTTAGCAAGCAGGAGGGCAACCATGAGAGTCCAAAGGACCAACCAGAGCAACCACCACTCCCACTAATTAACTTCGGGCCACAGGCTCCTCCCATTTTCCAGCCCCGCCCCCTGCAGTGTCAGACTCCTCCCCCCAGTTCTCCCAGTGTAGCCCCAGTGCCTGGTATAGCAGTGATGGTGATGCCACCAGGCAGCTGGTGCACAGGGGTGGCTTGTGCAGGGGCACCTGGAGCTACTGGGGACCAGGTTGGTGGCTGCAGAGGGTGGCAGTGCCAGTGCCACGCACCCGAGCTGTGTCTCTCTCTCTCCTCCTGCCCCAAGCAGGCTGAGCATCACATGCTCCCAACATCTCCGTGCCCAGCCCTGGCACCCTGCCTGGCCTGGCAGCCAGCACTGCAGCCACATGCTTGCTCCGGGATGGAGAGCCGCCCTGCTGCTGCCGGCACCGGGCACCCCAGCCTGCAGCCACAGGGACACGGCAAAACTGAGCCCTGGCTGGCCCTGGGCACACATGGTGACAGGAGCGTGTGGAGAGCTGCCACCAGCCTCAGCAAGCCCATGCCAGCAGCCATGCCAGTGGCAACGCTGCCCTTACCTTCCATGTCAATGATGGCCAGCACAGCGTTGGTCATGGCCTCTCCGTGCTCGTTCTCAGCGATGCAGGTGTACACGCCGGCATCCTCTTTTGTGCTGTCCCGGATCCAGAGGGTGCCATACTCCTCCTCACGTGGGGCCAGTGGCTCCTCATTGTGGTACCAGCGGAGGCTGGGCTGGGGGCTGCCCACGGCCACCACTCGCAGCCGGATGTCGCAGCCGGTGCCAATGGCCGCGTTCTTCAGCTTCCGCACAAAAACCGGTGCCGCCGAGCGAGCCGGGCCCTCCTCTGGCGTCCCTGGCTCCGATGTGACCTTGGCGCGTTTCGGGGGGATGCCGGGGCTCGGCGGGGCTGCCCGAGGGTCCCCGCTGGCCCTGCTTGTGCCACTGCGTACTTGTGCTCGGTGCATGGTCCACAGCTCCACCGCCCGCACCTGTGACCCCTGCCACCCCAAGCTGTGCCCCTCTTTGTCCCCTGCCTGTGACCTGGGGGTGCTGGGCGCCTGCCAGGGGTGCCCCCCGGTCCAGGTGCCGTCCGGTTCGGTGCCTCCCCCCCGGCCAGCTGCAGCCCTGAAGGTTGCAGCGCCGTGGGCTAGCAAGGGGCTATTTTTAGGTGGGGGCTCGGGTTGCCGCTGGCCAAACTGCCACTCACCGAGCACCCGGCACGGCACGGAACCCACACCCCATGCTCCGTGGCCACCCCGAGCCCGCCCCGCGCTACGGCACCTGCTCCTCCGCCGGCCTGGGTGCTAGTCCCCACGGGTGCCGGCCGCCGGCTGATGAGCCCTCCCGGTGCTGAGGCCGTGGCGTCCCCCCCCTCGCCCGTCCCAGCCCCCGGCGAGCTGTGCTCCCTCTGCCCCCTCTCCTGAAGTGGCAGCTGCCTCTGATATGTCACATTCCTTGGCTGGGCTCCCCCTCTCCGCACCCGCCGCCCCGGCCCTGCAGCCCAGCTCCACTTGCAAAGATAGAAAGGGGCCAGAGCCTTTCCATATTAGCAGCAAGGCTCGGCGGGGGGGGCATCCAGCCTTCCTCCCCCCACCTTCCCCTTCTCCGGTGGTGTCACCGGATCGGGACAGAGAGACCCTGGTGGCATGTAGAGGCAAAGGACACCATCATGCTTCCTGCAATGCGAGACCCCGGGTAGGAGCCAGCCCCACAGGGCCCCTTTGCCCCTTCCCCAGAGCAGGGTGGGCAGCAGAGTGGGGACCCCTTGCTCACCCCAAACCCACCCTGCAGGGAAGCTGCAAACACAGCGACACCCCATTTCTCCCATGCCCTGATGCCCTGGGCAGTGTGGGTCCTGGTCAGCCCCACCATTTAAGCCCTGCTTGGAGCAGGAGCACCCCACTATGCAGGTTTGGGGTGCCCCACCAGAGCTGCCACATGCCACACTCCAGGCAGCAAGTGACCTGGGACAGCCTGTGCCACTCACTGCCTCACCGCCCCCGGGCAAGGCAGGGCTTCCCCGGCTCCTGGCGCCGTGGCACACGTCTGGGCACCTGGCCCCAGCCACCATCACCAGGGGCTGTAAATCTGGTGAGCAGGACACGAGCGGCTCAGCACACTTTCCCAGCTGGAAACCGCCCCCTCTGGCTTTGGCACAGCCCTTTGCCACTAGCCCAAGGGTGCTGGCAGTCATGGAGCATCACCAGAGAGGAGAAGATCCCAGGATATCCCTGGCTTGGGTGGCCGGGGGACACTGGAGCAGGATATTCTGCTAGACCCACAGCCGGGCTGCAGAGCAGCTGAGGAAGCCCCAAGGTCTCTGGGGGCTGGAGGAGAATCTGCCAGAGCCCTGGGGGTCCTTATCCCTGCCCGGGCTGCCCTGCAGGTATGTGGTTGCTCTCTCCTGGTTGTCCTCCTCCAGCCCCAGGGGCAGAGCCCTGGCTCTGCCAGCCCCAGCCAAGCAGTTTCGTCCCTTCCCAGGGAGGTCCTGGGGACCGTCCTCGGTGTCACAGGGCCACCTGCTGGAGACATCCCTCGAGGTCCGACACCCTACCTCCCCCCGGGCCATGACCAGCCACACAGCCAAACCCGGGGTTTGCTCTGCTAGCCTCTCCATCAGGGACCCATCAGGCATCTCCATCAACACCCGCCTCGTCCCTAAAACGCCTCCGTCTGCCAAGCCCACCGCACTCCCAGGGCTCCGCTGCCTGGCAGGGAAGTGCAGGTGCTCCAACACCTCCTAGGGCAGAGCAGCCCTGAATCTCTCTCCCCCGTGGGATGCTCGACCCTGGGTTCCCCTGCTGCATCTCCCGTCGCTGGGGTGAAGGAGTGGAAGCCAAGACCCTCACACTCTGACCATGGGGAGGGGGAGAGAGGGTATAGGGGACAGGTAGAGGTTGGATGTCTAACTTGGGCAGGATGCAGATATAGGGTGGTGGGCCTTGTGCCCGTGGGGAGTTGGGGAGCAAGTAGGTTTGGAATAAGGGGAGCTCTGCTTGCAGGTCAATGGCAACGGTGGGTGGAGGGGTCTTGGAGAGATCTTGTGCAAGTTTGAGTCTGGGGAAGGGTTGGCCAGGTTAGGGCAGAAAGGGGGTGACTGTAGAGCTGAGAGCCAGCAGGCCATGGTGTGAAACCCCGGGTGTATGGGGGCAACAGGGGACCTGCT